>JAGPOW010002173.1:19677523-19715101 GCA_030014935.1 Caiman crocodilus
TATTTCCCGCTGATCACCCCTCAGCAGCTTATAGGCAGCCACCAGGTCCCCCCTCAGCCTCCGTTTACTGAGGCTGAACAGGTTCAGGTCCCTCAGACGCTCCTAATGGTGAGACGCAAGATACAAATTTGAGCCAGAAGCTCTCAGCAGCACTGCACTTTTTGAATATAGATTGCTTTGGCCTTAATTTCAGTTTAGTTATAAATTATTAGCATTCAAGATCCTAAGACTTGCCATGGACAAAGAGAAATTTGGTCTTAGAAGGACAGGTAAATATGCATAAGAAGCCCTATGACTAATCACTAGAAAAGAGGTCAAGAAACACCTGGATGCAATCAGTGGCTGCAGAGCATTTCTGCTTCCATTAACTACTATGTAGGGCAATAATTAAAGAGTCTAACGGGCAGCTTGTGTACCTCTGCCTCCAGGAGGGCTTTAACTAATGGGTCACATACCATGGTAATCTAGGTAAATATTTACAAATTAGCTGATTGTGTTATAGCTTTGGACTAGTACTGATGTGTATATTATTAATGATGTACAGGTGTATATGATGTAATTATAAATTATTTGTACAAACATTATGGATGATATATATTGGAAGGTGCAATCCTTTTCATTTTGATTAAATTACATTGTAAAAAAACAACCAAGTGGCAATGTTTTGTGTGGCTGTGTGAGAGAAGTATGTGGGGTAGAGAGACCCTGCACAGAAGGTGATTATGTTCTCCATTGTTTGTTTTACACATCTCATTTTGAAGCCATTTACCCTGCTTTGTGAGACACAAATACATTTCCAAGCAGCCAGCTCTCGGCTAAATATACTTGAGTCTCTGTTTGTCAGCATTTTGGAAGGAGAATGCAGAAGCCCTCAAACTTTATTTGTCCTGTGGCTCTTCTCATTCTGAACATACATGTTGGATCTCCACAATAAAGTTTTGGAAGAAGATCAGCATGGGTCTAGGGAGGTGAGAAAAGGGCTTGCTTTGTTGGACAGAGATAGCATGCCCACCTTCTCAAGAAAATCACTTTAACTAGGATTCAGATCAGGAGATGGGAGAGCAAGAACATATTCATGCCCAGGAGGAGGGCTGCAGGCCAGACCCCAGGATTTCAGAGCAGTTGTGGGTTGTTCAGTTCTGCAATTCCTTCATTTCCCATAGGTATAGGTTGCTGACTTTGGTCTAATGTGTTCCTTACAGTAAGGCTCCTACCCTTAAAGCAGCACACACATAGACACTTAGGTTTCCAACAGATGTTGCATTTGTTGCAGGCCAGATTGTTCCAGTATTTGACTGAGATCAAAAAAGTCACAGCACAGTTGTAGACAAGGCGCTCCTCTAAACGTCATCCTGTTGCACTGCTGCTTCTCTGCTAGTAGATGGCTGGTGAGAGCACACATCGCATCATGCCATGAGGTGATCTAGTGTCTGGAGGTTCTCAGAGATTCCCCAGTGTGGCGGAAAGCACCCACTGGGTGGTCAGCTAGAGGGGACTGCCCAGGAGTGACTGAGCCAGTGACCACAGCTGAGAAACAAGCCCTGCCCACGCTATGTGTGTCCAAGCGTAGCAATCAGGCCAAGTAGATGGTTTAGATGTGTCCTCAGTGCCTGTATGCCCCAGAACTGTGCTCAGGCCCCCTTTAAGCCTTCTTCCATCTTTATTTGTTAGAGTCAGGTACAACCAGCGTGGGAGCCAGTGGATGGAGTTTGTTCCTCGCAGCGGTCCCAGTCTCAGCAGGGAAGTGACATAGACATGCTAAGAGTGCTAGACATGATAAAGAGTGCTAAAAGGATTTGTGTGGTGCTTTGAGAGTGAAACATATTCCCTCTAATATCAAGTTGTATACTATCATGGTATTATTGTGACGCTATCATCTTGCTGACATTTAAACCTGAGCTCCTGACTTGTTGTGGTCACTGAAAATCTCATTGCACCAAACTAGATGCCCTAACCCACCTGCAGGTTTGTCTGTCTAAAATCTCCTATTTTCCTCTGCAATCTCAGCTGAACAACATATTTTTTGTCTTAAAATAGCTGGACGCTGTTGTTTTATGCATTTTAAAATGTTGCCAAAATTTGACCCTTGAGGTGACTGCATTTTAGTAGTGGATGAAGTTACTCTTGTAATTAGAGTTTTATATAACAGTTGGTACAATATACAAAGCACTTTGGGATAAATTTGGGCAGAAACGGTTATAGGAATGCAAGATCATTATTATAATAGGCAATGTGCAGTCTCAAAAATAAAAGGAATCATGTCACATGAAGAGCATTCTCCAGTGCTGCAAGAACATGTGATGACTTGGAGATCCTGTTTATATAGTGCTTCTGTTTGAGTGTATGACCTACCTATCTCCTTGTGTCTTATGACAGTCTTTAACTGTGTTACACCTCATGTTTATTGTGTTAGGGCCCAGAACCTGGGGCATTGTATTTGGGCAGGAGCCCAAATTTATCTCAGAAGGAAGACTGTGGTGTGTCAGAGGACTGGGTATTTGGGAATAAGGACTGGGAGGGAATGTAATCCCTGTGCCCACAGGGGATGTGCCTAGGGGCTGCATGACCCAGAAGCCGCAGGTGGGCTGGAGCGGGACTGAGAACCTAGGGTCTTGGAGCAGTGGATCCTGGCCCGTAGGACCCAGCCGATTAAAAGTGAGCTGAAGCCAGGAAGGCTCTTGGGTCAGACAAGGACCTACCCCAAAGCCCACATCTGCCTCATTGGAGGCAGCCTCCCTCTGAAATTATAACATCAAGTGATGGCAGGTGAGATAACTGTGGAGGGGAAGGACCCAGAGAGTCTGGAACTGGGGGTGAGGTGGTCAAAGCTAGGTGATAAGCCAGACAGGAGACCTTGTTGTACCAGCAGCGTACATATGGTCACACCAATCTAAACCTACTTTGCTGCAATTTCAAACCAGTGTTACATGTCCTTCATCCTACGGTGAGGAAGAAAAGTTGCTCTCCCTCATCTTTATAGCAGCCTTTCAGATATTTGAAAACACTCATCATGACCCCTCTTAATCACTTTTTCTGTACACTAAACACACCTATTTCTCAACCTCTCTTCATATGGCTTCCATTCCAAACTGTTTATCATTTTTGTTGCCCACCTTCAGACCCTCTCTTACTTCTCCATGTCCTTTTTAAAATGCAGAGGCCAGAACTGCACACAGTACTCTAAATGAAGCCTAGCCAGCACCAAGTAGAGTGGCACTAGCCTCTCCTACATCTTACATCTAAGACTCCTGGCAGACATTCACATTTATCATGTGATTAACATGTTGATTGCAATAAATTGTAATGATAAATAAAGCAATGTCTGAATGACAGGAGGCTTCAAGTGGAATACTATAGGGGTCTGTCCTGGGTCTAGTGCTGTTCAATGTGTTTATTAATGATCTGTATCCTAGCATAGAAAGCTTCCTGAGCAAATTCCCAAATGACATGAAACTGGGAAGGACTGCAAATACAATGGAAGATGGAGAAGAATTCAGAAAGACAAGTCCAATGAATTAGAAACCTGGACTACAGCCAAAAGGATGAAATTCAGTGCAGACAAAAGCAAGGTATTACACTAAAGGAAGAATAATGAAAAGCCCAAATGCAAAATGGGTGACGTGGCAGTACTTTTGAGAAGGATCTGGAGGTTTTGGAGAACTGTAGACTCAACATGAGTCAGCAATGTGATGCAACTGGGAAAAAAAAGTGAATGCACTGTTGGACTCCAATTACCCTTTCTTTGCTTGTGGCTATTAACCCAGTTGCGTCAGCACCTTCTAGTGATTTTGTCTAACCCACAATTCTCCGATTTATTTATGAGAAGGTTGTGTGTGGCTGTGTTAAAAAATCATCTTGTGTTTAAATACATTAAGGAGTGATTGGGTTTTGGGACCCTTGGAAGTCTTTGTATCTCTGTTTCCACTATCCTGTCTCTGAAGAGTATGCTGCAAACACAGAGTGTCCACAAGGGCAAAGCCCGGTGGAAAAGTATGTATGCTTAAGTGATGGAGGTGTCCATGGTTCTGAGGCTGACGGCAGCTGAGCTGCGAAGGGATATGTTTGCTGGCTATAGATACATTTTCAGAATAAAATCCAGGAAGCGGTTGATGGGGGAGGTTTAAACTATACGACAATGTTGTCAAAGGAACACGTAGGTATGAACTGTAAACTGGAGTTTATAGTTTAGGCTGGAGAATGATGTTGCCATGAGGGGATGTTACAATGTCTCTCCAAAAGGAGATTCTTGAATTGCTTATCCAGAGTAAGGCATTCAGGCAAAAAGCCTGGAGAGTTTAGTATGGAGTTTGAATTATAATACATGGCTGGCTACAATAACAAAGGACTGGACATGACCAGAAGGCTCCTCTTTAAGTCCCTTTTCTGTGGAGGAATAACTGGCAGACAGTCTTTACCTTGGAGATGTGCCAGAAGAGGCCAAGGAAAGAGTCAGTGCTGGAGTGTACTAAGAACCTTAGCATTTGTTCAGTTTGTGCTATTTCAAATGCATTTGTGAGGTCTCAAAGTGCAAGCAGACATACATTCAAGCCATTTGTGACATTGCAAGTACAAGTGAAAAATTGCAAAGTTGCCCCATTTCAGTTGAAGTTTATCTTGGGAGAGTGATATCTTTGGCAAAATCAAACATGCGCTTACTCCACAGAGATACCACTGTCCTCTAGCAACCCAGAATACACTATTCCTCACCTCCATCCCACTCCAAGGCCTGTCTCTCCCTTGACCCTTCCAGCCTTACAATCAATGAATCTATGAAAGTGAGCCAGGGTAAATCCCTACAGGAAGGCGTGCTGACATATCTGTTCAGCATCCCTCTAGTGGCGTGCAAGCGGTGCATACTCAGGTTGGTCAGGACCATGAACGTGTGCCTGTTCCTGTTACGTCCCAATTTTGCTACAGCACAAAATTGGAATGGCACAAGCTGAACATGTACCAAGCCCATAAGAGCTACAGAGCTGAAAAACCACACAGACCCAGAATGTGAGGCCCACACACAGAAACCTGGTGAGTGTCCACTACACTCAATAAGTTTCTTCAATTTAAATAGTTGTCTTTATATTGCAAGTGCCAGTACACAATTTTCTGTTCAGTTGTGTCTATCCAAAAAAACCCGGAATAATCCTATTTGAAAATATTGTGAAAAGATTCTAGAGATATTTAGTTTGCCTTAGCTCAGGAACATCTTGTTGGAAGCTAGTGAAATTTCTCATCTGAAAATGTTCACTTCTCCATTCCTTTGATCAAAAGAAATTTCAGTTTGTCAAAACCAAAGTAAGCATGATTTTTTTAAAATGTGCATAGTTTCCTGATCACCTCCAGTTTTGACCTTTTTGGTGGCTGTGTTTGGCTTGCCTGTGAGCTGAGTTAGCAAGAGTTAGCAAAACCTGCCTGTGTCGTCCTGGACGAGTCACTTCCTTTGTGCCTCAGTTTTCTGAACAAGAATGAAACACACCACGAAACACAAAGAGATCCTATTTTCAGCAGTGCAAGTAGTGATGCTTATGGTTAAATATAGTCTGATTCTTCTGGAGTATTAGGCATTCTTTTCAGTTGCTTATAAATTTGCCCAACTTTAAGCATTTTGGCTGAAATTCTTCCTCCTTGGGATTTGCCTAAGATTTACTTTTACCAGGAAAGTTTCAGCAAATATAGCTCAGGCATGTCTCACAGATGAGGTTAGGGGAAAATATACTGTTCTCCCCATATAAAATTCTGATACTGTGTTGAGAAGCTTCTATGCTTTCAACGAGAGTTTTGAAATATAGCCTAGCGTGGGGATCTATGTTTTACCGTTCAGAAAACCCTCAGATCAGATGCACAGGTGTAGAAACATGCTACTGTAAACATTTCTTTTCCTTTAGAACCTGGAATGAGCTGCTTGTTGTGTGTGTATGTGTATTCCCTACAGAACAAAAAATAGGCATTTAATTTTTTTTTCCCCAAGGCCAAATCAGTTCCAAATTCAGCTGAACAAAGCTCAGTAGTCTGGTTCCAAAATTCAACTGAGCAGAGCTTAATTGTCAAGTCTGTGTGCCTCAACCACTGGTCAAGTATGCTCCCTCCCAGACCCATAGGACTGGGGCTTTGGATACTCCCCAAATCCAGGCAGGAATCCTCTGTGTAAGCCCAGGCCTGGAGGCCCTGGGGTTCAGCTGTCCCCTTTCTCCCCTGTTCTTAGCCAAATGGCTGCATTTGCTGCATGTAAGTGAGCAGAACTATTCAGCTTGATGCTACATTCCTGACATTGCTTTTACACCATGACAAATAAGGGAACTTCCTGATAATTTACAGTGATGGAAGTGAGAAAGAAAGTAAGCTGTTACATGCACCCCTGCACGCACACACAGATCCATTGCAAGGCCCAGAACTCACCCTTTCCTAGATCTCTTTCCCCACACCGTGACTGTATGGATTTGATGAAAAGGTAACTGTTGCAAATGAAGATCCCTAAAGAGAAACCTGATCTAAGCAGCTGTCCGGCAGGGATCAGGAGGCTGAAGTCGGTTCCTAGGTTGGGCAGCACCCCGCTCAGACGTATTCAGAAGTGTCCTCCAGATGCGTGGTTTTGGGGTGACCTGAAAAGGATTTTGCCCCATAATCCCAGTTCCTTATTCAGGACTATGTACTTGATACCTGATATCATTTTACATTTTTCATAGGGTTGTAGAAAATGAGGGTTGGCAGGACCATCCCCAACTAGATCTTTTTTTCTGCAGGCTTTCGGGCGCACGCGCTCTTCCTCCAGCTCAGGGAAAATGAATGGTGGTCAACAGTCCCCACAGGTAGAAAATAAACTTCATTTTTGCACACATTTTATAGACAGATATAAATATATAGATCTCTCGCTCTCTCTCGATATAGATATATAGAGATCGAGAGAAAGAGAGAGAGATCTATCTATATATTTGCGATTTCTTAGTCTAATAAGGGGATTACGTCTGAACCCAGCGTGCTAGCGTTTTGCACGTCTCCAGGGCGAGGACGGACGATCACCGCACACCCAGCACCATTGGAGAGCGGCAGACGGCGCCGCTCCCCTCCCCGCCTGCAGGCGGCGCTGCCCCTCGCCGCGCCCCCACCTGCAGGCCTCTCTGTCCCGCGGGGAGGACTCGGCTCTGTGGTGCGTCTCCTAGCAGCGGGCAGGCCCAGGGGCGGGGCCGGGGCCGAGCCGGGCCGGCAGGTGGCGGGGGCGGGGCGGGGCGGCAGGTGCACGTGGCGCATGCGCACGGGGAAGGCGGCGGGGAGCGGGGCCATGAGGAGCCCGCGGCCGGCAGGTAGGGGGAAGGGAGGTGCTGGGGCGGGCGCGGGGGGTCGCGGCGTGGGCCCCGCCGCAGCGCTGAGCCCGTCTCCCCGGTGGTTGCCTTGCAGGTGGCGGCGGGGGCCGGCAGCATGTGGCTGAGGCCACGAGCACCAACCAGCAGTGGGACGTGCACAAGGCCCTGGCTGTGGCCGGCGTCTTCCATTTCCTCCACGGCGCCGGCAACGCCTGCGTGGCTCCCTTTCTGAGCCTGTACTGCCGGCAGCTGGGGCTGCCCGCCCCGCTCGTGGGCATCATCATGGGCATCAAGCACCTCGTGTCGTGCCTCTGGGCCCCGCTCGCCTCCTACTTGGCCAAGAGCCGCGGCAAGAGGAAGGTGCTCATCACCGCCTCCCTGCTGGGCTCCGTCGGGGCCGGGTTGCTGCTCACGCTCGTCCCGCCTCTGAGCCAGGAGGCTCTGTACAGGTACTGCAACGTCAGCCACATGTCACCTGGCACCACCGCCAATGTGGGCACGAGCAATGCCAGTGGCGATGCTGCGGCCATGGGGACCAGAGTCCAGCCCACTGTAAGTAAAGTGGCTTTCCAAGAATCGATTGGTTTTACTGATCCGCTTGAGGAAAAAAATGGAAGAGCTGGTAAAGATGATAAAAACGCAGTTCCCCACGTAAGTGGTACCCCTGGCGTGACGGCGTCTGTACAGTTGAAACAGGTGGCACAAGAGCTTGATACACCCCCTTCCAGTGAAACGCATTTTAACCAACCTGCACAAGGAACAAGCAGCCCAGGCCCTCGGTTTCTAAAGGTGAATGATAATCCTGAGGAAAACTCTCCTATGAGTGGAAGTAGTGAGCTTTCTGTGTTTCAAACAAACCCTCACCCTGTTGTTGAGACTCCTTATGTTTTTGAAAATCTCTCAGCACACTGGGAAGACGCTCAGGATGTCAACTTGGAGCTCCTGCCAGTTAACTTTCTTGACAGGGAGCACCAGGTTTTTCTCATGGTGCTGGGTGCTGTTGTGTTTTGGGAGCTGCTGGCTGCACCTCTCGAATGGACGGTTGATGATAGCCTTTATGAATACCTTGACTTTGTTGATGCAACTGACAGATACGGGAATCTTTGGATTTGGAGTTATTTGGGTGCTTCTGGAGGAGCCTGCAGTATTGCTATACTTGTGGATCAGTTGAATTGCTTCCTCAATACTGAAGTCTCCCGTCTCGCTGTTCATTTCTATGGCTACGCCCTGCTGATCACACTCACATTGCTGGTCAGCGTCTTTTTTCCCATACATATTTCTAGGAAAACGGAGCACGTGAACAAAACTGTCAAGGCACTGAACCTCATTGGAAGTGATGGTCGAACAATTCTGTCAGCTGTCACAGTCTTCCTGACCGGGGTCATTGGATCTACGGTACAGAACTTTCTCTTCTGGCAAATGCAGGACCAGGGCAGCAGTGAATTATACATGGGTCTCTCAGTGGCAATTGGACTAATTGCTGAAATTTTGCTGCATTTCTGCAAAAGCAGGTTGCTAAGGACTCTGTCAAGTAGTGGCACTGTTGCACTGAGTTTAAGTTGCCTTGCACTACAACTTCTGTACTATTCGTTCCTGTGGAATGCATGGGCCGTTTTACCTATCCAGATTTTATCTGCCTTCAGTAATGGTTCTTTGTGGTGGGCCGTTAATATGATGGTTGATGATGTAGCCACTCCTGGAACGGAAAGAGCTCTGCACATTGTTCTCCAAGGCCTCTCCTATGGTTGTGGAGCTAGTCTGGGAAGTTTCACAGGAGGATTTGTTGTGAGCAATTTTGGCCTGGCAGTTCTATACAGGGCATGTTGCATAAGTTTAATACTTTGGTTAATCCTGTTCCTTATTGTCCAGTCCAAGCTGCCTCGGCAGAAAAAAATCAATTATTCTCGTCTCCTAGCTGCAGATCCCAGTGATGTGAGCGATTCTGATGAGGAAAGGGAAAGGGACTGGCTGGTGAAAGCTATGAAAGATGAGCATTTCAGTAGGAATTGGTAACTTTGCACTTGATCTGTAATGGAACAAATTCTGAGTACAAAGATTAAACTGCTGGACAGCAAGGAAAGAAGTATCTAGGAATGTCTAGTAATTTTTAAATGATGGAATTATACAGTGTACATATCTGCAACAAAAGCTATGTATAAAGACCACATTTTATAAATTGTTTATTTTCTTAAGGTTAATTTATAGTAAATATTTGTAAGAAGTTTTTGCTTTTTTAACTTAATGATTCAATTTCCAGAATTTAAAAGGAAAGGATTTTGAGATGAATGCTAAAATGAAAAAGACAAATGTGGACGTTAGCTTCTTATCTGAAGCTTGCAAAACTGGAATCTTATACTTTCGCACAGTTGACGCCGTTTTTTTTAATGCTTATGCACTAAGGCTGCCAACAGACATGGAAAAAAAACCTGCACTTTCCTGGAAGAGGCAACACATTAGTTTGACCAGGCTCTGCAGCATCTGTATAGATCACGTGCTTCAGCGGGGGGGTTTGGTGCTTTTATCTAATAGCTGAATGAATCAGCTATTAAATAAAAGCACAAAAAAAACCCCTATAACCACCTGATCTCTACAGATGTTGGGCAAACTGGGTCCAACTAGTGTGCTGCATCTTCTGGGTGTTGGTTTTGGCATGGGGCACACAGAGTTTAAAATACTGTGTTGGGGGGTTACATCTGTAAGCAGCCTAATATTAATAAGATGCCATTTCAGTAAGACTCACTTTTTATTGACAACAGACTATTAATGAAAGAAACGTCCAACTTGTTTTATTCTGTTTGGGACTCTAAAATCAATCTCACTGTAAACTGTACACTTTTGGGTTTAGGTGATGAAGGCAAAGCTGACAAACCATTGGGCTTCCTATTAGTCAACCATTTTTTAAAGTGGTGGCTGGGACTGCGTGCCAAATATTGGCTCCTTCCGCCCCTAAAGCTTCCTATAGATCTTCCTTATATTTAACATTATCTACAATGACCGCAGGTACCCAGAATGCAATACCATATCTTGATTTGAATAGCCTCTATTTGAATCAAAATAAAATGCTGAATACTGGGAACTTACATGATAAGATATTAGTTGGCCTAGCTGCTGCCACTGAATTTGATCGGTCTTTTGAATTCAGGGGAAGCAGACTTAAATTGTCAAGTTTGGTGCTCTTGACAAGTTGCCCCTTGAGAAAGTTTGGCTAACTTGTATATTTAAATACACTCCACTAGCTATATCCTGTCCAAATGCATTTATACTTCTTTGGGGTCAGTAACTCAGTTTAAAGAGTCCCCTACATTTGTCCAGTTACCTCAAAAGTATGAATTCCAACACATTTGAAGATTTGACTGACTTTACCAAAAGATTCATGATGGACCTTTGTAGGATGAATAGATCATGAAGTTTTATTGTCCTTCTGGCTAAAATGAGGCATTTATTGCCAGTTTAAGAAATGCTTACTCTTCGGAGATTCTTCCTCTCTTGAAGGACGATAGAACTGAATACCTAGTGGGTGGCCAGCAGAGGGGCAACTGCAAGCAAAAGGATTAAATATTTAGTGCAGGTATATGCAATAGAAGTAGGGCTTGTAAAAGACCTGAAAATAGTATGCATTTGGCATGGTAAACAATTTACCTATTACCTTCCTAATTTAGTAGACAGTGGCAGGGAACCAGCAACAGGGAAGGTGGTACCATTAAAAGGTAATTTATGGCTGTTATGATTCATCTGCATGCTAGATAATTTCAATTTAGTTAAACTGTCTGCACTTCCTGGCATAAAACTACTTTACCATGAAGAATAGTCTACTAGAATTGTTCTATAGCTAGAATTGTTATACTGCCAAAAACAATTTAAGCTCTTTTTTTTTTTTTTTTTTGATAGGCAAGATAATATTGCCACCTTGTAGGAATTCAAACAGAACAAGCTGAGAACAGTTTTGGTGTCAAAAGAATTGGACCCCAGCTCAATCAATCATATAATACTTTGCCACTAAGTGGTAATTGGTGACACTTAGCAGTTTTGGCTGAGGGTTTTTTTTAATTAAAAGTATGCATCAGACCCCAGCACTATTTTTTTGAAGGTCAGTGTCATAGGCACCCAGATATAATTTGGTAATAACTAGGTAGGTAGGATTTGGTCCCAAATTGGCCCAGATCTTATAATTAGTAGATACCTGTGTCTTTAACATCTAGAGAAAATACTTGGATATTTTTTCTAAATCAGAGTTTGAAACCTAAGTTTTAAATGCTCAGAATCAGTCTGCTGTATCTGTTTCACTTACAAACTTGTATTGAAGCAGAAATTGTACTGATTTAAGTACCTGTTATTTTTCTTTTTAATATGTGCCAACAGCATTTTACCTAGAATGGTATCACATTACAGAGTACTTTGTGCTAATTCAGATAGTATAGCACCTCTTACTTTGTTTTGGGAGTGTTTATAGGGCTGCCCAAATTTAGCAACATGGATTTAACAACATGGAATAACAACTGATCTCAGTAAAATGATTCAATTCCTATGTGTAGACCTAGACTTTCAGAATAAAAGATTTTACAAACTGAGATGAGGAATGTTAAAAGTAAAAAGATAAAGGGTTTGAAGTAAATTGGATATCTAAACTATTTTCACTTCATCACAGACCCACTAGCACTAATAGTAAAACAAGTTGTCTACAACACATAATTACAGCGTATCAGAGCAGGCTCCGGGCTCGTGTGCTGGACTTAGGTGATAAATTCCTGTTACTCTGGCTCGTCTCTTTCATTCTCCATTTCTCCTTTCTGTGCTAGGTTTTATGTGCACTGTCCCAGCCCTAGTGAAGAGAAATGAGGGCCTGTGTGAAGAACAGTGGGATATTCTGCCCCTCAGTAACTCCTGTTTTTACAGCAGCCAGCAGATTAAACTGAGTTGTCTTTTACATTCACTTAACACTTTCTAGTGTTTTAGCTGTGATACCCTTTGCTGTAGTGGGTCTCCGTCACAGCTTTGGTATTTTTTTGAACACGTATAAATGTATTAAAGCTGTGAATACCATTGGGACTGCAATAAAAATGCAGAGATACCAAAGTGCCATTAGGTCATATAAATTGTGTCTTCTAACAAATGAAGAAACCAATTCAATGTACTGATGCATTTCCAAGCCCAACCATGTCAATAACATAGAGCTGGATCATTTAACATATGCTAATGCCAAAAAGCAGTAGTGACAAACTTCTGCAAAATGTTTCTCTGTTGTATTTTTTTTAATCTTATAAAGCAGTGGGTGTGTAGAATAAGTGACTATAAAGCTCTGGAGCAAAATTCCATCATTTACTTCTAGAACTATTTTTTTCTATGTCAGTTGGAGAGTTGAGCGGAGTGCTTTCCTTCTTACACATCACCATGCTTTCTAAACAAGCATTTATATTTTTAGTGAAAGGAAGGACTGTAATTATGAACACTTCTGGAATTGATAGATGAGAAGGAAGAGATTTCAACTCCCAACATAACTGTGCTGGTCCTACAGGACTAATATGAGTAAAAGCATAAACACTGGCTTTTCTGCTTATGTCTGTATTAGAAAGCTTGCACTAGTATAACTAAGTCAATCTGAATCGTTGCAGGCCCCTAATAGTTGAAACCAATTTAAACTGTGCTTTAATTGGTTTAAGTGCATCTATATGACAAGTTTGTATTGCTTTAATTGGATCAGGTTTAGTGGACAGTGCCAAAATTAGCAAATCAATGAAATAAGTGCCATTTTTACATACTCACTTTTCTGGCCATAACTATAAAACGAGCAGAATGCTGTCATTCTGATTCAGCTAAACCAGAATCTGGAATAACTGACTTCATTATCGCCTTTTATTTGTTTTTTATCACTGAAACGACAGCCTTGTGCAACATTTCCGTTGGTGTTTTATAAAAAAATAATGACTTGTAACTAGGACTGTGGAAAGCAGTATGTTCATTTTACAGTAGGACTGTGCATCCTATTCTAGCCATGCGAGTGGTTCACATCCTCTTGAGTGCTGCTTGGAGTTTAAGATTCCAGGAGAACCACTATTTCTAAGCACAAGTTGCATGAAGCCAGCAACCCAATGAAACTGCAATTTCCTCATACATTCCAAATGGTAAGAATCATCCTAGGTTGAATTTCTAGAGACAGAAATCATTTCGAAGTGTTGATGGAATTCAACAAATCTTTTCACGAAGCTGATTTCATTGTTTGGTTAGTAATGAAATATAGTCAAGTGAATTTCTAGACAGGATTTTTGTGTTTGCAATGAATGCCCGGCCATACTTTCAAATAAATAGGTCTCATCTAGTTCTTTTGTTAGATGGTTCAATTTAATATGTATTTTTCCAAGAATGTTAAGGTTATTATTTTGAGTAGCAGTATATGACAAATAGGAATTTTTGCAGGTACCAAATCTTAAAAACTGGAACTTTCTTGAATCTAGACCTCTTTTATGATAGAACATAACGTTCATAATGTTTCAGGCATTATGTATATTGTCTTACTATTGCTAAGGCTTTCCATACAATCCATCTGTAAAAATGCCTGGTTTTTTTGTTTGTTTGTTTGTTTGCAGGGGGGGGTGCGGTGTGGGGGAGGTTGCTTTGTGTTTTTGAAATCTGTACTGTCCTGGGAGTTTGGATAATGCATTCTAAATCAGATTGCAGAGTCTCTTGATAGAACCTGCTGCAACCTTTTAAAATTGATCCATCCTCAGCTGTCCTTTCTCAGGGTTTTTAGCTGTGCAAGCCAATGTAGTAAGTGTTGGGGCTAATCTTGTCCATTTGGTTCAACATTCTAATGAGATGATAATATTGGAGGTATAGGAAAAGAAAAATGACTATTTTATGATATTATGAAAATAGGTATTTGTATGTGATTTGATCAATCGTAAGAAGAATTTGGTAAATGCTCTTATTTATCAAAGCAGCTGTCATTTGCATCTGCAATCTAATTAGTTAATTGGCTTTATTTTTTACTATTGCTATTGACCTTGATTGATTTAAGCCAGGAGTGGTGAAGTTGATGCCACAAGTGCCATAACAGCTGCTTATAGAAAGAGGCTCAAGCTTTTAACCATGCAAGCAGCATACTGGAGAGGAGGTATCAGGTGTCACCACTAAGGACCGGGCTAACCCTTCCCTAGCCCTGCATCTGCCACTGAATTGTTTGCCACAGAGAACTTTGGATCCTCGCTTGCCATGTAGAACTATGGTTGTGAAGAGTTAATTTGGCTGTTGGTAGTGGCACCTTTCTTGCAGCAACATCTTCCCTGTGCTCTGCTCAGCTTTCCAGCCTCCATTCCTGCATCCCAAGGTGAGAAATCTGTCAAGTATGCCTCTGGGGATGAGGGGCCAGAGCTATGGTAGGAACATAATTTGTGGCATGCCTGCCAAAAAGATGACCACAACTGATTTTGGCAATGAAAAATAACAGCATTATTTTATGACTTGATGAAA
This sequence comes from Caiman crocodilus, assembly GCA_030014935.1. Lineage (NCBI taxonomy): Eukaryota > Metazoa > Chordata > Crocodylia > Alligatoridae > Caiman > Caiman crocodilus. The sequence goes on from JAGPOW010002173.1 coordinate 19,692,280, forward strand.
ACACTACTTGACAAATAGAGCAGCAAGAAAACTGTTTTTCCCAAATCAGAATGAAAAGTCCAATCCAGAAAATACTTATATACCAAAAATCTTTCTCCCACTCTCTCCCCCCTGGCAAATTGATTCTGGTTCACTGATTTGTTTAAGTTCATTTCTGCTTTTAATGCTTTTTATTTATTTATTTACTACAGCTAATCTAAATTTCTAAACAAAAAGTTACATTGAACCTAAAAACTGGAATGCTTTGTTTAGAAAATATCTTGTTTCATTTTAACATCCTAAACTTGTTCACACAGTTTGTGTTGAGAAACTCAAAGTTAACCTTTCACATGGAAAGTTTCATCGGTAGTGGTTTTAATATTTTCTCCTTGGACAACGAATTCACAACCTCCTGTAGTGACAAGCATTTATTCTATAGCACTTCAACAACAATAAGATTGCAGCTTCTCCTCATTAAAACTCCTGTAACAGCTGGTGGCGGGGTGTAGGTTGCAGCCATGTTGGTCTAAGGACATAGGAAGACAAGGTTCCTTGGGTGAATCTGATATCTTTTATTAGACCAATCTATATTTAATATATATATATTTATTAGACCAACAGCTGGTAGAATCTGAACATAGAAACACAGATTTTCCAGGTAGCCACCACTATTTTATGTTGCCTGGCAACATATCTGTATATAATGAAGGAAGCTTAATAATGTTAATGGAGTTGGCATTGAATGGTTCAGTTATCAAGACTATGGAAGCACTTCAGTTCTTGTATTTTTGTTGTGTGCCTTAGAGCTATAGAAAGTTTCTTACTATCTACTCAAATTGCCTTCTAAAGAGCTCAAATGAGTGCATCTGTCTTAATGTTTGTCAACCTGCTGTTTTACTCTTTTTGTAATTTGCTAGCACATTTCAAGTAGTATGGATACTATATTACAGCTTACTTGACTTGGGCAGAATGTTTTTTATAATCCTTTAATGTATGTCTACTTTTCATTATGGTTACATCTCTTTCTCTCTGTGCATGGTTACTTCTGTGGAAAGCAATATTTTTGCTTTTAAGAAATACTCCTCTATGACTTTGGAAGTGTTGATATTAGGAAATCTGTTCCTGTGTAGTCTTATAAAAACCCTTTGAGAACTGGATCCATGAAAGACTTTTAGCTTATTCGAGGACTTATGGAGGTTCTGCATGGAATTAGAATGACGGATTTCGCCATGTGGATCAGTTTGAACAGGACATGCTGATGAGTTCCAGTGATTCCAAGTACAACGGTCAACACATTTGAATGTAACTTTCTTTTATTTAGACCTATTCTTCCAGTTTGGCAAAGTGTTGTTTGTTTTTCTTAAATTTAATGATGACTCTGTATGCTGCAGATCAAATTGCATGCTTGAATTGGATCATAAACCCAGCATGTAAACTCTGAACTTGTTAGATTACATCCCATATTCTTATTAGCATATAAAATAAAAATGTAAAACATGTTAAAACCTCATTTTGGCCCACGTTAGTTTCCACTACTGATGAAAGCAATCCCAGAACTATTCCAGTCTCCCACTGATTAAAATATTTACGCTTTTTTGTTTTCCTTACAACACAATCAAAACAAATCTGAGGTGACTCACGTTGAGAGCATAGAAATTGGTTTAATGGACAATGTTCTTTGCTTAATGAGTTGACACAATTGGATGTTGGGAGCTGATAACATTTTTGCCTATGTAATTAAGGTATTATAATATGCTTGATTTAAAAAAAAAAAAAAAGGTAGATGTCAACAGATGTTTCTATTTGCACAGGAACAGCCATTTCTTTCCTACATAGATTAGAGGTGCACTGACATATCAGTGGCATATCAGATTGGCACCAGTAAAAGGAAAATTATTGGCAGTTGGCTTTTTTCTGGCTGGTTGTAGCTGATAAAGTCAATGATTAAATGCTGCATGCATGTGTGCAGCCACAGCATGCACACAGCCAGGAATGCAGCGTGTGAGTTAGGAAAGCATCCTCCTCCTGGTAAGTCTGTGGAGGGGAAGGGGTATGGAGGAGGGAAGGGGCGTGGGGGAGCAGATCCCCCTATTTCCTCTCTCCCAGGGGTGCATACAACAGTGGGTAGCTGCCACCCTTCCCACAAGCCCTGGACAAGCTGCCTATGGCTCTTTCCCATTCCTGGGCTGCATTCCCCACCCCTTCCTTTCCCTTCCCTACACCTCTTCTCCCCAAAGACTTACCAGCCAAGCACCGCCCCCCAAGCTGCTGGGCTGCATTCCAGTAAATTGGCTATCTGATTGGTATTGGCCAATATGGCTGGTTAATAATTGGCCATCAGTATTGGCCAAGAAAAATGTATTTGTGCATGTCCAGTATAGATATTTGGTTTGCCCCTTTAGCAATAAAAATAAACCTAAAGGTTACCCTTACACAGGGGGCTGAACCCGATGATCTCACAAGGTCCCTTCCAGTGTTAATGTCTATGAAATGCGTAATGCAAATTCTAAAATTTTTAGTGCATAGAATAGGTGGCATGAGAGATTTGGAACAACTCATGAAAATACTGAGGTTGCATATTGTTGAGATCATGGTTTTTTTCAAAATGGCATCAGATATTGCACTGCTTGCTTCCCTGACTTTCTGTGCTAACAGTGATGAAGTTGTATTTGCAAAGCATGAATTATTTAGAAAAGGAAGAACTGTTTGTGTCTACTGTGAATACTTGCATTTAATCTGCATAGGGTCACTATTGCTACTTTTCGTTCTAGAATCAACATTTCTAGCATACTTTATCAGAAATGAGTTACTGTTTTAAATCTTTGATTGAATGAAGGATGACCCCATTTCCCTTTGCTCTTGGAGATGTTATGAACTCTGTTTCATTAAATTATTGCCTTTTGGAACTTGGGGATTTTGGCATGCATATGTTCTGCTGCTTTGTGGATGGATGCAGTTCTAATAGGTAGGCATAACCTCTGGGTGGATGGATTAAAGCCATGTAATGCCCAAATGGAGCAGAATTCAAAATACATCCCTGTCCTCCTCATTTCCATATTGGGCAGCTTAGGTAGCTCCTTGATCCATGTACTGGGTTTTGAGGAATCCATTTCGAGGAACATGCTTCTTCCCATACATTTTATAAGGACTTGAGATGCCTAATTCAGGGCTGTTTTTTGTCTTTTTAGCACAAAAATACTGCATCAGAACCCAGTGCCTGAAATAGATATTTCCTGTCCACAGCACGATTTAGGATTTAATGTGGCACTTGTTATGCTGTCTAAATATCTCCCAAAATGCTGATGGATTTAACTTAACGACACTCTTTGGCATCCATTTACATGTGGACGGCTGAGGTACAAAGGAAGGAAGCAATGTGTTCAGGTCACACCAGACTGGCAGACCCTGGGTCTCGTGAAACCCAGTCCAGTGCAGTGCACATCATCTTTTCCTGTCGTATAAACGTTCTGTTGAGACATCTGCTGTTTCCCTGTCCTGCATGGAGTGTCAGCTGCCCATGGGAAAGGATATTATGTTCTCAGTATATTTTTTTCACGTCCCTGAAGCATACTGTAAATCCTAACCCCAACACTTGAATACACGGCCCTCTACTGTTGAACTCTGATACAATAGAAATAGCAACATCTCATTTTAAATAGACTTGAGGTGTGTCTACATGTTGCCCTAGGGCAATGTACTGATGCACTGCATCATATGGCACACCGCAGTGATGTAGTGATCACACGGGCCTATACATAATTGGCAGCTCTCTTGCTGTAGTGGCACACTTTCCCCAGTATAGCATGCTGCTACGGTGACATGGCAGTAAAATCTAACAGTGTACTGTGCACACAGCACAGTGAGTAACCACCTATACAGCGCCGTGCTCTAATACTTCCAAAAGGAAGTACTAAGGCATGGTGCCGTAGCAGTCTCGCCATATAGCAATGTGTAGATGTGCCCTTTGAGAGAGTTTCTCTGTGCCACCCCTCCTTTTTTCATTCGTTCAGACTGAACATAGGGTCTTTAGACTTCAAGTAACTGTGTGTTTAAAAAAAACACCCATCTTTTGTTTATGTAATTAATCTCTATTCCTGTGTGCCTTGCAGTCCACAATGCAAAGCTCAGCCTAGCTGTGCAGTGGAAGGTGCAAGCTTTTTTTTCTGTAAGATAAAGACCTGATGAAAAATGTAAGCATCTAAGGAACTACTTCTACCAATTTGCACTGGAAACTATACTCTCTCATTGTACTGTGTGAGAAGTGAGACTTAGCTCTACCAAAATGTTGAGCCAGTCAGATCTATGTATTTTGGAGGAGAGGCAGAAGGGGAGTAGTTTTTTGGTCAAGAAACAAAATATGTTGAGTCTGAAATGCTGTTGGAGTACTTCTTGGGAGTTGTAATTTGAAGGCATTCCTCATAGGCTGGGCTTTGGCTGAACTTCATCTCCTGTGATGCACCAGTTCCCCCTCTTGTACTTGGAAGCATTGAGCCCCATTACCATGCCAACACTGCTATGCATCATGGAACATAAAGTACCTCTGGGGAATTGTGGCCTTATATTGCTTCAGGTCAAAATGTGTTGCGTTTTGGCAAAAGGCGGAAACTGCTTTGGTTTTCTGATACTCTGTTTCCTGACTAATTCACATTTTCTGTACAAAGGAGACACTTTTGGGGGGGGGGGGGGGTATGAAAACCCAGCTTTTTGTTGACGCTTTTGATGGAATATCTAATGTAAACTGTCTCTCCATGGGTCACCTCCTCTTTACAGAGAGCACTTTGTACTTCTCTTAAAATCCTGCAAGTCTGGATTTGGGGCTGGGTTCCCAGGTGAAGTTCACCTTGTTTCTCTGATTGCATCTTCAGCTGGTCAATCTGCATTTTGCTGTCTGCTCCCCTATGATAAGTGTGAAAACATAATGACACAGGGTAGCATCTTCAAAGCAAAATATATATTTTTCCATAGAAACATAAACTAAGTGACTCTTAATATCTCTTCCAAGCTAGATACTGAGCCACTGATGAATGCTCTGAACATGATGATCCAACAAATTATATATCCACTTTACAGTACTTTCACCTAGACTGCATTTCCTTGTCATAGTAATGAGAATGTCACGGGAGGCAGTCAAAAAGCTTGCTATAGTTGAGGTATATCACATTGTACTGCTCTCCCCCCATGCATCTGCAGATCCTGTCAACTTGTGAAAAGACATCAGCTTTCTCAAGCTTTTCATCAAATTCATGTTGGTTGTTTCTGATCACAGTGTTATCCTGCTGGGGCTCATCCAGACAAGCACGAACGTACAGTTTGTGGTGCCACAGACCTGTCTGCAGTGCCACACACATCACACATGCAGACGTTCTCTATATTGATAATTTGCTGCATGGTGGGTGGGGGGACAAGAGGGTTTGACACCAGGATATTCTGGTGTCAAAAAAACCCATGCCTTAAAAATGCAGGGTGGTGCGTGTGGTGGCAGCATGCAGGGCCAGAAACCAGAGCCTGGCTGGCTGAGTCACACTTAAGGTGCCAGTCAGGCTTTGTGCTGCCAGATTGCCAGGGCTGGAGTCCCTTAAGACCCCAGGTGCTGGCGTCAGCCTACTCTACCCCACCCAGGCAGCATTCCCTCTAAGATGTGCGGCTGCACAGGTACACTTGGCAGCATGGCATGCGCATGCCTACACGTCCACTCATGCCACACAGCTTAAAGGGAACACTGCACCCAGGGCAACATGCCATGTGCCAGACCATGTGTGCACAGGTTTTTCCTGGGAACGGGCAGCAGCGGCACATGTGGGGATGGGCCCTTGGTGTTCAGAAACCAAAATACTGTATTTACTCAACTGGAAGATGGGGCTGATTATAAGACAATGCCCCAAAAATTAGATTCTGCATATGGAAAATCTATACATTTCTTATAATTTTCCAGGTATAGAATATAATTATTGGAGGTTTGCTTTGAATTTGTCTCCCTCCACCTGTTACAGCAGAAAAAATAAATCTGGGGGGATCAGGTAGACCCTTTTCCCTCTGGCAGCACCTTGCTCCTCTCCTTACTGTCAGACCTGCCCCTCCTGAGCATATGGAAGTGAGGAGCAAATTTGAAAGCAATAACCTTGAAATTAAACATGGCTGTAGCAATATGCATATAGTGCCTATACACCCAGTTCATCCAGAATTGATGCATTTTACCTTGGGGTTTTTTTTAACTGCTGCAGGTTTTAGCACAGGTGTTCCATAAACATACTTTTGAGCAGAATTTTGGCAATTATGTATGTGTAGTACAAACTATGTGATGTTAATCCAAAGCCAAAGGTATATGATTTACTCCATAGTTTATTGGCATGGTCTCTACCTACCTGGAGTCAACAGCATGACAACCACACAGCTCAGCACTGCTCAGTATGTGTGTGTACACTAGATACTAGGGGTGTGTGAACAAGGCCATATTCAATTTGAATTTGGATTTGGATTTGGCCTGCATCAGGAATAGTGATTCGATTCGTTGATTTGGATCACTGTCCCCAATTCGATTCAGCCAAATCTGAAGATTTGATGATGATTCAGAGAATCAGCAATTTGGGCATAGGCACAACTTCAAATGTTTTTTCTACATACTTCTAGGTACCAGGCATGGCTCATGAATGCTATGATGCTGGAACAGATGGAGCGTCCCACAGGACAGCAGGGCTGTGGGGGTGGCACGTACACCCCCGTGCACCCCCTACTAGTTGCCTACGCTGGAAGTACTTCCAGTCCACTTCCAGATTCACCACAGAGCACGCCCCCCTATGGGGCCAGGGCCCCCCCGATAGCTGACACCGATGCTGTTTGTAGGGTTGGTGCCCTCCCTGATAAGGTTGGCAGCTTCTGCAGGTGCCTCCCCCTAGATTCAGGAGGCACCAGCCACTCATGACTTCCAGTCCACGTCTGGGTCCACTGCCGAGGACACCAGGGCCCACCCCCCCCATGTCCTCCCGACCCGGTCATTTGCCACAGGGGGACCCCAGGTGCCCCCCCAGAGCCAGGAGGCACTAGTCGCTGAGCCAGGGAGGTACAGCCCCCTTCCCCCCCACCCCTCCCACGTGCTCTTGGGCAGACTGGGAAGTGGACCGGAAGTGCTCTTGTGGGACGTTCCATGCACCCCAGCATCACAGCATTCACAAGCTGCCTGCTACCTTGAGATGTGTAGAAAAAAAAATGTAAAGCTATGTCTGTCTGAATTGCTGAATCTTTCCAACTCTCTCTTAGTCAATCCAGAGGGTTCCGATTCAATTCGGAGAGATTAAAGGGTCTCCTGATCGATTTGGAGATTCAGCCACTGAACTGGATCAAATCTCTGCCAAATTGGAGACCGACACTTTGCACAGCCCTACCAGATACCTCCCTCCCCTACACCCCCACCAAAGGAACCATGTGTTAATTAACTCCTACTCATGACTGGAAGCAGGTGTTATTGTCACAAGTCCAGGGATGCTTCAAAAATTCATATACAGATAAAGCACAGGGCAACCTGATTCCAGCTTTACCCCATGGAGGACAGGGCCACATTAATTGTATATGCCAGGCTGAAGGGGGGAAGATAACAGAGGGATTCTGAGTGAACTGTTTGGGGCCCTGTTTCATATTGTTGGCCAAGCATTTAACGCTAGTGAAGAAACAATAATGATTGGAAATGGGAAAGACAGGTGTAGTTTAACTGTGGGACTGAGAGGAAGTCAAAATATATGCAATGTTGTGGCTCACCATGACTTGAAAAAGAGTTCGGGTTGAGGGGGACTGCACTTAATGGGCACTGCCTTTCTGATTTATACTTGTTAGACACTGATCTGTCCTAGTACCAGTGACAGTAATGTGAACTAGGGGCTGAAAGCTAGCAACTGGAGCTGCAATGAAAGGGATATTGTAAATGTACCAGGGAAAGGAATATGAACAGATGGACAGGACTGTGCATGTGATTATTGTAACAGGCACGTGGGTGCACAGATATAAGGTTTTGTTGCAAGTTAATGTTTTGAAAATGGGTTAAGGATTTTGAAGAATGGAATGCTAGACATTATATCCATCTATCTATCTATTGACACATATTTTTTTACAAAAAAATGGTTTGCATGTTTGTCCATGAATTTTATGATCATGTTTAGTGTTGGCTGTATTTCATCAAGTTCATAGTTGGTTTCTCTTGTTAAGAGTTGCTTAACAGCTGTTTAACAATGGACAATGTATTTAGTGAGATCTCCTTGTATGAGGCTATAAAATGAGGGGGCTTTTTTCCCCATGCAAATTGGGAGAAAATCCTTTGTCTTGTATTTGAGAAAATATGGTCGATATACTCCACAGTCTGTCTGAGTATTGAGGTTAGACTGACTGGTCTTTCATTCCAATATATAATGCACATTGGGTTGTGACATGGTTTGTCTAATCAGAGCTCTGTCTAGGAACCTGGTTTGCAGAGAGCTAATGGTGACAGACCTGAATTCAGTGGTGATTCTTAGGGGAGTTTAATCTGGTGTAAATCACACAGCAAGGGGTTGAATGAGTGCATACATTCTGCCAATGCAGACTTGCATCCATTGTCTCTTAAAAAAAAATGGCCCATACTTCATTAATGAATTTCAGTTAATGTGCTTTAGTTAATCCACATTAATTCTAATACTGCCATTGTGAAGAACTAGGAAAATGCACATTAACCTGGCCTAACACGCATTAACTAAAGCACATGCTTTTAAAGTGATGCTTAATGCACATTAGCCTATTTTAATGCACATTAAGTAAAAACCAGGCTTTTATATACATACTTTTCTGTTCCATGACGTGCCAACGAACCTGCTGCTTCCACACGGGAGCTGAGGCGAACTTGCTGCTCTGCGTGCAGGTGTGTAAACGCTGAAATACGCATCAGCACGCAGAAAACGGCAGTGGCACGCTTTTGAATGAAAGCATCTCCAATGGGTTTTAGTTCAAAGCGTGCCACTGCTGTTTTCTCCGCGCTGACATGCATTTCACTGCTTATACAACTGCAAGCATCACAGCACCAGGTGCTTTTCAAACTGCCCCCCACTGGGGCACTTGTATGTGTAAAAATGCCCCGCGTGTATACGTGAGGCTTTAATGTGTATTAAAACGGCCTAGAGCACATTGAAGTGCACGTGTAGACTTGACCAAGGACGTGACAATCCAAAAGCTAGCTCATGAATGTCCTGCTTGACATCCCCTGGGTTTAATTCCTTTCTGTGCTCTTGACACCCCTCAGGGGGTTGGGAAGGAGGAGCCCTCCCTTGAGTCGCACGCTTCGGCTTTCAGCAGGTGCGGACCGGAGCTGCGTGGCTCGCTCCCCGGCTGCCAAGGGCAGGGGGCTGGAGCCCGAGCCAGCCCTTCCCCCGGTGTCCGCCAGAGGACGCGTCTCCGCCCATCCAGCCGCCAGCTCCGCCGGGTCGGCGCAGCCCTGCCGAGCCGTCGGGACGCGCGGGGGCCGCTGCGCTCCGCGCCGGGCTCGCTCGCTCCCTCCAAGCGCGCGGCGCCTTCCCTCTGCCGCGGGCTCCCCAGCAGTGCCGCTGCCGGCCCGGGGGGCTCCGCTCCGCTCCGCAAAGCCCAGCACGCCCCGGCAAGGATTTGGAAGCAGGATGGAGAAGGAGCGCGGGACGCCGACCCAGTACGGAGCGCTGGAGTCGACCAGGTGGACAGCCGTGGAGCCGGCCTCAGGTGAGCGCGGGCGGGCGGGGAGCGGGGGGCGCCGCAGCCCCTTCCCGCGAGGCGCGCGGAGCTCCCTCCTCCTCCTCCTCCACCTCCATTCATAAAAGCGGCTCCAGCGCCCGGGCGGCCACGAGCAGCGCTGGGGAGGGGGAGAAGGAGAGGGCGCGGGCGGCTCCTCCCCGCGGTCCCGGCGCTCGGGGTCCGGCCTGGGCAGGCGGAGGCCGTCCTCCCCGGACTCAGCACCTGGAAAGGCTGGGCTGGGGGCGGGGGTCAGCCCACCCTCCAGCTGGGCGATAACTGGGTGGGGACAGGGGGGTTCAAGCATGTGTGAAACCCCTCCAGTCAGCTCCTGGTGCCAGTGCACGGCCTTGGTGGTCAACTCCAAGGCAGCTGATAGAGAGACCCGATTTCAGTCGGTGACAGCTGCAGGACAGATGCAGAGAAGAGGAAACCTGCCAGAGCTGGAGGCAAAGCATCTTCTGTGAAAGGGATCCAGCTGTGGGACCCCTGGGAGGAGATGGGGGGTGGGGAGGCTGACAAGCTTCAGGAGGTGCCCCAAAGTCATCCTCTCGGGCAGAACAGCGCTGGCAATGCTGCCCCTGCCCTCCAACGCCTCCCCCACCCCCCAATATGTTCCAACACTATCTGCTTATTAGACTTATATGCCAGTCTTTCCAACGAAGGCTCAGGGTAGCTTGCAAATAAACAAGAAAATATATTATGGAACAAAATGTGAACAAAAATAACAGCATGTTAAAATAGAATATAAAACACCCACTCCCAAAGCAACACTGCCTCTTAAACCCACGCTGACCCCTTTTATACCAGTGGCTCTTTCTAGACTGAAGACACCCCTCCGAAAATGCCAGCTCTTAACTTTCGCTTGTTCTTTGAGCACAGAAAAATAATAGCATAATTGTGTTGCAAAGAGCTCAGAAGGACCACAACAGGTCAGAGTGTGTTTGATACTGTGGATTGCTTTTTTTGAAATCTCTGCGTTTATCTTGTGAATCGTGTCTCATTTAACAGTGCAGCATCTCACAGCACCCTTTAAAAAATCTTACAGCACCCCAGGTTGCCATGGCATTTTCTGTGAAAAGCAGCCCCTTCCTGCCCCCACGTGCAAGACAGGTCCCTCCAACACCCTTGACCAACAGGAGTTTCAGGATCAGGCTGCTTATGATTTTATTCATATTTTTTTTAATACACCTCCCTGCCTGCATACTCCCCTCAAGAAATTGTTAAACTTAACATTTTTATATGGTAAGGTTGTTGTAAGAGAACAGGATCCCTCACATGGTAGCCATATACATATATAGTTGTGGGATGTTAAAGCAGTCTTAATCATTTACTTAATCATGCAATCTATGTTTGCCCTGGGGAAAGCATTTATGACTCTTTCATATGATGCTGTGGTTCTGAGAGACAGGACCCCAGGCATGGTAACTACACTAGTACATATTTTTAGGATAATAAAGTATTGTTAGGCATAGAATTTAGTATGCGGTCTAAATACGCCTGGTCTAGCTGGTCTTCACTATAGTCTATCATATGCAGGAAGATATCATTCAGTACATCACTCTCACTTTTGACAGGTGGTCTCCTCAAGCTCTCTTCATACCGACAACAGCCAGTGATGTGTTTAATATAAATGTCCTATAACTAGCTGATGCTGTCTGATCCCATGAGATACGTCATGAGCTTGGAGTAGTGCCTTAGCATTCTGTAGGCTCTTAGGACAGTCTTGTTGCTTGGGTCCCATTACACTGCAGACTAACCACATGTCCACATACGTGTGTACACACAAGCTGATGCCATGAGAGTAGCCTAGCTTATGCCGTTCTAGTGGGTCCCTGAGCAATGTTTTTAGCATTGCTGATGATGTTTTGATATTTGCCAGTGCAGTGCCAGAAAAGCCTGAGGATGGTGACATCCTTTTCTTTCTTCCCAAATGGTTCCAAGAGGAAATTTGGCAGTAACACTTGCAGCTGGGGCTCTAAATTATAGCTAAATCAGTCCATGATCTGAGGTTTGACTTAACATTCTAGTATGTGCATGCTATTGGCACCTGGCAAGTCTCAGCAGCTAAAAGGATCCAGCTCGCATAGAGAAGTTTAGTCCTTGGGAGCTGTCAATCACTCAGGCATCTTTCACTGTGACATAACTGACTAGAACAGAGGTGGGCAATTATTTGGCCCCATAGGCAGTTTCGGGGAGCTGCTATGGGCTGGTCAGCACCAATCCCCTGCCTCTCCCTACCACAACAGCGCACCAAACCTGGGGCCCACAGATCCTGCAGCTCCTCCCTGCCTCTGTTGCCATCACCAGAACCCAGTAGCATCTGAGCACCTGTCCCTCCCCATGCCTGTTTTGCACTCACCCTGGCTGGCGGGGACCAGCTTCAGACCAGCTGGGATCTAAGTGCACAGCCCCCGTTCCTGGTTCCAGCCTGCCCCATACCTACTCTGGACCAGCCCTGGCTGAAGCAAACCATCTTGGAGCCAACCTGGGGCCCACGCACACAGCCCAAACCTTAGCTGCACCTGCTCTGGACTGGTCCACCCATGATGAGTGGCAGTGGCTGGGCAGAACCTGCTGCTGGGTACAGGGGAAAAGTGGCTGCACCCTGCATCCTTTTGCTTCTGGCTGCAGCTGCCCTGCGACTACTCTCTGCTGCCACTGCTGCCCCACTGGGCAGCCCAGAGGTGGTGCTAGTGACAGCTGCAGAGAGGAGATGCAGGGCAACCCAGCAGGGTAGTGGTGGCAGTGAAGAGGAGCTGCAAGGCAGCCTGCGTGCAGACTCAAGGCACCTGCAGCAAGAAGGGCCTAGCAGCAGCAAAGAGGGAGTGGCCAGTCCCTGCCCCTCCCTCCCCCCCCACCCATCAGCAGCTTCCAACAGGGTGCTTATCACCGGCAGGGTGGGCTGGGACCAGGGCTGTGCACACAGGTCCTCGCTGGTCTAAAGTAGTTGGGGTTGTGCACACAGGAACTTGCCAGTCTTCATAGGACCAGGGCTGGCATTGGCAACTGGAAGAGGATGCCCCAGCCCTGCTGTGTGCGGGAGGGTAGTGGGATGTATGCCATGGACTGGATGGCACCTGGGTTAGGTGGGACCAAGGGATCCACCGTGGGGTGGTCAAAGTCCTTCTGCAGGCTGGATCCGGCCCATGGGCCATATTTTGCCCACCCCTGCTCTAGAACCACAGACCTGCTTTGGCTGCTGTTTTGAGTTATGTGGGGCTTACTGTTGGCTGCATAAATGTTTTCAAAGTCATACAAAGTGAAACACTTTAGGTATCATATTCCTTATTAACTACTCTTTCCCCAGGCAGTGCGTGATGATTATTGCATCTCTGGGTTTAAATCAAAGCTCTCTTCTCTTATTTGCAGTGTTTAAATTGTTCCTGTCAGGATGTCATGTTATTCCAGTAATACTTTATTGATCTAGTTGTCTCACTTGGTTACCATGTGCCAAAAGTTTTGGTATGCCTGGCTGCTTAAACAATCTCTGCTGTCATGGTATAATCACATATCCACTAATAGGACCATTTATTTTCCTATCATAAGTGGATCAGAGGACCTCCTGTTTGGTTTACACCTACTATCTGGTATCAAGAAAGGTATAAGGAAAGCGTGGTGGGAAGTCATGGAACAACCCAGCAATAAGGAAACCTTCTACCTCCCTCCCATCAGTTCCAGGACAATTTATCTTTTCTAAGGTGTTACCAAAAACCCAGCACTGTTCTTTCAAGAGACAAAGCTACAGCCAGTCTATGATTAGGACCTCTTTTGCAGGTTTAGACACAAAATTAAGGGACAGTTATAAATTCCATGGTGTACCCTTTTTGTACATCAAATCAAGATGGTAGAATTACATCTCCCAATGTTCTTCCATTGTTTTTTAGCAGGTAAGGTGTTACTACCACACAAATCAAATAAAGAGGGAAGAGACCATTCTATAACACAGCCTTTTATTGATTTTTACACCCCAAAGCACAAAAATAAGCACTCATTTCTATGCCTATCTAACTGCCTGCAACAGCACAATACAGATTCTCCGTAGGGCTATGCAAAGCTTTGGGTGGTGGTTTGATTCGGAGGAGATTAGGCCCAATTTGGTGGATGAATCTCCAAATCCAAATCAAATCAGGAGACCAATTTAAAGGCCCAAACCGATTCAAAGCTCTCTGAATCTTCAGAAAAGATTTGGGGAGCTTTGATGATTTGGACAGTCCTTGGTGGCTGCAGTGGGGAGCTGCAGCCGGCCTCTGAGCTGGTAAGTACTAGGGGCAGGGAAGGGGGGGCTGGGACCCCTGCCAGCCCCACCCCCATGGCTGCCCCTCCCGCCCCAGCTCCTGGTGCTTTAAAGAAAAGTTCCAGTGCTCACCAGGTGCTGCCAGGCAAAGGGGTGATGCCTGCTGTCCCCCACTGCCCCACACTGTGTGGGGGGCTCTGCCACAAGCCCCTTGATCACCCCTCACTCCCCCAGCCCCCCCATGGGTGCCCCACCCAGGCCAGGTCCAGCCCTTTAAGAAAAAAAATCCCCAGAATAGAATGCCCTGGGACTCACCGCTCCTGCAGCAGCTTTGGGGGGCTTGTGCAGAGCCCCCACGTGGCACAGAGCAGCACGGGGCAGAAAGGACCGGTGAGCCCCGGGGCTTTTCTCATTTGTTTTTTTTTCTAAAAGGTTCTGGAGCTGGCCCAGGCAGGGTGCTGGGGGAGTGGGGAGGGGCATTCATTCAGAGCCCCCCACACAGCATGGGACAGTGAGGCGCAGTAGGGATCCCCCCCGAGCAGCACACGGTGAGTCAGGGCTTTTTTTTCCCAAAGAGCTGGAAGCTGGGGAGAACGGGGCAGCCATTGCTGGGCTGGGAGAGATGGGCCTGGCTGATTCAGAGATTTTGCAGCAGCAGAATCTCCAAATCAGCTTGGGCAGAACCAATTTGGGACAGTGATTCGAACCACCACATGGAATCACTGTCCCGCGAATTGGCCAAATCCAAAGCGAAAACTAGCAGCTTTACACAGGCCTAATTCTCACCTATTCTGGCTGGGGGAGAACCAGGAGGGAGGAGAAAGGTGGCATGCAGGCTGGCAGCAGGTTGTCTTGAATTTGCTGAGGTCTTCCCCAAGTCATTCCACCCGCACTTTTACACCCACTCTTTATATGTGGGTTAGTTAAATATTCTGACTGGCTTATTCAAATTTCTTTGTTTCACTGACCTGAGACTGAAACAGCTTTTTTGTAGACTTGAAAGATGCCAATTAACTAGGGTCTGTGTCCATGTGAAAATTACAATTCCGGGAGAGAGGATTAAGAGCATAAATAAGCATTGCCGTTTGTTGGATTAGACCATAGATCCATCTTGCTGACCAGGGCTGTGCAAAACAGCATCATTCCACTTCAACAGCTGTTTCAACGGTGTTTTGTTTCGAGTTTTGTTTCATTTTGAAAGCACTGTTTCATTTTGTTTCTTCAAAACTGTTTTGCTGTTTCTGTCATCTGGCAGGCAGATCGGGGCTCCTGCACCCCGGGAGGAGTCGACAGATTCCCACAGCCCTCTTGTGGGTTTGGGGAGGCCCCAATCAGCCTGCCAGATCATAGGAGGCTGCTCCTGCTGCCTGGGACAGTTCTGGGTGCAGCCTGCACCCAGCGCCAGGAAGATCGGTGTTGCTGCTGGCCCCAGCTGGCAGCATCCTACTCCTGTCATCTGGACCTGCCATAGCTCCAATCCCAGAAGGGTCCCTGCACGAGCTGATTTGCCCTGGACCCCACACCTTTCTTGGGCCAGCTCCGGTATGGGGCCTGGGGCATATCAGTTCATGCAGGGACCCACCACCGCCCTGATCCCTTTTCCCCCAATTCATTATTTTAAGACCTGTTACTGTCTTCCTCCTTATCTAACTTCTGGTTGAGATGAATAATACCAATCTTTTTCTATATGGATTCTACATAGCAAGGGCAGTGCCGGCAGTGCACCTGCATCAGGAGTCCTGGTACCGGGAGCATCAAATTGAACAGAAATTATGTTACGTGTTAGTGCATAGGGAGGAGCTCTGCACATGACCTGTACTGGACATCAAAATGCCTGGCTATAGCTCTGTATATGGTTGTTCCCAGACCTGCATGAATTTTGTCCTCTTGTCTCCCAACTTCCTCTGCTTTTGCTATGTCCTTTTGGTGGTAGGGTGACAAGAGCTGTCCACAATGCTTCAGAGGAGGGCAAACCTCTGATTAATAAAATAGAACTGTACTATTTTCCATCCTATTCCTAGTGAGCCAAATGGTTTGCTTTCTTGGCTGTTGCTGCACATTAAGGGGAAGTCATCCTTTAACAGCTTGCAATAAGGCTCTGATCTTTTGCCTGAGTTATTAAAGCTTACCTTAACCTCAGCAAAGTGTATGTTATATCTGTAATTCTGTAGCGGTTCCCTCTTGTCTCATATGACTATCTGATTCTTCCAGTGTCTCAGGCTCACTTTACAGATTATTTAATTTTCTAACTCCAATCTCTTAAACATTCATACATATTCACTAGCTTCCCCCATTGAAACAGAATGAAATTACATAAGCAGCCTCCTGTATAATGACGTGGTCCTGTGTATTCTCGTTCAGGTCTAAACTGCCCAGTCCCTAGGCAGGTCCCCTGCACATTATTCAAGTGACCTATTCAGACTTCAGTATAACAGCTACTCTGTTTTGCTGGGCTGTTATTTTCTCTGAATCAGTTATTGTCCAAAAAACAACAGCAACAACTCAGAGCAGACTTATGATCGCTTGGACCTTATCTAACACTCTCAAAAGCCAGAAGGGACAGCATGAGGAGTGACTGGAATAATTTTTAAAGTAAACACTTTCCCAGAGATACCAGTAAGGTGCTGTTGAGACTGGAGCTCTACGATCAAAATTTCTCTTCCTCTGTGTCACCAGCTGTGAGTAGCCCCTTTGTATTTTCTCTGCTTAATAAATGCTAAGGAAGCAGAGATGGATAATGCACCTTATAAGCTCAAAGTGTGACCAACTGAAAACCTCATGAACCCACCAGCTCTGGCTGTCATTATATAGAACAAGGGTGTGAAAGACAGCCAGCAAACTGGATCCAGCCCACCCTGTCAGCTGACCCTTGGTGTTGCCTGCGGAGCTCAGAGTTGACACACAGGCAGCATTTGGAGCGTGCCAGATGGCTCTGCACACCTCATGCAGTGCCTGCTCCAGCCATTCTGGGACCATATCACACACAGCACCCACTCCAGCCACTTTGGGACCACTTTGTACATGATGCCCACTCCAGCACTCGTCAGGCCCATACTGGATCTAGTGGCACATCCCAGAGTAGTGGCTACACACAGCATGGCCCCAGAGCAGTGAAGTGGCTGCTGCATGCAGTGTGGCCCTGGAGTGTTGGAGAGGCTGCCACATGCAGGACAGCCCCAGACCAGCTGCCACATGGCTCTGGAGCAGAATCGTGGCATGCGCAATGTCTACTCCAGCTGCTCTAGGACACGCATTAGATCTGCCATGTGGTTCCAATCCATCCCACGGACCAGCCCCCACCACTCATCTGGCCTGCAGGGCTGGATGTGTTTGACAGCCCTCATATAGAAAAAAAAAAGGGAAATCAGTAGCTTCAGATCACTGGGTCAGCCTACATATTGCTTAAAGCAGTTACATTACCTAAAAAGAAAGTAATGCCCAACTCAACCACAACTCCTGTATTTGTCCAAGAGCCCTTTGAAATAAGTCAGAAGTGTGGATATGACTCCTGCCATGCTGGCCAGCACTGAATATATTTGGAAAGTAGAGTAAAGCTATGCATTAGGTGCCATCAGTAGGTTCAGTGAAACAGAAGTTATCTTGGCTTCTAATGCGCATATTCAATATATTGCATACCTTACAACAACCACCAGAAAAATGGCACACAGCTGCGGACTTCATTTTTTCACACATACAGCATCCCTTAGCCTAGCAAAACAAGGTACTGCCTAGAGATGACGTTCAAACAACCTTAAATTCTGCACTCCTAACCAGAGGCTAAATGGGACTGAAAAGAAAAGAATACCTATCTGCAACTTCTGTCTTCCCACAGGTGATCAGAGCAGGAACACTTTTTTCCCAGGAATTTCTGCCTTCCTGGCTTGTACACCAGGGATAAGATTTTCAAAAGCAGCCGTTTTCAAAAGTAATTTTGGGCTGGAGCCTCAAAGGTAATTGGTTCCTAAATCCCCTTGAAATCCTAAAAGAATCTGAACCTGAGGAGTTTAAATCCTAGTTAGGTGCAGCTACACAAGATGCTACTGCACAATGGTTATTTGCCCATTTATCTGGTACTTGTACAAGCAAGCACCAAACAAATGTGCAGTAACTGGAGTTACTGTGTAGTAGCACTGGTGAACGCATTATGTGACACTACTGTGCAGTAGTCTAATGTTACTCAGCAGTAGGGTCTTGGCATGGTTTTTGCCACGTGACACTACTACGCAGTAGTATCAGGCTACTGCGAAGTCAGCGTCTTGTGTAGATGCATCCAGTGATTTTCATATGTGCACCTTTCTCCTGAAATGTTACCATTTAAAAAAAAAGACAAAAAATGATTGACCTGGAGAACAGAAATAAAAGCAGAGAAAGTGGGGTCAGAATTCCCTGGTGACCTCTTGATTATTATATTGCAAGAGAGAAAATTAGCCTTTTAAAAAAGGAATGATGAGTTAGGGAAAAGTCCTTTGGATGCTGGCAACAAGAAGGCATGCTTCTCTTTTGCAGAAACTAGACAAATACTTCTGAAGTGTGTTAAGGATTTTTTAAGCTGTTTGACTCCCTGTCTAACATTGTCTTGGGACTTCTATTCAATTAGCTTGATTGTTTCACATTTTTCCTCTTCCATCTCACTGGGTGATCAGTGGCAGTAACACCAGGATTCCTCAAAACGCTCTCAGAATTCAGTTGGGTACGAGGATCATTAGTTTCCTTGGTGTGGACCAGGTACTGACGGTTGGCACAACGTGAACATCGATCCATTGCCAACCTTCCATCTCACTAGTTTGTTGTAGTTTTGCTTGTGAATGACTAGACTAGCATAGGGCACAGAAGGACTTTGGTGCAGGGCAGATGGGATGTGCAGGCTTGATGTCATACAGTATCAGTGCTGTCTGGGTCCCAGAACAGGCACGAAGAGGAATACGACAGGTCAGGAGAGTAGAGCTGAGAAACCGAAGGAGTGGCTGGGACTACAACTGTGGAGGCTGGTAAAGGTCAAGACCAAGATTTATTAGCAGACGTGTGTCAGGACCATGGGCTAGGATATGAAGGGATTATTGTAGGGCACATCTGAGGCAGACTAAAGCACTGTGTTGGGAAGTTTCATTTATAGATCTAACCAGAGGTGCTCTTCCTTTCCCTTTCAGAGTTTCCTGTTTCACATGCAAGCACCACTGTATACACTGCAGAGCAAAAAGTAACGAGTCATTGAAGAGTTAAGCCAGTGCCTCCCAATGTGCTAGCTTTCTTTTTTCCCATGTTAGAGCTAGGCTAACAGGAGAAAACCTCTAGCATGAGTGTAGAGCAGGGCATGAATGTATAGCTCTGGAGCCCTAGCAGGACTTCTTGACTATTCTGTCTTCCTGCTGTGGACTGTGATTGTGAGTGAGTGAAGGAAGAGATGTCCCAAAGAAAAGCTATTAAAATGTGGTCTGTACAACATCTGCCCCAGTGCTGCCATGACTCCCCAGCAGGCATTGTCATTGTCAATAACTTGCTTCTGAGTGCACATATATGTTACCTCCGGGTGTGTCAAAATCCTCTGGAGAGGCTGAGGCATTCGGGTAAAAACAGCTGCTGTACAGTCAGAACAGTGCCAGCATTGAAGCATCTGAGTATGGAGTGGTTGAGCGGTAAAATGTCTCCAGTGGCTTTTCATTTTTCAGCACAGTTGGACTGTGATACCAATGACTGATAGAAGTATCACAGAGCCACTTTCTTGTGGGTACCAGCTTCAATTACAATGGAAGAAAACGAAAGTGTGAGAATGTTTTTTAACATAGCTTCGTGGTGATGCTCCAAATTGTCATTCCAACCTTGATTCATTTTTCTTCAAGGTTGTGCCCAGACTCTTCAGTGTATTCAGAAGACCAGCAAGCACAAAGAAAGGTATATCTGTGATGGAGTAGCTAGGACTGGGGCTTCTTCTTAAATGCTCCCAGAATGGGGGTCACATCTTCACTGAGAAATTATCTTATGAGCTAGAGGATTCTCGTGTGACCTGGGCTGCCTGTTTGCAGGGGCTGTTGTTTTCTGCTGCTCTATACTCTGGCAGCACCTCAAAGCAACAGTTTTCCTATTTAGACCTTTTTCATCTGTCACGCTTGTTGATTGTATTTTTGCTTTGGAAGTCCCTCTTTGTGCATTGCCCAACCCATGTGAGTTGTCATTTTGAACGGTGAGCAGATTCATATATTTTCTCACAGAAAATTGACTGCTGGGAGGGGGCTCACAGGCACACAGATGAGAAGAAGGAGTTTGTGATATATACCCTGAGGGTGCTCTGCTCAGGGCTGCTCATTGACTTCCTTGGTCATATTGGTTTACATTCTAGAAGACTAGGAAAACTACAGGCATTTGTGGAAATCAGCCGGCATGTCTGAACCGAGAGAGCATTATATGAAATGAGAGAATGAGAATTACACCCAGTCAGGTTTTGAAAGATAGGTAGTTAAGTTATGTTGTCATGCAGTCCAGCCAGCCTGGGTGTCTATAAGCAATTGATTGAATAAAGACATGTTGGAAGCTCAAATGTGAGGTCTGCATGTGCAGTGCACACATTCAGCAGGCGGATTTCAGGTGCATGTGTCTGGAACCGTGGGCAGTAGTGATTTTCAGTGTGGGCCAAGTTATCAGCAATGCTGAAGATTCATGATCTGGGTAGATAACAATGATAGTTCAAGGTGCTTGTGACTTCTCAGAATCAGGCCCCCATACCAGTTTTCTACTGTTTCTGGTCTTCCAGTCTTGCCATTTTCTCTGTTGTTCCTTTCGCTCCTTAGCAAAATATTAACCAAGTGATTCATTTCCTGGGCAGAAAACACAGATGGACCTAAGGGCTAAACTAAGCAGCAGGAGTGGAAGGGCTTTATAATTGCTTTGTGAAGCTGCTTAAAAGCTGAAATCACTTCTCTCTTTTTTAAACAGCATAGCAATGACTGGACACTACTGTAAACAGAAATACCAATTTACAAGTCTGGGAGAGGTTATGCAAATGAAATTATGTACCAGGAATGATGGAGTGGCTCAGCAGCTTAACTAGGGCAGAGTGCCCAGGGGACCCACCCTGGGCACTGACTGGAGGGTGGGAGGGAGCACAGAAAAAGCCTGTTGCCACTGCAGCCATACAAATCACACCAGTGGCACCGCAGCAGCCAGAATTTGCTGTTGTCACAGCTTCCTGTGCACCCAGTTGCATTGTTACACCTTAGGAATGGCTATTTTAATGACTGGACTATAATGTTGAGCACACCTTTGGTGAAGCAGATGTTTGCAGAACCCTAATCACACCCAATCTGAGTTTTTTCCCATAATGAAAGACATATACATATAGACCTGAAAGGCACTTGGATTGTTGAGTCTGGCCCCAACTATCCCAGGCAACCATGCCTTATAATCTGCGTCCTCCAATAAGCCTACTCCTTGAGTACTTACTAGCCATTGCACCTGTGTCTTTACCTAATGACATCTGCATTAAGCTCAAGTCTCAGCTTATAGGAGCAGCTGTAAAATAACCAGCCTCATCATCTTATTCTGGCCACAAAAGTGAGATTTAAATAAATGCAGATTTTTATGGCAGCTTCAAGGCTGCGTTTAAAAAAAATAAAATATCAATGAGTGACCAGCCAGTTGTGCTATTGTTTTCATTACATGGCCAATTATTGGGCACTGTAGTAAAGCATGCATGGTGAAAGCACAGCCAGTTAATGGTAGGCTGAGCTAAAATGTTGCAATGATAGTTCTTACATTTCGACAGCACATTAGTTGTGGAAGAACAAGACATCAAAGCACTTTGCAGGCTGGGTGCATGTACACTGCAGTGCAAAAAAATCTGTCCATGCGCATGGCTCCTGGGTGCCTGAACACCAAAGGCATGGAACCTCCCAGCAGCCAGCCCTTAGCAACCACCGAACAGGGCCCTAGCAACTGTGCTAAAGAAGGATTTCCTTTAAAAATTAACAGCAGGTGTCTTAAGGCTGGGGTGTCAAACACATCAGGCTCTGCAGCAGAATGTGTAATATGGAGCCAGCTGGATGAGTAGCCTGGGGCCAGTCCATGGGCTCAGACCAGCCCTGCATGCTGAATCCAGGGCACAGGGTTGGTCTAGTGTGGATGCTGCATGCCGTGCATGTGTCAGCCCCACGGGCTGCATGCACGATGCAGCACGAGGCCTGCCTGGTGTTTGCTGCGTATAGCACGTGGTGCTGGTCTGAGACCTGCAGGCAGCTCCCCAGCCCAAATGATAGCATTTTGCAGGCCATATCCTTGGCACCCCTGGCTTCAAGTGCAGCCAAACATTTCTGATTCCATCCAGTATGCACTGGCCCACGTGCATACTTGACTGCTTGTTACAGCAAGGCCGCACACAACACACTGAGCCAAGTCTTGGACGTGCACCGCGCATGGCATCCAGGGCCAGTCTGGTGTGCACTGCTTGGGGTGCCCATGCCAGACCAGATCCAGATCCAGATCCAGCACGTAGGACCAGATTGCAGGCCCAATCCAGCCTGTGGACCAGCCACATGCTATGCCCCTGGCCCATGGACCAGCTTCAAGCTACTCATCTGGTCCAAGTGGCCTGATGGGTTTGCTGCACCTGCATTACAGAATATTCATTTATTGTCTTCTGAACACCATATCCTAGTTTCCCTTCAGGAACTTACCCAGATCAGTCCTGCTTAGCTTATAAGTCCTAGGTCAGAGCCCAAAGTGGATATGGTAGCAGTTATGAGCAATACATAATGAATGTGTGTTTGCAGCTTGATAGGTTTTGTTAAAATAAGCATAGGTGATGATTGTGGCAGAAAAGCCACCTTGGGTGCCCCTCTCCAGAAACCTCTCCCTGTGCCAGCCTGAGAGGCTGCTGGTAAACCCCTCAGGGCAGGGATTTCA
>JAGPOW010002173.1:19715201-19739117 GCA_030014935.1 Caiman crocodilus
TCATCATCATCATCATCATCATCATCATCATGATCTACCTCCGTCTCGCTTATGCCCATGAAGGAGTTTTTAATGTCTGCAGGACACTTCTTACATACAAGGATGTGTTTGGTCATCCTAGTAGCATTTGGAAATGCATATTAACAATACTTACAAATCACGTTTTTTCTGGGAATAACTTGCAGTGTGGAAATGCTTCTATAAGCTAGCAGTTGGTCACACCATTTTGCTAAGGGAGAAAAAGAAGAATATTATTTAGTGGCTAGCTTGTGTGTGTTTATGTATATGTAAACACTAAGCTCTACAGCATGTACAAATTTAATAATGGATGGAGTTTTTTGCATCTCCTAAAGTGTATTGTTTTTCCCCTGAAAAATGTATTTTTAAAACTTGATAAAAACAAGTTTTTTCTTATTTAAGAGCTTTCTTTCAGTATCCTAATATAAAGGTTAATTTTTCCAAAGTCTGGCAAACTGTTAAAGCTCCTGTAATAAATTAGCCCATTAATCTTAAATATTTTAAGAACCTACTTGTTACATTAGATTTCTTCTGAAGGAAGAGGAAACCTGGCAGGGAGGTACTCAGGGTAGAGAGGACCATCTGCACATGAATTTGGGGGTAGATGTATGGAGAAGTATGCATGCATGCAGGGAAGTGTTGGTAGTAAGAGAGAAGAAAATAACTCGCATGTTGATTGCTTAATTCTACTCTTTTTCCCCCCCCCCCGACCTTGCCCCTTGCTCCTGCCTTTGAGTATATTTATGAAAGTTGTTTAGTGTGGGGGGGTATAACATTTTCATATTTTGAAATATTAGAAGTCTTATGTCATACTTTCTCAGGTTTTATGCTAACATGATTTTCTAATTAAAGGAAATGCCTAAATGATGTTTAAAATCAAATTAATTATCAGTACGTATCAGTTACTTAAGATTCAATGCATTATAGGCAGGATGTAATTTCTCCAAATTAAGCATTAGATTTAAGCAATTTGAAATAAAAGCTGAAGCCAAAAAAAATCCAAATATATTAAAATATGGAAATGCAGCTCAGCAGTTCTATTTCTTTTGAAATTTTACTCTAAAATCCTAATTACAGATGTTTATCATGTAGTGCCATTTATATGCACAATAAGTTTGGATGATTTTCCATCTCTTAACAGATTAAGGTGATAGGGTCATCTCTTGGATTTTTGGAATGAAAAAGATGATGCATAACACGATTTGTTTTCTCCTCTACATTTTGTTACAAGATATACCCTTTGGTCTCTTCATGTTCTCTTGAGATGATATTTTTCTGAACTAATGCTGAGAGATAGTAATAGAAAGTATTAATGGCTCAATCTGCTTGTGAAGTATGGAAGAGTGATAAAAGTGTACAGCTGACCAGAAAGACTTTTACCCTGAAGTACTAATAAAATAATAAATAAATAAACCTTCTGATCAGTTTGTTTGGACTCCTGAAGACTTGTTAGACCTACTCAGTGGACAAGTCTACATGTGCATATTAACATGGCTTATTAAAATCTGGCGCAGTTTGCACTGGAGTTTATTGCATTTAACATTTAACATGTGCACATGGGACCGCAGCATGTTGAGCCAGGATGGTGCAGCCCCACTTGGCAGAGGTTCTGGGAGGTCAGCCTGCTCTGACTCAGTTCAGCATATTGCAGAGGAGCTGGCTGGGGCAGAGTGCTTCATTGTGGGGCTAGCTGGCAAGCACCTGCTGAAGCACCTTTGTGTTTCAGCCAGCCCTGTCAGCATCTACACATGCATTGCAGCGGAGTAAGTCAGCCTGCCATAGGATAGTATTTATATCTGGTGATAATACTAATCTATGGTGGAGTTAATTAGTTTACTCTAGCCTGATAGCTCCACACATGTAAACTGGTGACGCTTTACTGCAGAGCTAATTGGGCAATTCTGCAATAATCATTTTGTGTTGGTGCGTTATCACCACTTTTATTCAGACTTTTATCTGTATAGATAAGCTTATTGACATATACTACATAGCTGGTATTAACTTATCACCTCATGTATGTGTGCACAAATGATAATTTATAAAAGGCCTCAGAAGGGAATATATATTCTGAATATACTGTTGGCATTTTGAAGAGGGGGGGTGTGTGTGTGTGTGTGTGTGTGTGTGTGTGTGTGTGTAAAATTGCATTTGATTTTTGTTTTTCATATGATCTCCAAGGGGGAAAAAATTGAGCTTTTTTCCTCACTTGAAGAAAGTCCATCAATGCATAATTTTAAGTATGATAAAGTAAATCCTTTGGGTGAATTGCATTGAGAAGTTGACAAAGATAACAAAAAACAACCTAATGCCAGGGAAAGATGTCTTCATGATAGAAATTTGAGACTGCCTAGTACCTCAGTCTTAAGTATTTTAGCCACTATTCTCTTCACAAAGCAGAAGTAATTTCTTTTATTTATCTGAGGAAAGTCTAGGTGCAAAGCAACTGTGCAGTCTAAATGCCCACTTGAATCTCACTGTAACTTTTACATTTTAGCAATGTAGTCAATTTCTAGACCATATAAAGTTGTGCTGCATATTATTAGGAAACAGAAGATGACTTTTAAGTAGGTGATGAACAAGATTGGAAACAGTCATAGATGATCTTTAATGCATAGAGGTCAACATTGATGCCAAGTAGATCTTGGCTCTCAAATCAGCATTCTGTTATAGTGGAACTAGTTTTTCTTAGACCAGTTTGACTTGCATTGTCTGGCATTGCATTTCCAAGCTAGTTACCAGAGGTTAAACATTCTTGGTATTAAAACAAATATTAGATGAGTCTACGGCAAAATTTTAAAATCATACCAGCGTATTGGAATTTGACAGTATTGGGGCACTTTCGGTCAAGGAAGAGAAGGCGTTGTAACTCTCCTTTTAAAATAGTTTGTCTGTATTGGTGATATGTTGTTGAAAGCATAATGAAGTGATTATCAAGAATTAAAAATATGGAAAAATGTTCAGTATTGAGCAATAATACTTATTGATTGGATCTGACTTCAGAACAGTAGTTTATACTGAAAAATTAACCAAAAAGGGATTAATTTTATTTAAAGGTATGTAATTTTTAGACTTAATAGGTTTAATAAAAATAATAATTAGCAAAATTGTAGAACAAGAGGTATGGAAATGACTGCAACTGTGAATCCTATGCTGAAATTCTTTGTAAATATAATAAGCTTGTTCACTGTAATCTGGATCTTTTCTCAATGAATAACAAATATTGATAGAAAAAAGAAATAGGCTATTGAGATGTCTGTGCAATAGTAAATGAAACTAAATAATTGAAGGTGAATTGTTCATATATGTTGTTTAGGAACTTTTTCTTCCTCTTGGGGAAGAAGAAAACGTTATAGAGGCAAAAAGCATCACTGTTAAGTTAGTTTGAAATGCATTTTGTTTTATTGACAGATAAACAAAATAACCCAGCTGTGATTAACCGCAAGAGCTGTATGATAAACTTTGACTAGAGTTTGACTGCCTGGCTTTGTTTCATGGTAGAATGATTTGCTGTCCTGGATTCAGTGGGCAAATGGATCAAGAGCATTGATCCTGTTAACTTGTAAAAGATTTTGCATTTGTTAGAGCAAGGAATAGGGCTGAGCTTTTCTATTTAAAAATAAAGGGAAAAAGCAGGTATGCAAAGAAATATCAGGAGCCTCTTCCGGTCTTGCTTGGAATTCCTTTTGATGTCACTGTTGTCTGGATTATAGCTTAAAGTACAAACTTTGAAGAGCAAAATAGCTAAAAATGTGGCTATAAATGGAAAACGGAGCAAAACTAAACCATGGGTTTACCGAAGGTAAAAGGTGCCACATTCCCTTGACTACTTTCCTTAATTAGAGAACAGACTTTAAACCAGTGATTCTCAGTCAAGGTGCTGTGGCTGGTTGCTACCAGATCCTTTGAAGAGTACCCCAAGATGTGAGAAGATAAACAAGGTTTGTGGAGATAAGCATATAAGCTCAGGTTCATCCCTTCCTGGCTGACTTCATCCTGGCCCTTCCCTGGCTCCTCTGCAAGGAGGTGAGCACTGTAATACATTAACTAGTTTTTAGAATTGAGTGTCACTCAATTCGCAGTATTGTGCCTAGAGTACAAAAGGGTAGAGAACTGCTTTTCTAGATCAGGAGTGTCAAACTCCATCAGGCCTCATAGGCTGGATGAATAGAGCAGGGCCAGACCATGGGGCTGAGCTTGGTCCACAGACTGGTGCAGCTGGGGGTGGGTGCCGTGGACTGGCCTGGAGGAGGTGCTGTTTGCAACATACAGGTCAACCCTGAGTCCCATGGGAAATGCTGTGGGCTGGGTGATAGGGCTCTGAGGGCCATGTCTTTAGCACCCATGTTCTGGACAAAGGAAAGGTGGGCATGTATTGTCTATTGGGGCTTCCTGAAAACATTATGGTGCCAACTATAAGCTGGTGAAGATTTGGGATGAATAGAAGAAGTCTCGGGTGTATAAAGAACTGGCTAAAGAAAAGACAGCATTGGGAAATACTTGAAAGGGATAGTGTTAAACTGAGGGATGTTACTAACATTGTTGCACAAAGATCAGGGTTTTTTTAAGACTTTACTATTTTCATGAACAGCCTTGGCACAAAGAGTGGGTGTATGATGATGAAACTTACTACTTTAACACAAAATTGGGAGTAGTTAGCCATGTTTAGTCTGAAGTTGGGCAGAACATGGCTGTGAGCAGAGTGGATTAATTTCAATCAAGTCTATTTAAATCACTGGTTTGCTGATTTTTAAATCAACCTTTTAAAATCAACTTTCCCATTTTGCAGGGTGGGACGACACGACTGTGGAGCTTATTGCTCTGCAGTTTATTCTTCCTGGGAAGCTCCTGGGCACATGTGCAAACATGTGCCCAGATCAGAGCGTGTTGAACTGGGTTGCAGCAGCCCAGAGGTACTCTGACCTGGTTCAGTGTGCTGCAGATGGGCTAGCTGGGGCACAAGGAGGTTTCAGTGCAAGGCTAGCTGGCAGTGCCTCTATGGGTGTAAAATCATAAATACTAATAATTTGAGAGCTGAGCTTGGGCAGAGAGAATGAAACAGGAGCATGATACCATCCAGGTATACTCCTGATTAAGTATATAATGGTGTTGGAGTCGGGCCAAGTTTCAACACTTGTGATGACTTCATTGATCCTTTGCATCCAATAGTATAGACCGGGGCAGGCAATTATCTCGGGTGGAGGGCTGCTTAATGAGTTTTGGTGAACTGTCATGGGCCGTATGGGTAGCCCTGTCCCTTGAGAGTTGCCCTGCCCCCAGTCACCATCTTAGGACTGGAAGTTCCACTCCTGACCTTTGCTACTGGAAGTCCCTCCCCTTGCCCCCAGAAATACTGGTTTGCCAGTGGGTGTTGCAATCTTAGAACCAGGAAAAAAAAATCATACACTAAAAGTCAAACATTTGCTATAACATATTTTAACTGTATTACAAAAAATATATTTTGTCATGATTTGTTTTGCATACTGTATATAGAAGTGATTGCATAATAACTCAAAAATATATTCTTAGTCTTGTATATTGTAGGGGAGGCTTGCGGTGTGTCAGGGGGGCATAGGGTATATTGGAGGTTGTGTATATGTGGGGGCAGGGTGTGGGTATGTGATGTTTTGTGGGCTATGAAGGAAGGTGGGAGGGTGTGGTCTCCCCCTGCCCTCCCTTCCCCCTATGGTGCAGCAGTAGCAGATAGAGGTGCTCAGGGCATTCGTGCCCAGAGCAGCCACTGATGCCTGTCGGGGCACAGCTCTAGCCAGTGCTGCACATTACAGTGAGGGGCGCAGCCTCTGCCAGGCAGTCTTATTGCTGGCACTCCCTGCCACGCACACACAGCCCCTGCACTCATGCAGCATGGGAGGGAAGCCCTGGGGCACTGGGGTTGGCTGCCTTTTCCATCAGTGTTGTGTAGCATGGGAGGAAAGTCCCAGGCACCTTCCCCTGGGGAGCAAGGCAGCTGACTCCAGCACCTTGGGCTTCCCTCCCACGCTGCGATTTAAAGACCACCCAGTCAGAGGCTGCGCCCCTCAGCGCAGTGTGCAGCGCTGACCCTGCCAGGCACAAGCACCCCTGCCTGCTGGAGCTGCGTGCCATGGGGGTTGTAGGGGGTGGAGTCCCCACCCCCTCCCTCATACCCGCACACTGTCCACCTAAGCTTCACATTCCCACTGTTCCCCTGGGCATGGACTCCATGCTGTCACCAGCCCCAGTCCCATGCTCTGCACTTCTGCCCTGCTGCAGCTCCACCCTGCCCCTACCACTTCCCTACTTGCTTCCTAGAAACAGGGGAAGGGAAGGTCCCCAGGGCCTGCAGCAGCAGTGGCAACAGCCTTGCTCAGAAGCTGCTTGCTAGCTGAGCCCTTCCACCCACAAGGGTAACAGTGAGGCACCAACATGTACGGCTCCCCCAACATACCGTGTTGCACCTTGCTATGTCTGGGAGGACGTGTCTGGGGGATGCACATGAATGCCTCACTCCTGCCCTTGTGGGTGGAAGGGCTGGGCAGGGTACAATTTGGTGGGTGCTGTGGGCTGGATCTGGCTCACAGACCATACGTTGCCTGCCCCGGTATAGACCTTGTATCCCTTGCAAGCCCCTAATTCATGAAATTTTGAGATCTATTTTTAACACTTGACCTCAAATTTAAATGTTTTCCCACTCATTCTTATGTAGAAGAAAATCAGCTTTAACAAACAGCCTGGAGTTAAGAGGTTCATTGAGTGAACCTGTTTATTTTAATACCTTTATACTAAATTTATACCTTGGCCTGTGCTGTAGTAAATTCAGATTTCATTTTAATCTGGTTTATTTTTTAAAAGGAAACTTAATTATTTTTTTATCAATATTTTAATTAAGTCAGATTTTTTTTTTTTAATTTATTTTTAAAACTATAGCATAGACTTTTATCCACCCTGAGTGTAAGATGTTGCTTTTTTTTTTCTGGAAGAGAGCCCTTTATCCTTGGATCGTACAGACCTACAAGGCCATTGGTCCATTTGTATTGCCTGCAAAATATATGCGATAATGTGCTGTCATTTTCCTAGGATAGTGCTGTGTATATCTATGAACTGATCATTTAATTCAAGTTAATTGCCAGTCATTCCAAGGACAAGCCTTTTGGAGGGGTAACAGTACAGCTTGAGGGCTTCATGTAGGGAAGGGTCATGCCCTGTGTATTTTTGATCTGGATTAAAAGTTGGGACAATAGGACCACCTCAAATGAGATACTGATATGCATTAAGTTCAATCAAAATAGGTAACTATTTGCCTTTTACTTTAAATCAGGACCATCTGACTTCTGAGTGGCTGTTTCCCCTGCCCCCAATCCCAACCCTCACTGCCCTGCCACGTCCTGAGGGTTGAGAGCAGGCAACAGAAGCTGGTGGAGGGAGGGGGAGCACAGAGATCTCATGGTAGTAGCAGAAGATCAACAGGAAAAGTGACCCATAACCTGGAGCCTGAGGGCTGAAGGTTAACAGCTCAGGGGCTGCCAATTAGCCCTGCTTTTAAACCTTAAGAAAGGTGTGGCAGGGGAGAAGTGTGTTAACAGTATGTCTAGCTTTTCAGATTTACCCAGTTGTTGGGGAAACTGGCTACTTCAGAGTGACATGGGAACTGTCTTCCTGTACCAGTGGTGCTCTAGTTTGGAATATATCTCCGACTAGAGAAAGCAGCACTTGCTAGTTAGTATTTGAAGCCTTTTTTTGGTCCCTTCTAAGTTAATATCATGTATAGCCAGTGTTTCATAATAGTATCAAAGGTGATAACGCGATCAAAGGTGAAATGGTATCCTTTGTCCTTTTTAAAGGCATAGGGAAAAGCTTCTTTATGGTAGGGGTGACAAGAATCTGGAATAGACTTCCCAAGAAGATGGTGCAGTCCTCAACCTTGGAAGTCTTCAAGAGGAGACTAGACAGATGCCTTGCTGGAATCATTTGATCTCGGCAGTATTCCTGCCGAAAGCAGGGGTGGACTTGATCTTTCAAGGTCCCTTCCAACCCTTAGTTTCTATGGTATGATATGTATGAAAACAAACCTTTTGTTTCAAGGTCATCATGTTGCAATTCCATCTTTTAGGAGGATCAGTGCACAACTTTTGGCTCTGAGGTGGTGGTTGTTGGGTTTTTTTTAATGCAAACCAAATGAAGATTGACTTTTTCAGTGGAATCTATTCTTTGTCTGTGGTGTGTGTATATGATTTTTATTACTTAACATAGCACAGTGTTTCCTATTCTGGGGCTTTGCAGATTTCTGTGCCAGTTATTCAGTGATGGTTAGGTGTGTGACTAAAAGTCAGAGAGGTGATTCTGCCAGGTGCAGTTTTATTTGAATGAGATGCTGAAGTCCCTGAAAGGGCTGGCCCTTGAAGATCCTTTAACTGAAATGCCAGGAAAAGCTTTCACATATACGAAGCAAATATCTTGATACATGATCCTAACTTAAGAACTGGTGTAACCGGTCTGTTGGATGATTAGAAGTACACCAATACATTGACACTGATGTTAAGTTTTCCTTTTACTTTTGGCAATTAGCTTTTTTTGGCCAGTGTAGCCAATAATGTCACCATTTAAATGCCTCCTGCATGCACACATCCAGAGCATGCACATAGCCAGGATTGTAGCCTGGCAGCTTAGAGATCAATGTCTGGCTGGTAAGTCCGTGAGGGAGGGGAGGAAGGCAGATCTAGGCCTATACAGTGAGGGAGGGAGTGGGGCTGAGGCAGGTGCTGCCCAGGCAGGGTGGGGCACAGGGTAGAGCCATGGGCAGCTCATGGGGAGCTGCCACTGCGCCTACCCCTGGGGGAGGCATGTGGGAGCATATGCCCCTTGGATTTTTGCATGGAGCAAGGGTAAGCTTTGGGTCATGGGCTGCACTGGCCTCTTCCCAGCAGGGAACAGTGCTGGGGCTGTGCTCAGGGTGGGTTGGGGCTGTGCTGAGAGTTAGCTTTGAGGTGGGCTATAGGCACCCCAGAATTCCTTGTAGCCCCCAGCCCCAAATCCACAGTGGGCAGCCTGCCCTCACCCCACACAACCATGTGGCATATGCCCCCCAGACAAGCTGCCCATAGCTCTGTCCCCAGCCTCACTCCCTTCCTCATTGTGGGAGCCTCAGTCTCTCCACCCCCACCTCAGCTTACCAGCCTGACGTTACTCTCCAAGTTGCCAGATGTATATTGGCTATTGGATCAATATTGGTGGATGTGCCTGGTTAATAATCGGCCATTGGTATAGACCCAAAAAAATCTTTATTTGTGTACCCCTACTTACAATATATAAAGATGCTATAGTTTGGAAGCATCTTGTACAGAATATTGCACAGTGTTAATAAAAGGCAACAAAGCTTTTAGAGATCTTGAGCACAATAGCAGGTGCTGAGCAGCCTTGAATTGCAGAATTCAGTTCTGTTAACTTATTTTTGTGGTGCAGCTTCTATTTGAAAACTGAACTCAGTTAAAAATTGCCCTTGCAGTTTTCAGTTTTAATAAGGGTAAAATGCTTTCATTTTCTTCTGCGCATTCTCCTTTTTGCTGAAAAGCAAAGACCCTTATTAAAATCAGGGAGAAGAAACATTGGTGGTTTTAAAATTCAGGTCTCTTTTTAAAATACTTTGTAGAAATGTGGTTCTTTCAAGTTAAATGTCCTGTTAATGAAACTCTAGCTTGTAATTGTAAGAATCTGATAACAAATGTTATAACTCTTGTTCATTCTTATTTTGCAGACCGTGAGGACCAATCAATTCTTTGCACGTAAGTAAACAAGTGTAATTCTAAAGTTGGTCATTTTTATTATATTCCAGCAGTAGCACAAGGAACTGTCTGCTTTTGCCCAAGCAGGTTACTCTCTTTGTATATACCTTAGCGACTAAGTCTAACTTGTAAAAATGCATTTTTAAAAAGTGCAAGTTGAACCAATCAATTGTGTGTATATCTGTAAAAACAATACTATAACTATTCAAAGTAGTGGCCCACTGCTACACAGGTAACTGACTATTCTGCAGTTATTCAATCTCGGCATTCACCAAGTGGATTAAATGTCAAAAGACCTCAATCCTTGAACTAGAATATAAAATGCTGTATTTTTTGTGAAGTACAGTCAAAACGGGACTGGCTTTTTTGGAATAATAATTGATGTTGAAACCCCACAACGCAAATGAGTTTCTGAAGAAATGGTGCGTCTACACAAGATGCTACATCGCCATAGTGATAAGCTACAGTGACGCAGCATCAGCGGGCACAAAATGTGACACCAACGCTATTGCACAGTAGTTTGTTGCTGTTGCACGGTAGCATGGAGAAAGAACCTGTGCAGCATCAGAACTGTGCAGTAACACCAGTTAATGTGCAGTCATTTACTACTTGCTTAAGTACTAAATAACCACACAATAAAAACAGCGCAGTCTGGCACGCATGTAGATGTGCCCACTTTCCCTACTCTGCCACATCTTCATGTGTTTCAGTATTTTAAGACACCATTTTCTTTCTAGCCTCCCCTACCTGAATGAGTTAGCAAGCTAAGGGATCCTTTGTACTATGACTGGCAGGGAATAACTGTGAATGGTGTGAATAGTTTGAGTTTTGGGCAGTTGACATGCCTCATTTCAGATTCTTCTTCTCCCAAGGATTGTTACTTTCTGCCTCAATGTAATTATCATTTAAATCTGTTTATAGGCAACATGAAAGTACACACTGTCTATTGCAGACAATTCATGTTTTTAACTTGCCCTCAGGCACCAAATGCTTGTTAGGATCCCAGTTTATCCAGCTGAAAGCAAAATGTACAGTATATTCCAGTGTATAAAATAATTTCTGGTAAGTTTGATAAAGATGTCTTTTCCCAGGATAGGACACCATTACAGTATACTTACCATGCTACATGTGCATGGCAAGAGGCACAATTGCAGGATTAGGGATCAGATTCCAGTTACACTAACAGTGCCAGTACAGGGGGAGCTCAGGATCTGCACCAGCAATAACAGGCAGTTAACTGACTGCTACGCCCAGCCTCTGCAGTCCAGCAGAGTTGGGCTTCAATGCAACCCTGAGGCTGAGAACCCTGATCAGCTTTAATTTCTGTAGAATCAAAATTTGAGGGTGGTTAGGGGCAGGAGGGAAATGTCAACATTTTAGTGAAATGTTTTGGTCTGAAACGCTGAAATAAATGTTTTTGTTTTTTGAGGGTGCCATTATGGAATTCTCGAAGCATTCACGTGAAGATTAGATTTTTTTGATAGTGGCATCTATTGTGGCAGTGCAGGCCCTCTGTGTTCCCTTGTACTTGCATGCAAAGATCATAAAGAAAAAAATAAATATGATACTCCCTCAGTTCCCTCATTCTGTCTGCTAAGCAAGGTGAAACTTGGTTGGTGTCTGACTTTCTGTTACTGAGCTCTGATTTTAAAATTCTCAGCTCCAAAAATTTCTGGAATTCATCTGACTTCTTGAAATTTCCATTCAGCAATATAAGTGTCTTCAACCCATCTGGACTGAATACTGGCAATTAGAATTGCAGTATTCCTCTTAATTGTTGAGCCTCAAGCTATAAATGTCCTATAATGGATGAATTCATCCAAAGATGTCAGCAAGTGTCGCTTATATTTTAGGATTGTCCCACATCCTGCATACATACTTAATAGTCCTCCTTTTTGTAAAAACCTGTAAGCTCTTTTATTTTTAATCTGGGTGCAGTGTAATGAAAGTTTATTTAGACCTTGAAGAGATGGACATCAGATTCCCACTAGGGGGAAAAAAACCATCCTCAGCTTTGTGTAACTGACAGACCTGACTGGACCAGCTATCAAATCAGATATTGCTACTCTCAGTACTGAAGTCTAAGACAAACAAGTGCTGGTCCAAACCGAAATAGTGACTCCTGATGGAGGTCAGCACTTTTGCAAAAAGATATTCCATGTAAAGTCTAAGGAGATGTATAGCACCGTATGGTAGCTGGGAGTTAATGATTAGAAATAGTATACAGCAATGGGGAGGGAAACCTCTCTAACACTGGTCCTGAATATGCATCATGCTACTTGATTGCCTTCAGTAAGCAACATACTTCTGGCTGAGCTGGGACAATCATTGGCTTAACACAGACCCAGGGACAGAGACTGCCATATTCCCTATTGCTGCTGTTAAAGACAGTCTCTCTCAACATATGTCCTAGTGGCAGTGAATAAGAGCATAAAAAGTGCCATATCGGTGGTCCATCTAGCCCAGTAATCCTGTCTCTGAAAGTGGCATTAGCAGGTGCTTTAGAGGTAGAATATATGAACAGAGCCTGTCTAGTATAATCCATTCCCTGTTGTACCGTCTCTGGCATCCACTGTCGTTGGCTTAAGGATGCCAGAAAATACAGTGACTGTTCTGTTTAATAGCTATTAATGGATCTATCACACCTAAGGGATTTCAGATGACCAATGCACTGGATTCAATGTAATACACAGCCTATTGTGACAAGCTGTGTTTCACTGTCTCGGAAATTGAGGAGCCACCTTATCAGTATTCTGTACAGTAAATAGAAACAAATCAGTGCCACACTTGCAGAACTAACATGCAGAATCACCCAGACATAAGTCGTTTACCAAGAAATCTCTGCATCCGGTCCTGAAGCCTGTTGCAAACACCTCCACTCCTTAAAGAAGATGGAGGCAAGACTTTCCAAACTTACATACTCCAACAACAACTCTTACAATCCATGATTGTGTCAGCAACCAGTGTATTCAGCCACACCCTCCAGCCCTTGGATAGGATATTCATCTGTTGACATCTGATCAGAGAAAATATTTGAGCAATTTTTAGCGTAGATCAAGGGTTGGCAACCTGTGGCCTGCAGAGCCTTTGCATCTGGCCTGTGGGCACTTTGTGCTCCATCAGAGGGATGATTTGTCTGTGACACCCAACTGTAGCATGGTGCAGAAAGAAGTGGCAAAGATGGCTAGGCACTAGTGCCTACCCTGCTAAGACCTAAACTATTTCATTCTGGCAAACATGCTGGAAAATGTTGCCACCCCCTAAAGTAGACTAATTGCAGACACTAGATATAGTCACCTCCATGCTACCAGATTTCATTGTAGGAACAGTCTGAGATCTACCGTCTATATAGCTAGATTGTTAGAGCTGTATCTACTCTGATCCCACTGACTGGGATGCAGATCTGGAACAGGGATTCCTGTACTTGCAGTGCATTCTCAGATCATTGACTTGGACCAACAAAGCCAGACTTGCACACTGCTCTAGCATACCAACCCTGTGACAAGGACAGCAGTCTCTCTTGTTGTCACCGAAAGCCCTCAACTTGAACACTTTGGCACATTTTATGACTTCCAACCTCCCCTGGAAAATGGTGACCTCAAGCCTGCCTTGGCTTCTAGGCACTTTCCAACCTCAGATGACATCTCTAGTAACAAACTACTTAACTCCTGTTCTCTTCA
Organism: Caiman crocodilus; assembly: GCA_030014935.1. Lineage (NCBI taxonomy): Eukaryota > Metazoa > Chordata > Crocodylia > Alligatoridae > Caiman > Caiman crocodilus. The sequence goes on from JAGPOW010002173.1 coordinate 19,728,655, forward strand.
AGCCATGAGGCCTTGCTACAGAACCTTGCTTATGCCTCTCTGATCAAGTTGGTCTATAAAGTACCACCTTGCCCTACCTTCTGCCTAACTTCAGATTAACACAGCCAACTTCCTTGCTCAGTTAGCTTTGTGAGATCTTTCTGTTGCTCCTCTCCATCAGCTTGGGATTTGACTACTTGGTATAATTTAGTGACAGCTGAAAACCTGCAGTTTTCTCTGTGCACTTGCATTTCCAGGTCAATGATGAAAATGCAGAACAAAACCAGGCCCAGCACAATCCCTTTAGGATTCTATTATTGATCTTTCTCCATCCTGAAAAGTGACCATTTAGCCCTGCCCTTTTGTTTCCTATCTTCTAACCAGCTTCTGATTCATGGGAAAACTTCCTCTCCAGTCATGTGGTAACTCCAATTTTGTTTTGTTTTGTTTTTAAGTATTTGGTGAAAATCCAAATATAGTGTCAGCTACATCCCTGTTATCCACATGCTTGTTAACACCTTTTAAAGGACTTGAGCAGACTGAGGCAGGTTTTCCCTTTATAAAAGTCTCACTGACTCTTCCCTAGCATATCATATGTCTATGTGACTGTTGATTTTTATTCTTTATTATAGATTCTACCAACTTGCCACATATAAAAGTGATACTCACTAGTGTCTAGTTCCAGGATAATCTCATGGATAGTTCTAGGGTTACCCTTTTTGAAGATGGGTGTTATGTTAGCAAGCTGCCAGCCTCTGGCACAGAGACTATTTGTAACAGTGGTTACATATATTATTGCGAATAGTTCAGTAATTTTACATTTGAATTCCTTCAGGATTCTCAAGTGAATGCCATCCTGTCCTGAAGACTTATCAGCATTTGACTTTATTGATTTGTTCTAAAACTTTTTATCATCATTTTAGTGTGATCCAACTCTTCATATATATCTTCTAGTTGGGACTTTTTGATGCAAACAAACAAACAAAAAAACCTGATGCAGAGAATTAATTTAGGTTCTCTGGTATGGCCTTATCCTTGAGTGTATCTTTCATACCTTGGTCATCCAGTGATCCCACTGATTCACTTTTCTGGCTTCATGCTTCTAATGTGCGGTTTTTGGTTTGGTTGTTTTTTTTGGTTTGTTTGTTTTTTTTAAAGGTTTTATGATTAGCTTTTTATTACTAACTTTTGCAAGATGCTCCTTCATTCTTCTTCTGACTTGCCTTATTTTTCTTTTATCTTTAACCTGTCAGCTTATGAGCTTTTGTTTTTTTTGCTTTGGATAACCTCAACTCTGCTATTAAACCATTCAGGGGTGTTATTGAACCACTATGTACCCTTTCCTATTTTCAATATACACTTTTTGTGGGCTTCTAATATGGTAATTTATACACGTCCAAGCTGCTAGCAGGCCTTTCACTTGTTTGACTGCTCCTTTTTAATTTCTTTTCTAACATCCTCATGTTTGTGTAAATTCCCTTCCTGAAGCTGTATATTGGAATGCTGGATATTTTTGGCTTAGTCCCTTCCACTAGGAGGTTGAATTTAATTAATTCTTATAGTCACTGTTACAGTGTGGCTTGAAACAGAGTTGGATTTAAAATTGCTTCTCCTCCAGTACATTCCAAGATGAATTATTCTACTAAACAGTAATTTATTACATTCAGAAATTTAATCTTTCCATTTGACTCTGATTAGTTGTTCTTATGTGAAAATAGTTGACAGTAATTCTTATTTTATCTGTCCCACTTTGGCAGCTTCTCTATTAGCATTTCATAATGACTTTCACCTTTCTGACTGAGTGGTTGGTAGTACAATCCTAGTACTACGTTACTTTTATTCAAGTATGGAATTTCTACCCATTGTGCTTCTGTGGTAGTTTTCATTTTGGATAAGACTTTTACATAGTCACTGTCTATACTATCCTTAATATACAGTGCCACTCCGCCACCTGCTTATCCTACTCTTTTATTCCTATATAATTTGTAACTTAGTATAACAATATCCCATTGATTTATCTTCCTTCCACCACACATCTGGGATGCCTATTATGTCAGTCACCACTTAGTGCCAGGCCTTCTAGTTCATCCTTCCTTTTCCTTGCTTAAGGCTTTTAACACTTGTGTAGAAACATGCATAAATTTTGTCCTTGCCCAGTTTCCTGTTGTTGTGTGTACGACTTGATTTGGACTTATCTGCAACTATTGCACTTCCTACTCCCCTCTATCCTTTTCAAGAGGGTGTAGAATTTGAGGTTTCCCATCAAGGGTTGCTTCATTCTGAACCATATGTTCTTCTGCACCAATTGACCTTTCTGCCACTGCAGCCTAGCCAGTCATTTCCCAGTCTGTAATAATTGCATGCACAAATGCAGGCTGGGGAATGAGTAGCTAGGCTGCAATACTGCAGAGAAGAACCTGAAGGTTACAGTGGACCAGAAGCTGAATGAGCCAACTCTGCTCCTGTTGCCAAAAAAAAAAAAAAAAAAGTAATGGTCAAGAGGTTGTTTGGACCTCTTTTAATGATCTGCATATTTCCTTTCCATACCTTTTTAGTGCAGTGTTTCTGCACAAGCACATGATGGCCAGCTTCCAGGGGGACAGCAACAGAACCCCGAGCCCACATCAGCCAGCCCACATCCTTCTGTTACTTCCCGTGGTCTCTGTTCAGCTCTGCTCCATGCCACAATTGAGGGGTGGGGGAAAAGGAGGCGGGCATGTGCATTGCCTTCCAATTTGGAAAAGGTGGTCACCCTAAGACACTCATGTAATCAAACTAGCCACTCCAAATTTGGACTCGCTATACATGACAGCAGTAGGTTCTTTTGGCTAAGACTTCACTGGGGATCTGGGGAAGAATATAAGAGAGCAGCCCTCCTTGCAGAGCCTACATGGCTGGAGCAGCTGGAGGGGAATGGCGGCCAGTGGCCCCACTCAGGTTGTAAACTGCAGTCTACCATTAGCAAGAAGTTGCCCATCTTAATTTAGACTGTAATCTTTTTAGCATCAGATGTACATGTGCTATGTATATACTAGTGCCTGGAAAATTGGCCTGTCCTTTTCTTGGATCTCCTTTATAACTATTCTGCCACAAACTCCGTACATGGGTCTTACCATCATGAAAACAAAAAATGTATCTTTCAAATAAATGTCTTGTAATGGCACTATTTGTACGGTAGTATTTTTTTTAAAGATTAAAATCTGTATTTTAGATCCTAGTTTGTACCTTAAAGCATCAAACTAGGCATCTTGAGTTGAGCAGAGAAATCAGTTACTGGGGTTATCAAGTAATTATAACCAGTTTTTACTAACTAGCATTTACTGACCAAGTTTGAGCAAAGGAAATCTAAGTAACTTCTGGTCATAATTTTTTTTTTTTCTTTTTTGTATGAGACAATGGGTTAAATAAGGTTTATTAAACCTTAAGACATTTACCCAAGTAAATTCTGTGCATTATTTTTTGTGTAATCAGAACAACATCTAAATATTGTCCTTGCTAGGATGGCACCACTTATCTTGAATAAGTTGACTTGTTATATTTCCTAATGATTAATGTATGCATTCCAGTTTAGTTTAATGTGTAGATGGGATCAAAGATCCATTGTTGGATGAAATCGTCAAAGATGGTTACATTACCTAGCAGTCATTTTGAGCTGGTAATCAGAGTTGTGCTCTTTGGATATCATTTCATAAAGTTGTTGGAAGTAGGAGGTGAAGGGTCCAGTTTCTAATGCAACTAAGATTTAAACACAATAGGTACTTTTGAAGTCCATGGTCAAGCTGTCACTGACATTAGCAGAAACATAACTTTACTCAAGGCTTTTAGAATTACAATTCCTGCAGCACACTAATTGAGATGTACTTAAAATAATCTGATTTCAGGAAATTAATCTTTAGCTTCAGGCCACAGTTTTCACCTCTTAAATGATATGTGCTGTTTCCTAAATGCTGTTAAAGCTCTTAAATGCTGTTTTACTTTTTATGGGCAGTTTGAGAGTGTTACAGATTGTCAATTATTTTTATAATTGGTGTGTTTTGCACTCCTGGAAAAAGAGCTGAAGTATGCAGATCTCCTCATTCCTACAAATGAAAAAGATTTAATATTCTAAATATTCTTAATTCCTTTTTAGGAAGGAGTTCTTCTGTTGTGCAGTCTGTATCTCACAGGAAATATTTGGCATATTTGCAAGCACTTGGGAGAAAAGAATAAAGTTGATAAATTACGAACATTGCTTCTGAAAGAGAAGTTGTGCAAGGACATTCTCTGTAGATATATAATGTGATATAACACTTCTGGCAAAGGGAGTGCATCCATAAACTTAAGTGTTTTTACCCTTGGGTTCTGGATGAGTGGTAGAGATGTCATCATAACAGATTCCATAATATTTTTTTTATTAGTGGGCTATTCTGAAATTGTGTAGAATTTTTATTTAAGTGACCTCTGGACTGTAACTACTGCATTTTTTTTTTTTTAAGCTTACTAGATCTACCACAATGGCTTTTTTTGCCTTAATTAGCTAGGTCTTAAAGTGATCTTTGTCACTTATTCAGTAACTAAAACCCTCGCTGACTACTGGTCACTCTGCTTGAGTTTAATAGAATTCTAAAGGTGGAAAGGATCTTGAGTCATTTAGGCCAATCCCTCGTACAGACGCAGTACCTAAGTGGATAGCAAAAACATTCTAATATTGATTTCTGGGTGTACATGTTCTGCTTTCATAAATCTTTGTATCTCTAGGAACAGGTTAGACTGTGGTGCTGCTCTTCTGTGATAGATCTATGCCGGCTTAGGGATGGGGAGATGGTTTATGTGCCAAGGACAGACCCCAGATGTCTTCACACTTGCCTTTGGCATTTTGCATATCCTGACTGCACATCATGAACCATCTCAACCTGTTTTAGATTACTATCTTCTTTCTCTCTGAAAGAGATTAAGTGTAGGCAGTTAGAATTTACATCAGGAACTAACTTTCAAAGATCCCTGCTATCTTTAAAGAGTCTCTAAATTGCTTATTTGCTGACAAGACTGCTACATTACTACTAACAGGCAAACCCAATTATGGAGCATCTTTTCTGTTAAAGAGAATGTTTTTCATTTCCAACTTTTTTATAGAGTACTTCATACCAAGACAACAACCAACTTGTTAAAAAAAACTTTGTATTTCCAAAACATTTTTGTAGTGGCAGCATAGACTTTCTTTTTCACTATCTGGCCTGGACCTTGAGTAGAAAGAGCTGTGTTTCAGATTCTTAGATTTGTTTTAAATTCCCCTCCTCCCCTGCCACAAATCACTGACAACTTCCCTGCTGTCCATCATGCTCTCTGTAGGAGGTGAATGGGGGAGAACACAGCACCATAAGATACTGGGGAAACGACACCCCTTGTAGCTCTGTGATTGTATTGTACACAGAGAGAGAGAGAGAATGAAAGATCTGTATGCCATAGAGCTAAAAGGGATGTCATTTCCCCAGGATCAGATGGGTATGGATAGATAGCTGTCCAAACAAGATACTGTTTTCATCTAGGAACATTTCTGTAGTCCTATCCCTATTTTTCTTGTGCTGTAGGGGACACAAACATCTGTCTGCTCCACTTTTGCCGTGGTACAAATGTCTGTCCATGGTACAGGTCCTGTCAGTTTTCAGCCTGCAATTGGAGGCAAAAGGTGCTCTGAGAAACGAGGTAAAGAGCCTTAATGAGGCATGAGAAGTTTAAGATCAAGGTGTTCCTGTAGTCTACGGTTTTCCAACTTCTAGATGGCTGTGGGTAGCAGTGTCCTCAGCTATAGGTTGTTTGGACCCCACACCCCTGCAGTGCCTGTATTATGGGCCACATGGTACATTGCAAGCATTGCCCACTCCTGCACTATGATTGTCTGTGCCCCCCTGCTGTACTACCCCAATGTGCCTGCAATTCGTACACCACACCACGTGGGCTCTTTTTGCCAAATTGTGCAATGAGTGCTGTGCTGTACTGTGTGGTGCACTGCATGGAGTTACTTGGTATATCCTCTCTCTTCTTCCCATACACCCCACCCCCCCATCCCTCTCAAGACACCTGGCCACAAGTTCCCTCTGCTAGAGAAAGGCAAAAGCCAGAGGACGAGGGGTAGTGACTGCCAGGGTGATAAGGGGAGTGTCATCCAAGCCAGAAGCCTACGGTCATTTGCACCCATGGGCTACCAGTTGTACAGTCCTGCTGTAGTTGGTGAATATTGTTTTCTGTTTTAAATCTGAGTGAGTGCATACTCAAGGTAAGTGCATGGCTTTTTAATCCCTAAACCAGTGGTACTGAAGTCATCTTAAACTCAAGGCAACCCTCCATAACTTTTCTGAATTTAGTGGCACTCCATTTCAAAAAATTATTTATTACAATACATAAAATAGGACTGAAAACATATTTTTAAACAAGATGACAGCAGCTTAGAATGCTTTTGATGCTATGTATTCATATTTGAAATCTCTTTACCTTGTGAACTACGTACAAGTGTTTGCACACCTAACTAATAATGCTGTGTGGCACCCATGGTATTGTTAATGGATCTTGTGTCACTCCAGGATGCCACAGCACCCCAACTGAGAGTCCCTGTCCTAGGCTATGCATTTAAATGACTGACTGTTCTTGTCAGATGAAACTGAAGTTGTGAATGTTTTCTTGCAGAGGTGAATCGGGTGCTGGGAAGACAGAAAATACCAAGAAAGTTATTCAGTACCTTGCTCACGTTGCTTCCTCCCATAAAGGAAGAAAGGACCATAATATTCCTGTAAGTTTGTGTTTGTGTACATGGTCCTGATAGTGTTTGTTTCTAAATCTCTTTTTAATCCTACCTTCTTTATTGCAAAATATTATTTGCCAGTCTTCTAAAATGCTAAACTGATAATTAACTAATATTAGCTTATCATTTAACTAGCTGTAGTTTATCAAAATAACAATAGCATGTGTTTGTTTTTATTCTTTTAAAAACTATGACAAATAATTTGGAAACGAAAGTGTGATGTTGTAGGATTAAAAACAGATGTCTGTCAACTTTGATGTAAAAAAATTAAAGCTAGCGGAAGAAAAAAGCAGTTTTATCATTTTGATAACCTATTTTGATACTTTGGATAAATTTGGGGGGGGGACAGTCCTACAACTGATAGTTGGTGTAAGCATTCTTTTAGTCTTAATCAAAGTGACAGGTAACTTGGTACAGTTTTGCTACGATGTAAAGAACGCCATGCTTCTGCAATAGCCAGTATCCCATTGTTAGTAGAGCTTGTTTTTTCACTGCATCTCCCCATGATTAATGTTTTTCTCTTTTTGATAAGATATGGACTTGGAAAAACTTTTAATTTGCTTTTTATTGGTTACTAATTTACTGCTTTATAACTTGACTTCTACAGCTTTTTTTCAAATTTACTGCTGTACTTCTGAATCCAGATTTTGCTAGTCTTAAGGGTTAGATTGTTGAAAAGCATGTGTGGGTTTCAACTGTGAGTAGTTAGTAGGTCAGTTAGAGCATTTTGGCCTAAAATCATTACTCAGTTTTATCCAATTAAGTGGTCTGCTGAAAGCAGTGTGAAACAGCAGAGTTGCGCAAGGATTTCTTTGCTTCCCTAGTGACACATCCTCTATGCATGAAAGAAGCAGTGCAGGACTGCAGTGAGTGGCATAACCCTATACTTGGAGGATGTGTCACCAGGGCAGGGAGGACCCATGTCCCCCAGATCTGTGCGCAGGGTCGGTGTGGGTGTGCACTGCAGGCTCTGGCTATTGCCCTGCTGCCCTCCCCTGGAGAGCAACCCCCAGAGTCTCTACAGCCCAGCAGGAACAACTCTGCTGCAGGGCAGAGCTCAGCTGTGCAGGAAAGCTGCTCACCACTGCAAGCTTTGAGCTGTCCTGGCAACGTATCTTCCACGCATGGGACTGCTGTGAGTGGCACAACCCCTTTCTACTTCCACTGCCCTCATGCACTGAGGACATATCGCCAGGGCAGCACAGAGCTCATAGCAGCAAGATCCCTGCAAGGCTCCACTGTTCTTTGCAGCGCTGGATCACACGCTGGGCTGCGGAGACCCCAGGGGAGGACAGCAGGGTGGGATTCCGAGCCCATGGCAGCGTGCAGGTGCCCCTCTGCCCCCCAGGAGTGTGTGTAGCAGTGGGGAGCCAGCTCCTCCCCCTTCCCCGCCCCGAACAAGCTGCCTGCAGGACCTGCAATGTGACCTTGGGTCCCAAGCACCACATGGCTGAACAGCAGCCCCAACCCTGCCCCTCCCTCCCCACACAGGAGTTGCTCTTCAGGCTGCATCCAGCCATGTGCATGTACATGCTAATGGTGTCCCCTGCCTGACTGCCTTCCTTCCACTCCTTCCCAGCCCCCTGCAGCCTGGAACTCTGCCAGCCTGCAGAGAGCTTGTTGTGAAGCTGCAAAATTCACAGGTTTCTCTGCTAAAATAAGAAATTTGTGTTTTACTCCAGTAAGTGGGGAAATCTGCGTTTTTATTCAGTCTTTCTGTGGGAAATGGAAGACCCAGATCCCTGTTTATAAGCAAGTCACAGAGGCATTAGGGCATGGTTAATAAATGTCTTAGTATACATAACTAACTTTTAGAGTTTGATTCAAGTGAATGTCATGCTTGCCCAAACTCTATTTACCTTGTCCATAATCAAAAATTCTAAAGTGAAACTAGTCCACTGACTTGCTTGTGTGACTTTGGACAAGATGCTTCATCCTTCTATTTTTAAACATATAGATAGGGAAAAAAGTCCACTACTTGCAGGGATACCTTGAATATTAGGTAATGTCCAGTGACTTGCACATTCTTCCTGTGGAAATAAGTACTTTGAAGAGTTATGTCCTTGACATTTCAAATCTGATTTTTTTTTTTTTTAATAATCAAGTTACTTGTGGATGTGTCTGTGGGTTTTACCTTAGTCTTGGTCTCCATTTTCCCATCTGTAAAATGGAATATTGATCTTTTGCTGTCTCCATAGGAAAGTTGTGAAGGTAAATTGTAACTGTTTATTTGATGCTTGCTTACTGTAGAGACTGTAAAAAGCATGGAGTCAGGCAATGAATTAAGGTTAGAAGAAATTGAATACCTGCCTCATTTCCTATGTACTGTCCTTCCCAAAAACTGTGTAAGGCAAGAGTCCCATGGGAAAACCTCATCCTATATATAAACAAGGATAGTCCTAGTATATGTGCCCAAGGGGAGTATAATTTAGGTTGCTCAGGTAACTGTTAATTCTGGCATTTCTAATTATGTGAGTACTTTGACATTTCAGCATCTATAGTGTTCCTTTAATAGCTTTTAGATTAAGATGAAAAGTATGATTTTTAAATAGCAGTAAAATATAGGGACTTTTATTGTACTTCACTAAATAGTCTATCTTTGAATGGGTGCCAAGTCCAGTAAGATTTGATGCCTTATTTAATGACTTGCTCTCCTACTGCCTTATGCTGAAAGTTAAAGGCAGGTCCTAAAAAAAAAAAAAAAAAAATTGCAGCAAGCTACATTTTAAATACAAGATTTTGCTGTGTTCTCTGCTGAAAGTGGGGAATGTAAGGAGAAGGAAGGAAGGTGAAACCATTGGTTTTATTTATGTTTAAACTGTGATCAGAGAGCATTTGGAAATGGCAAATGCTCAACCTTAATTTGTCTTTTTTGTTCTTATGGAGTTTGAGCGGTGTTTAATTACATGATTCATCCTAATTATTTTGTTGGACTCCTGCCTCATGCACTATACAGGCTAGATGACTTTCCCTGAATGAACACAATTCATTATTCAGTTTGCAGGAAATAAGGCATGGGTCACAACATTCAAACATAAATTATTATTTTTTCTGTGGTGCCCCTCACTGTACCAGTGCTTATTAATTATATTTTCAGTTCTACTGTCAGGTGAGGGGCAGTATGAAGAGCATGGAGAAGTTGGGTAGGGGGTGTCCAGAGGTGGGTGACAAAAATGATTAAGAGCTTGGAAGGCAAACCATATGCAGAAAGGCTGAAAGAAATGGGCATGTTCAGCTCAAGGACAAAGTAGTTATGGGGGGGGATGTGATGGAAGCCTTCAAGTATCAGAAGGGCTGCTAGAAAGACAAGGAGAATACCTTTTTTGCATTGCTGCAGGGAGCAGGATACATTGGGGTGGGCAATTTGGGGCAGAGGGTCACTTTACCGAGTTTTGGCAAGCTGTCAAGGGCCTCATTGGTAGCCCCACCCCTTAACAGATTTCCCACCCCTGGTTGCCATCCTGTGACGAAGTCCCGCCCCCTAACCTTTGCCACCAGAAGTCCCTCCCCTTTGCCCCTGGAAGTACTCCTTTCAGCAAGAGGTTTTGCCATATTAGAACCAGAAAAGTACTAAATTATATTCTAAAAAGCGAATATCTATAACATTCATTAATTTGATTTTTAAAACATATTTTGTCCTGATTTACATGCATTTGTGTAGTGTGCATACAGGTAATTGCACAATAGCTTAAAATGAAGTCTTACACTT
>JAGPOW010002173.1:19739217-19793705 GCA_030014935.1 Caiman crocodilus
TTGTATATTGTGGGCGGTGGGGTATAGATTTGTGGGGGGTGGTAGGTATGGGGAGTGACATGGTATGTAGTGGGGGAGGTATTCATAGGCGCGTGCACACCGCACGCACGCGCGCGCATCCCCCCCATGTTCCCTGGTGATGCAGCCATTAGATAGAAGGGCTGAATGAAATGCCCTGGCAGGCTAGAGCCGGCCCACGGACCATATTTCTCCCACCCCTAGGATACATGCTAGTGGTCTGAAGTTACAGCAAAGTAAGGTTATAACATACTCCGCATAAGCCGTTTTTTAGTTTGGAGACAATTATGTTAGATGGCATGTGTGTTGTGATCTAATCATGGTATATGTACGGGGGGGCTGTAACAAGGTTGAGCAGGGGGCCTCAAGGGGGAGGGAGTTTCAGAACCGAGGAGTGACTACTAGGAATGACCTCCCACACGTTTTTGCTAAACAAACTTTTAGTTAAAATTTAACTTCAGCTATTATTAAAAAAATAAATTGGTGCATATGAATTTGCAGCTAAATGACCAGAACTGTTTTGCTTTTAAGAAGGGGGGAGGGGAAATCTAATGCAAAGAAATAAAGTATATTCCTATTTCAATATAAGATTTAGTGTAAGCTAGAGCAGTGGTGCTCAGCCTTCAGCCCATGGGACAAACGTAGCCTGTGGAGCTATCACATTTGGCTAACAGGGTGGGGCTCCCCCACAAGTTATGAATTTTTTGGTGGGGAGCAGTGCTGTTAATATGGCTACCCCAAGCCTCTGGCCCAGGCTGCAAGCCCTCCTGCAGGGCCAGTTCCTTGCCACGCCACCACCCCCACCCCCACCACCACCATTTCTTGATTGGTCCCTGCCTGTGCCTGCTGTCTCCTCCGGGCTGGGCCATGCCCCCTTCCCTCTCTGTGGGGCCAGGTTAGGGTCTGACTTCCCTCTCTGCAGGCTTGTCTTGGGACCTGGACACACCTTCTTCCTTCCCCCCCCTCCCCCCACCCCTGCACATACATCCTCTTCCCTGTCCACAGGACTGGGGTAAGCTCCTGTCCCCTGTGCTGCTTTGGGGCTGACCTGCCCCACCTCCCCCCACGTGGGCAGGTGGTCCCTGGTATGCCCACCCAGGCATCGGATCAGGAACACCGGTTGGATCTGGACTGCAGACAAACTAGGCACTGCCAGTCCAGCCCCCCAGGAAGAAAAGTTGAGCACCATTGGGCTAGAGCATGCTTATTATTGGGACTTGCTGATGACTAAGTCTGAACCTCAAGTTGAATCAGCAGACATGGTCTGCTCTCTTGATTTAAAAACATCTGTAAAAAACCATGTTTTTCTCTCTGGGAAGTGTGTTTTCAAAGTGCTGAAAGTCTTATGCATGCATTTTGCTGATTTGAACTTTGTGAAAAGTTCTTTTGTGCTATAGGGCAGTCTTATGAGATGAAGATGGTCCCTTTGGATCTCATGTCTTTAGGGTCTGAACTTGTAGGCTCTTGTGTTGTCATAAATAAGGCTTTTATGAACAGGCCCTTGTACAGTACTAGAATTTGCTGGGGAAATGGGGTTTATTTTTACCTGTAAAAACTTCAGGGCTAGGGGGAAGGCTGATTTACATTTTCCAGCTCTAAAGCACTTTGGCCTGACACACTCCCAGCATCCAAAATGTAAATGTTTCACCAGCCCCGTTCCCTGGGGTCATTGCAGTATTGTTTAGACAGACCTGCTCTTTGGTTATAAAAAGAGAACCAGAGTATGCTGCAATGCCTAGTGCAAAACATAAATGTTCAAACCACCACAACCTTAGTATTTCTTAGGACAAGTTTATTCGTTTTTTAGAATCAAGTGGCATGTAAGCTGTACAGAAGCACCTCTGGTGACCAAGCCCAAGCCTCCTTTTCTGCCCCCCCCAATTGCTGCAGCTGCAACAAGCAGCCAGGATCTCTAGGCTCCCCCACCCTGGAATAGGCAGGGGAGCTGAGGGGGGCTGCATGGTGCAGTGGGAAGGTGGGAAGGGGCCTATGGTGCAGCAGTTGTGGGGAAAGAGGACGTAATACTGTCCAGGTGTAGCCCATGAGGCATTTGGCCACTAGCTGTTTAAGACAAGGCCATGTCCAACTTCTAATTACTGTTGCTTGGAAGGTTTTACTAAAAAAAAGTTACTTGCAGATCAACTAATTGAATGCTTGCCTCTGCTACACTATTGTACGACAAAAAAAACAGAACCTGTCATGCAATCCTGATCCCATACCTTAGTCTAGTATTGCTACTTTGAAAAATCACAAATTCTCACATAAAATGAGGCAAAACAGCTCTTTCTAGCTACAGGAATTGATTGCAACCTTTTCCATGAATAGTGTGTTTGGCTGAACAAAAACCATGCTGACTTTAAACAATATATGAGGTGTAACTTGCGGCTGGAAAACACTTGCTAACATATATGCATTTGTTTGTTTGCAATAAACAGCCAGAATCACCTAAACCCGTGAAACATCAGGCAAGTGTTGTTGTTGTTGTTGTTTTTCTTTATGCTTCGAAGTTTATATGGCTTAAGTTTTTTATTTTTTTTTTCTGTCTACTGAATAATTAGATAAACTGTCGGTTTACAGACTACCACATCTTATACTAATTTTTAAAGTATGTATTGATGATAAAATTATATGGATATTTAGTAATAACATTACTTGTATTAAAAGTACTATTAGTGAAATGTATTGCTAGTTTGTACAAAATTACTAACTGGTAAACAAAAATTATCAAGCGTGATTGTGATGTTCAAGAATAGAACTTGGCATCTCTCTTCAGAAGCATAAACTTCATCTTCACCACCAACTTTAAATAACCAGCTTGTGTGTGTAGTTGGTGAACATACTGCTCAGATTTTAAAGCAAAGTGCCATGTCAGTATTAAGTGAGATGCTGAACAAATTATTCAAATTAAATTTATGACTGTTTTACCTGAGTTAATGATGAAGATCATTCTGGACCCAAAGCTTTTATGGCTTCTCAGGTAGTGCGGTGCTACAGCATTCTTCACAATGCTGAGTTAAGATCCAAAATTTTGTCTAAAATGCAAAAAAAAAAAAAATATATATATATACATATATTGCTTTGTAGCCTGGACCAGCATCCCAGTGGCTGTTCTGTCCAGCTGCTTGGATAAACATCTTCAGAAGGCTTAAACAACGCTAGTTTCTCAGGCTGGCTGGAGTTATGGAGACTATGCTCTCTGCTTTTCTAGAAAGGAGGATGGGGGGGGGTGGACGCATACTCAGTTCTTGCATTTCTCCTAAGGACATTGTAGTGCGCTGTGGAGCTGTCAGTGGGCTTATCTTTTAGTATATTGTGATCCACTATTTTGAGATGCAGAGATAAAATGTTATTGGGGGATAGGAAGTTATGAGTAGGATAGTTTTATGCAGAAGGCATAGGTAAGTGCTGGAGCTTGCTATGTAAAATATACACTCCAATCTCTGTTTTTATTTAGGAAAATTTCATCTGTTTTGGTGACCAGAATAAAGCTTTCAGAAGTGCCTTACTTCCCTTTTCAGACTTTAAGAATTGCTTATGTCTTGTACTCAAGTATTTCTTTGCTGCAAAACCTAAAATTGATTCACGGTTACTGCGTATGTTAAGATTAAAAAATTGCCAAGTTGTATTAACATTGTAAATGCATCAGTAGAAACCTCTTGCATCCTAATCCAGACGTGTTGATACTACATAATCATAATCATTAACATTTTTGTTTCAATGTCATTTTGAACTACAGAGTGGATCCCTGTTGTATGTGAGTAGCTTATAGTTTCCCCTGTCTCAGCTGGATTTTACAATGAACCAAATCACTGGGTTGCTGGTTTTCTTAAAACAGAGAGGATATCTCTTGTCATTGCTCTAACATTGCTGTATTGATCTGCATGAATTATTGCATGATTTCACTTCACAATATGTTTATGCTGCTTTTTCCAAGATCTATCTAACTGTAAAAGTAGGGGAACCAGGCCAAACTTACTTTTTTTAACTCTAAAATCTCTTTGGAATGCTTCAGAATAGGATAATTATTTCAATCTGGTAGTTTTGATAACTTGGTGTCAAGTCTAAAATTACTAAATATGTATTTTATTTTTTAGTAATTTAAAAATATTGGAGTAGAAGTCTGAGTTTTCTGACTCATTTCATTTTCTTTAATGTAATAATGTACACACAACGATTTAATAGATTATTAGACTGAGATTTTCTTGTTGTCCTCCCTCCTCACTTCCACTTCAAGTTTTTATGGGACAACAAATTACTTGAATTTTGCTCTTAAACTACAGCATTATCACTGGGTATACAAACACCTATTCATGGTTTGTAAGATTACATCCAGAGACTGCAAATAGGAATTCATAGCAACAAAAATACTCTGACCTGTTGTTGTCTTTCTGAGTTCTTTGCAACAGAAGAATTAATTGATTTATGATTTTTCTGCACTCATAAAATGAGTGGAAGCTAAGTGCTGGCATTTTCCAGGGGTTATCTTGAGTTTAATGAGATTGAATGACTGCTTTAAGTCATCCATAGTATGGGTCTAGGTACCTGTCTTTCCTGTGTCCACACAATATTATTTAGCCAATGCTTTTGTCTTGTTTTCTGGGCTGAGCCTCAGTAGGCATTAACTTCTGTGACACCTATTACAGAAGGTGTTGGCTTACTTTATTTGATGAACGTAATGTAGTCTATTGTAAAATAAGTACAGAATTTTAACAATTCCTTTTTTTTTTTTTTTTTTTGGTTGGAACCTAATGGAGACTTGACAAGATGTGGGATGCAAGATGTTGTCCGTTACCTCCATGTAGATTCTAAATTCTGAATAAGCATTTAATTTTGTACAATTTATGCCAACTTTTCTCTGGGGAAAAAATAAATAAATAAAATGGTATTCTATAATGTTAGTGCAGACCTAACATTCAAAAGGGACCAACATTCAAAAGTGCAGGCTTGTTTATTTAAAGCTCTTTCTATTAGTGTTAAACAGTCCTGTATAGGACCTGTGTAAAAGTTCAATGATGTTATGAGACTACTTTTTGGTTTTAGAATAGAGATATTTTCATAGGAAATATATTTTGAAGTGGATCAGATTTGGAGTTAGTTTTAAACAAACCTGAATCTATATCGTGACTTAAATAAAGTATCTAACCTTGAACACTAATCAGTGAGTTATAGTAAATCATTGATGGTGTGCAGAAGATGACAGGCCTCCCTTTGTTACCTGTTCAGTCAAAGTTATTTGTCCATTTGGTGTAACTGGGAAATAATGATTGGAAAAAGCAGACTTTGGAACACCAAACTTTTAATTTTTATAGTCACATTCCAGAGACACAATTCTACTTTCCTTGCCATATTTTAGGGCAAGGAAGCAGTATCACATTTTCCTACATACTTATAACCTACATGGGCTCATGAACACAGCACAGACCTTGGCATACTGGCCAGAACTTCGAATGCACAGACATTGTAGAAGTCTTTCTGCAGTTCTTGTAAGATGATTCTTCAAGCTGATTTTTAAACCCAGTCTTATGCTTCATGAAGCTTTTTAAAAAAAAGTAATAAACAAATGAGCTTTATTATATTGATTTGGCTTCGGGAATCTGAAGACAGTTTTGCCATGCAGCATTAATCAACTGCCCTTCTGCTGTTTTGGTACACTGCAAATCTGTCTATACCTAGCTGCTGGACAGTACATAGTAAAACAGTTGTCCTGTGGGTATCTGGTTAGATATAGTCGATAAAAACTATTGAAGTTTCAGCATGCTGGATAACCTCCTCTGATATCCAGAAATTAATTACTTTGACATTTTCTGCAAAACTAGTGAATGGTGTTTACTTTGGATTCTGTGCCTACTTCATTAGCCCTAAACTAGAATTCACCTTTCTATGATCAGTATATTAGCCCACTCATTTTCTGCCACTCTTATGTGCAGTAAACATAGCCTTCACCAATCCAGTGAAGAGTGTCAATGGATTTAGGAGCTGGGGGGGAGACTATCTTCTTTTATGCTTTTTGTCATTGTTACTGCTGGGGTGAAATGTTCAGAAAGAAAGTGGACTCTGGGAAAACATTAATATACAAATTGTATTAATATCAGTTTGCTTTTCTGTTTGTGTGGTTCTTTTTAGGGGGAGCTGGAACGTCAGCTTCTGCAGGCAAACCCTATCCTGGAATCCTTTGGGAATGCTAAGACTGTAAAAAATGACAACTCTTCCCGTTTTGTAAGTTTTTATATTTTAAACACAATTTCACCACAATACGTGTGTGTTGTCTTTCCATTAAGAAGCATCTACCTTATTGGCATTAGAAACTTTCTTTCATTCTCTTCCTCCTTGGATTCAATTTTAAAGTGGCATATTAAAACTTTCAAGTTTTAGACTGTATAGGATATTGATATATCTGTACTTTTTAGACTGTATAGGATATTGATACATCAGGGCTACTTAAAGATAACTTGGGACAGCATTTTCCAACCTTTTGGTTCCAGCAGCACACTTTTTTTTATTAGGCCTCTCCCATCCCGTGGACAGCACACCAGCTGAATACAGAGCAGGAGTTGGGGTGAGGGGGTGGCAAGCGGCTGAACACAGTGCATGGATGCAAATCACTGGCTGGAGCCATGCCCCTCCATCTGTCTGTGTCTGCAGCAGGCAGGGGGCGTGGCTCCAGCCCAAAATTCTGGCACACTGGTTGGGAAATGCTCTTGGAGCATAGACAGATGTAACAGTTGTATCAATATGAGCAAATGCAGATACAAGCAGTTATAATGGAACTTACTCCAGCCGTATACAACCATTCAAATCTAGCAAAATCACTGCAACTTTAATTTTGCTTCATTCAGGGTCAAAGATAGGGTAAATTGCAAGCAGTTAAACGATTCATTTGTCCATACCCTTGGTGTGGTGTTAAGCGAACAGTTGCTTAAATAGCCAACCCCTATGCTCATCAGTACAAAATCTGACAGATGTGCTCATAACACTAACCATTTTATATTAAACTTTCCCCTGAGAGCCTATTTCACAATTTGGTAGTTGCGCAATAGATCTGAACTCTGGTTTGTAACAAGAAAACCATTGATCTTACCTTCACCATGCATCACAGACCTTCTAATTTAGGTTGTGAGGAAAGGAAAGAGAGAACTCTTATTAACTTAACTCTTGTAACATCTAAGGTTAGAGTCCCTGGGTCTTAAAGGGATGCAATCAAAATAAATTGCACACATTTGTTGAATGTTGTATTTACTAATAGGTTGAATTAAGGTCACTTGAACTGAAAGTTTGGAGAGCTCATTTCTTGTTTTGCCAAATGCATGGAATACTCTGGCAGTCTGATTTTAAATAAAAAATTCTCAATGTATGCTCAACCACTGCTTCCTGTTTATGTAGATACTTCTATACCACTGTTATATTTTAAAATAAGTAGGGATATTTCAAGATCTGGATAGTTACTTTGAATTATTTTTTTACAATTGCCTAGATTTAAAGATTCCTATGTTGTAGTTCTAATATTAGCACTTCAAATTATATTGGATAGCAAAAATGCAGCTACTAAAAACTCTAAGGTAAACAACATTTTGCAGAATGCATAGAAGATTCTTCTTTCCATATGTCTTATGAAGTCAAGACATTGGAATTTTGTATCGAGTAAGAATTAAGTTCAAACAGCTTCTCATTGCCTCTGTAAAAGGTGTCAAACATTCAGCCCATAGAGCATATCCAGCCCACAGAGCTGCTCTGCCCAGCCTGCCAAGCTGGTGGGAGAGAGGGCAGGATGTTCTTCTCCTCTATGCAGCATTGGTCAGACTGCAGTTGGAGGACTGCTTCCAGTTTTGGGTGCTGTACTTTAAGAAGGATGTGGATAACCTCAAGAGGGTCCAGAGAAGACCACTTTATACATATGGTTAAGAGTTTATAAGCCAAGCCCTGTGAGGAGAGACTGAGGGACCTGGACCTCTTCAGCCACCACAGGAGAAGGCTGAGAGGTGATTTTTGTGGCTGCCTACAAATTCATTAGAGGGGCACAGCAAGGAATCGGAGATAGTCTGTTCACCAGGGTGCCTCTTGGGATAACAAGAAACGATGGTTGCAAACAGACGGAGGCAGATTTAGGCTAGACTTCAGGAAAAACTTCTTCACATTAAGGGTGGCCTTAATTTGGAATGGGCTTCCAAGAGAGGTGGTACTCTCCCTTACCTTGGGGGTCTTTTAAGAGAAGGCTGGATAGGCATTTGACCAGGGTCATCGTATACTGGGAAACCATACTGCTACTCAGTCGGTGAAAGCTGTAAAAGCTTAACACACCTAAAAATGAATCCCAGAGAAGCTTGACAAAGTAAGTCCTGACACTTCATATATGGCTAATTTTGTAAGAGCAATAAACTTCACTTAAACTTCATTAAGGAAGACATGTGTTTGTTAAACCTGTATACTAAGGAAATCTGAGTTAGGCTTGCAGCCTTCCTTTCAAAACATTATTTAAGATTTACTTCTGTTAACTAATGTCTTCTAATCCTCTTGATGTCTTTTTTTTTTTTTCTCCAGTACAGTTATTTTAATATTGTCTGTATAGTGTTGTTGCTTAAACAGCTTTTATTGAAATCGGTTACATATATCAAACAAATAGCACCAACTGAAACACTTTCAGACTTTAGTAACTGCTTCTCTTTATCCTTGGAGAAAGGTGTTCTTAGGTGAAGTCTTTAAGCCACTTTCATTATTGTTTCCTTTACAAGTACCCTTTGTTTGCCATGGAGTTCAGTAGAGGGAAAACCAAACAAAAAATTCTGTGTGGTAACAGGGGAAAATTAAAGTGGTTTTGAGTCTGTTATGGTAGTTGTTTCACACAAAGATAATATAAAATTCTAAATGACCAGGACTAAATCACTATAAAAATGTGATTTACAGAGTAGAAGGACATTAGATGAGTGGAAGAACTAAGCTTGAAAATCTATGAGTAGGTTATATGATCTTAACATTTTATAACTATGATGATGTTCTCCTAAAGGTAATGTGCAAGTATGATATTTAAGAACAACCCACGGCAGGTTTTCTGTTGTGTGCCTAATGTCTCAAAAGTGCAAGGTTATTCAACATGCAACTTAGCTGTTTTTCCCCCCTCTTTTAGATGAAAATTTCTTGAGGTATCAGACCCTCTAATGTATGAGATCGCTGGTGTTAGAAGTGTTAGACTGTAAGCTCTGCTGGTGACACCACATTTGTATTTTGCTACAACTAGATGACCTCCCAAGGTCCCTTTTTGAATCCTAACTTTCTGTGATTAAGATGGCTTTTGAGCAAGCAAGGCAAGGATGCTCATGATTCAAAAAGTACCAATGAAAACAGGGGTGGGGGCGGAGACAAGGCAATAAGAGTCCTTGGCACTTTTTGAATCATGAGCATCCTCTCAGGAGGTCATCTAATCCAAAGCCCTGCTCAAAGCAGGACCATCCCCAACTAGATCATCCCAGTCAAGGCTTTGTCTAGCTGGGCCTTAAAAACCTCTAAGGATGGAGGTTCCACAACCTCTCTGGGTAGCCTTTTCCAGTACTTTACTACCCTCCTAATGAGAGTTTCTCCTTATAAATGAAAACTCAATAACTTACCCCTCAGGTCAGAAAGACCTTGTCACCCCTGTTTCTCTTGTAAGCCCAGGAGCAGTGCAAAGGGAAAAGTCCTGTCAATTAGCTCCTGATAAGTGCGTGCCAAGTGTGACACTTTGACAAAGACACTGGATAGCTCAAAGTGATAGTAGGAACAGAGAACCTCTTACTTCAAATACATGAATAAAGTTTTAGCAACAGCAGAAGTTGCTGTACTCCAACACCTGTTTGGCAGTAATTTTTCTCAAAACCACTCCAAACAGTCAAGTATCCATGTCGCACAGCTTTGATGAAAGTCTTGAAATAGAATTACTGGGCACTGAAACTTTCACACGATCAAGCTTATATCTACATCAGAGTTGAATACAAATGATTGCTTTAAATACTGAGACTGTAAAAAAACTGAGACAAACTCACATTTTTATAGTGCCTATTAGCTTCTGACTAACGGGTACAATTTAAATGATTTAACTAAGGGCACAGTGGTTTGGTTTTTTTTACATCCGGTCACCATAAATAATTCAATGATATGTGCAGACACCAAGTACTCCGAGACATGGGTCTTGCCTGGTTCTTTAGGCACCCCTAACTGCAGTGCTCTTCACTCCCCACATACATGTGCTGCAACTGGCTGCTTTGTGAGACAGAAAAGAATAGTGGTATGCTTGATTCTTCCTCTTCTCAGGATGACAGGAAGTCCACACCTGATGATGTGTAGACTGGGAAAGTAACTGAGGCACCTGTGTTGAGGAAGGGAGTGGGGCTGGGGTTGTGTGTGGGGTGAGAGCAGGCTGCTCGCTTGGAGCTAGGAGCAGCACCAAGCTCTTCCCAGTGGCTGGGCTGGGGCTGTGCTCGGGGCAGGTAGTGTCAGCACTAGGAGGGGAGGCCATGCTGTTGCCCCTGCATGGCCTCTCTCTTAGGGCTATGCTGCCACCTCTACCCATCCTGAGTGAAGCCCTGGTCCCAAGCAGGCAGCCCACCCTTCCCCACACAGATCTAGAGAGCACGTGCTCCCCATGCTTCCCCTGGGGGTGTGCACAGCAGCCAGGAGCTGCCCACACCCCTGAACGAGCCACTTGCTGCTCCTTCCCATGCCCCACCTACCCCTGCCCCAGCCCTATTCCCTTCCTCACTGCTGGGGCTTCAGTCTGCCCCTTCCCCCCTGCGTCTTACTAGCCTGACACCACTTTCCAAGCGGCTAGGCTACACTCCTGGCTGTGCTCTTGTATGCAGCATTTATAGGCGACATTATCAGCCACATGGGAAAGTTAGCACTTGCCACCTGTACGCTAGGATTTTGCTTAAACTTCTTGCTTTTTGTTTTTTCTGTTCCCCCTTCGTGCCGTGCCCCCCCCCGCCCCCCCAGTCTTTCCTTGTGGTTTTAATGTTGAAGCTGAAAGGAGGTAGACAAAGAATTTACTTCAGAAAAGGGTATTTCCAACTGGGCTCAAAACACTTGTGTGCCTTTCATCTATCTGAATACTCAAATGACATTGGATTACACATGAACCTTGAATTACTTTTTACCAGAAAAAATATTGTTTTATTTACAGTGCATCTGATTTTATAACTGTTTAGGTCCTTTTTAAAGGAATATAACTGTGCATAAGTGGTATCTTGATGTTTTTTGTAATCTATACCAAATGCATATTAATCATTTTAAGACTGAATTGTAACAAATTGCATTTTTAAGTAGGAATATGCTTTAATATAGATGACGGCAGTTTCAAACCTGTTTCCTTTGCAGGGCAAGTTCATCAGAATTAACTTTGATGTTACTGGTTATATTGTTGGGGCCAACATCGAGACTTGTATCCTACTTCAGCAATATAATGTCTGTGAAAATTTGAAGCAACTTAGCCTTTTCTGTGTTTATGGCTTTGTGCCTCAGACTCTACTTGGATGCAGTGCAAAATTAACTCATTTGTAAAAATTAACATTTTGTAAACACAACAATGTGTAAGGCATCAGAGTGAATGCTTCCATTGATCTACAATGTATTTTTGTTGGAAAATAGGAAAACAATTTGTCCTTTTTGTCAAGAAGTGCAACAAACTACTCAAAACATCACAATTAATGCCATATTGAATTGATTCTATGATGACTTTGAATTTAAGATGATCCCCCCCCTCCCCGCAACAATTAGATTCTAGACCAGGAAAACTACATTTTAGAATTTTCCATGTCTAAAGTCTTAACTGTTAGTTGGGTTGTCTCAACTTTTAGAGTTGAGTAAATATGGTACTTAGTAAAAACTACTGGATTTTCTGATACTTCTTTATTCTGAAACATAACTCATGAAAATGGTACTACCTTAAACAACAGATCTGTCTTACAGTGTAAGAATAAATGCACTTGTATATTCAATAATTCACTTGCAGACCCAAGTTATTACTAAAGTTGCAGGTGGGGTTAGTTAAATAGGCATCTTGGAAAACCAGTTGTAGGCCTGACAATAGGATCTCTGATATCCAACGCAACAGCTTTCTTTCTGCTGACGAGCACCAAACAAACCTCTCTAACACTTTTGGGCACATGTAGACAAAACAGGGGCCCTGCATTGAAGCAGTCAGTTTTTAAAAACATCTCTTCAATTTAGGGTCGATTTTTTTTTAAACCCCTGTGTCATGCACACACCCTGCTGACTTACCTGCCTCTCTGGCAGTGGGGAGGAGAGGGGCGGACGAGCTGCTGGTGGGTGGAGTGATCCCTGGGCTGTGGAGGGGCTAGTGCTTCCCTCCGCAGCAGTGGCAGGGCCCCCCCCCCCCTCCACAGGGGCCCACCCGCAGGCACCCAGCTTAGGTGGTCCTGGGGGGCACCACAGCTGTGGAGGGAAGTACTGGGCCCCTGCACAGCTCGGGCAGGCTGACTCCAGGAGGAGGAGGGTCGGGAAATCGGGCTTACTGCTTTTCTTGGATGGAGTCTGCCTTCCCAGACTGCTGCCAGGCTTCCTGCAGAGCCACAGAGCTGCACAGAGCCCGGTGCTTTGCTCCATGGCTGTAGGGGTAGCAAACTAAAATACCTCAGAGGAGTTTTAGTTTGCTGCGCCTCAAGGCACTTAAGGTGCATTAGGCCACCAAATTTCCTTATAGCAGCTGGAATTTAATGTGCAATACGCTGCTGAGGCATGCAAATACTGACACCATTAAAGCGGTGCAAAAGCATTTAGCCCACTTTAAAGTATTGTGGACACATGCCCCTTGTTTCATCTACACGCTGCCATTGATATTAAATTACATCACTTACTTTGAGGCACAGCTTTTGAGTCTGTCATATAAAGGTGTGAAGTGCAAGTTCCTTAACTGCATATGATCAGACTTGTTGGAAAAATCTCGTGCTGTTCGTCAGGCCAAAGATGAAAGAACATTTCATATCTTTTATCAGCTGCTAGCAGGGGCAGGAGAACACCTGAAGTGTAAGTCAAAACCTCATTTTGTAACCTCATTCAGTTCTTTCTGAATTTACTAGTTTTAGAGTTTGCACGCTGAAGTTTGAGCTGTGCCATGGGCTTGAAAAAATAGTCTGATGGAGTGAAAAAAGGACAGCTGTTTTCACTCATTTATTCACTCATTCATTTTATTCATTTGCTCATTCATTTATTGTTATACTTCAGGAGACCTATTGTTCAGATACTTTGTTGCATGTCCAGAGTATTTTTCCATTTAACTTCTACATCACAAGTTCTGGACCAGTGCAGGCTATATAAGGCTTTGTAGATCATTCAGTCAGTCCACTAACTCCTAGCCAGGAACTGAAACTAAAGTGTCCACAGGTGGCCAGTGACAAAGCATATTGGTAGCAACAGCCATATACATACTGGACAGAATTCCAAGCCATTGGTCAAAATGCAATGAAAGGTCAAGGAAAAACATTTTAGTGTAGTACTTGTTCCAAGAGTTGTTATCAGCTGCTGTTGACAGTGAATCCCCTCTTTCCTTCTGTTTAATTGATGTAGTTTTCACATACTACCTAAACATGCACAGTAACTTTCCAGAGAAGTGGTTATGATGAATGACTCCATCCCTTATTAACTAAAAATTACCATTGCCTGGTATAATAACTAGGGCTGTGCAAAGCTTTGGTCGCTGATTCAGTTGGGTCCAATTTGGCAGCCAAGTCTCCGAATCAAATTGGAATCCTCCAAATTGATTTGGAGAGATTCAATGATTCAGACATAAGCACGGCTTTAAATGTTCTTTCTACATACCTCAAGGTATCAGGTGGCTCATGCATGCTGAGATGCTGGGGCAGATGGACCATCCCACAGAAGCGTGAGGGGGTCCCCAACACGCTCGGCGGCAGACCTGGAAGTGGGCCAGAACCACTTCTGGTCCACTTCCAGGTCCACCACAGAGCATGTGGGAGAGCCCCCTGCACTCCTGTGGGATGCTCCATCTGCCCCAGCATCTCAGTATTCATGAGCCACACCTGGTACCTTGAGGTATGTAGGAAAACCATTTAAAACTCTCTCTGACCAAATCACTGATGTGCTGAATCAGCATGGAATCTTCAGATTTGGATTCAGCTGAATCGAATCACTGTCCCCCTCCCCCCCCCCCCTTTTGGGCTGGATCTGAATCAAATATGGCCCGTTTTATACACCCCTAATAATAACTACTTGAAGATTATACCACTTTTGAGCAATGGCTGATCTTGGCATTTTAAATCAGTGAAGATTAACATAAAAATTGGCCAGTATTTTTAGTTGTGTGTGCAGACTAGTATCTGCTGGAGCATTTATCAACACGTGAAGGTTCTTTTTTGATTCAGTTTGCTTACAGTTTTAAAGCATAAGCTGATCGGGCATAGCTGATCCATTTCATTAGGCAATATGCGCAGCACCAGTCATTTCACTCAATCCTGTAGGACAGTAGGCAACATTCCCCATTTGCAGAGATGAATCTTTGTGGAATGCCTCTGTTAGTGGAGAAAGCCAGGGTTTCCCAGCTTAAAGAGATGTGTCCTAGAGATTTGCTGGGAGAAAAGTCAGTCAGGCATTCCCAGGGTGTGCAGTTTTGAGGCCCTCAATCCCTGGGCACACCTGCCAAAGGCACCTAGTGAGCAGGGGCAGCCAAGGACTGCCAAAGCTCTTGTGCCATAAAGTTAACAAGTATTTACTGCAATAAGGCAGCAGAAGCTATCACAGCCACTGAGTTGAACATCTTATGGTACAGCAAATGGTATAGATGTCTATTTGCTCTCCCTTTGTGCCACCCTAAAGGTTGTTCTTGTGGCATAAAGGCAATATTTATTTATATCTTCAGATTCTCAGTAATATTTGGAAATGCACTTTTGGGAACCTGATTTGTTTTCCCTTTAATGTTAGAGATGCAAATGGTTTAGAATGTCAGGGTGATCATTAACACTTAAAAATAAATTAAAATGTGAGTATTTTCTTACTTGGATGGCCATCACACATGGGTAGAAAAAACATCCATGTTAAGGCCTCCATTAGAGGATCTTAACAATAATTCAGTAACACATAAACAGGAAAGCATGCAGTTATCTAGCACAAAGACCTAATTCAGGTAGTTATAAATCCAGTTAGAAGTAACTGCATCTTTTCAATATTAAAAAGATAGTGAAGTTGGCTATATGTCTTAGAACTTTTACTCTGTCTAGAAAATAGTTTTCAACCCTTTTGGACTCGCATCATGTCTTGTTAGAACTCTCAGAAAATGGCAGCTCTTAGCTTACTCTTATTTTTCCACCAACAAAAAAAGAGGAATTCTTCTGTTGCAAAGAACTCCTAAAGACTACAACAAGTCAGTATGTTTCCAACACTGTTTTTTCTACCTGAAATCTCTGGGTGTATCCTTTGAATCATGATTTGTACACGTTGTGTAGCACTCTGCAGCACCCTTAAAGTTCTCTCGGCACCCTGATTTTGAGAATAATTGGTCTAGAGTTGAAGAAAAATGAACTGCTGAGATAGTATAATGGTGTATAATCATCTTATTTAAATGCCGACTCATTAACTGAATAAAATGATATTCTTTTTTGTAAAAAATAATATATTAAATTAAAAATAAACGTGCACAGCTTTTATCTTGGATTTAATTTTTCCATCACTACAGCTGACTTGCTGCTTGAAGGATTTAACAATTACAGATTTTTATCCAATGGCTATATCCCCATTCCTGGGCAGCAAGACAAGGATAACTTTCAGGAGACTATGGAAGCCATGCACATAATGGGCTTTTCCCATGAAGAGATCTTATGTAAGTTGTTAAGCTCTTGTGATTTCCAGAAGCCACTTGGTTTTTGCTTTTTTGTATGAAGATATCTATAAACCAAATGAAAAGTGTTGACAGACTTAGCCAATCTAGCTTGAATACATAAAGAGTCTATGGTAAACATTTCTTTACCTTTTTCTCTTACTTAATTCTTTTTTTCCTCCATTTTTATATGCATGTTGAAAATATGGGTGGGAAGTATGTATATGAGTGTTTGGTTAAGATGACCCTTATCCTGTCAACTGCTGTGTTGTTTGTCTTTTGACATAGCAATGCTGAAAGTGGTGTCCTCAGTACTGCAATTTGGTAACATTTCCTTCAAGAAGGAGAGGAATACTGATCAGGCTTCTATGCCAGAAAATACAGGTAAATTGACCGTATTTAGGGGCCTCTTGTGTTGTAAGGCAAGTTGTTATTTTTATGACTAAAATGTATTCATCATGCATCAGAATACAGAACCTCAGAAAATTGTACCTGTTAAAGTTCACTACCAGGGAGAGGCCACAAGTGCAACAGTATAGGGACGCTCTTAAAACTCTTTTACTCTCTGCTGTAGTCTTCATTTGTATAGAAATTAAATTTGTCAGCAGATGCCAAAAAAGGTTTACATTCGTTCTAAATTCTGAGCAAGTATTTTACTTGTAACTTCATTAATTGCTCATCAGCAAAGACTTAAACACCAGGAGAAAAGTGTGTGTTAAAAATTGCTTTATTTACTTTAATTCTTGACATTGGTTAGGTTGCCAGATGCCAGAATCCTGGATCTATGCAGAATGTCATTTGTGAAATGTCTGAAATTTAAATACTCTATTTAGAAAATCTGATTTCTGAAATGGCAGGGTGGTGTGACCTAGCATTTACTATATCAGTGAATGCTTTAAAGATCAGTTAGTTTGGTATGGGAAGGACTGCTCAATTATGAAGACTAGCCCCTGAAGGTCTAGTACTTGGGTTCTAGCCTTCTAAATCCTGTTATGGAAGGCCTCATCTGAAAATAATTTAAAACTCACCTAAACTTCAGTGAATTTTGGTTGTTTTCATGTCCAAAGATAGCTTTGGAATCTTTGTTTCCTTCCCTTTTCTTTTTAAATGAATAAATAAAACATTAAACTAAGCTGTTTAGGTACTCTAAACAGTTTAGATACTCTAAACAGCTGTGACTACAAGATCTCAGTACCTAAAATTTACTGGCCCCTTGTGTTAAGAAAGGCTGGATTTCAGTGGAGCTGTATTTAGTTAGTCACTCTTTGTTCCATATTAATGATGTCTTGAATGAATAGTTATCTTTTGTAGTTAAGATTTCAAAACTTGATTTATAAAGCAAATTATTTTTGTATTTAAAATATTTTTAAGTCAGATGTTTGGCATGTATCTTTCCACAGTATCCAAATAAAAATATTTCAATGCAGACACAATTGGTGTACACAATAGAACAAAGTTGTTCTTATGTTTCTGGGTTTAAATTATGAACAGTTATGATTTGTGACCGTACCTTCTATATAAATTCCTATTAGGTTGAAAAATGCTAACTAAACGCAATTAAACAGGCACCCAAAACCTCCTGTAAATGGACACAACATAACATTAGGTAATTGCCTTTAAACAGAAGTGTTCCTTGGGGTTCCTGCAGACAGTGCTGTACAGGCCCCACCAAGGTCACCACCACTACATGCGGCTGCCATGTGCCACCAGCTTTGTGCTCCGGCCACTCGCCAATCCACCCGCTTACACAGGCTTTTATGCTCCAAGCCCTGCACACCGCTAGGGATGGCTCTGTCCTAAATATGCACTTATTTCTCTTTGCCCCCTTGAATATTTCACAGATTAATCTAGGCACATTGCAATTTTAGTTCTTCGGAGAGATACTTCAGGGGTAGTATTCTGAATCTGAAAGAGCAGAAGTTTGTTTTTTAGCAAACAGGAAGTTTTCCATTTGGACAGTAAGCAGAAATAATTTCCAGACTCTGCATGTGCAGGTAAAGACACGATTGGATCTAATGCATGATTCACACAATTGCACTTCCTGCCATTGCACACATGGATGGCAGGAGACATGATTGTGGGATTACACATGAAATCCAATTACACCTTACTGTCTGTGTAAGGGGAACCCAATCCTGGGCTCTCCCTGCATCAGCAAAGAACAGGCACCCGTGGCTGGGAGCCCCCTTTGAGGGCACAGCTGGGACTGAGAATCCCTGCAGCTGATGGGTTCTGGGTCCTGGCTGTGCCTCACACAGAGAGCCCTGTCAGCTGCAGGGTGCCTTATTCCTGTCTACAGGTGAAATGCAGCTAGTCCCAAGAACCCCATGAGAGCCCAGGGGTTTCATGTACCACCAAACCTTGGGGATTATGGTAGCCATGTTTCCTAGGCCTCAGAGGTTTCATGCTAAGCATGGTGCATCCCTGTCTGTTCAGGCTCCCAGCTGCAGAGGAGACCCTGTTACATGTGCAAATTAAAGCTCAATTGCAACAATCTGTAACATTACAGATAGTCAAAAATGTGTACTAAACTTTGTACACGCTGGCTAACTTTTTAGCTGATTTATCGTGTGATAGCTACTTTGCAGGTGTAGCTGGTTTTAAGGTAAATGCACAATTACGCAGTTAATTGTACGATACCTGTAACACACAGAGGGAGTCGTAAAGTCACAGATGTCTTAGGATAACGGTTAAGTCAGAGGTGGGGGAGAGACCCAGATTTTATGCTTGCATCCCTCTGAGATGACTATAGATCAGACGGAACCAAAAACTCCCTCCTGTGGAGGCTAGCTCTTTGGCCAACCAAGAGGGAAAGCAGCTTGGAAACTTGGAAAACAGGCAAGAGGGAGCCTGACTGACTGGCTTGGGAAGGTGCATACTGGTCTGACAAGGGGGACTGAGCCCTTTACTCCACTGTCTGTGTATTTTTTGTATTACATTGGGCAAACTGCCGAAATGGTACCAGTTGCAGAAAGCAGGCTTCATCGCATGATACTGTACCCAAGAAGGAGGGCTCTCCTCATTGGCTGGAATAGATGCCCAGACTGGACTGTTTGGAAAGCCTTCCAATGGCAGTCCTCATTTACAGGAACAACTTTTTGGAAGATATTACCCAGAATCCTTAACAGGGAAGAGTGCATCTGGGGAGGAAGAGAGCCTGATGGATTGTTAGTAGCAAACCTCAAGGTCCCTGACTTTCCTTGATGGAGATGAACCCACATGTGTATATGATTCAGCCTTTTCCAGTACTCTGTGGCTAGTCTACCTTGCCACATTGGACATCAGCTGACTCTTGTTCAGTGTCCCATTTTCTTCTGTGATGTGTCTTACCACAACACCCAGTTTATACCAAAGGGGGGTGGAGTTGGGCATGCTGAGGATTGATGTTTCATTCTTAAATACTCTGTTCAGTTTAAGCGAGTCATCTCCCTTAGCCCCTACCCCCTAGCTTGCATTACTGCAAGTCCATGGAGCTAGGTCATTTCCCTACTACTAAAATGTAAGTGATGGCACTACTCTGGATTATAACTGCATGACTTCAACTATAAGTCAATATCCATGATGCATTTGGTTAAAATTCATAAACATCCTTAGGAGCAAGAGCCAGAACTCAGAGCTCCCAATCTTCAGGGGCAGGGCAGGACCCTCTTCCTTGGGCTTCCTCTCTGCTTTTATTTCTTCTAGCCCCATACTGGGCAGCCAACAGCTAGAGCTGAGCCAGCTCCAAGGTAAAAAGGGTGGAAGATACTATGCCCCAGCTATGGACACTTGTGAGAAGACATGGGTCCAATGTGCTGGAGACATAGGAGGTACACTCACGAGCATCCAGTGTGCTGGGGCATAAGAGGCATAGGTCCAAGCACCTTGAAGCTGGTCAGGGGTGGGGAGCTCAGAGAGAGAGAGAGAGAGGGTGTCTCAATAATAGGATAAGAAAATGATGCATTTTACGTAAGCAAAATAAAATGCCTCTCCAAATTCTGGTAATCGGCACTAGAACTTTGTTAGCAGTATAACCAATATATGGAACCTGGAGCTTTTAAGATAGATTACAGTATATTCAATATTAATAAAATGCAGGTAGTAATTTTTATATATGCTAACTTTCCAACACTTGTTCCAGAACGAGCAGTTTCCCACTTTGTAGAAGAGAAAATCAGTTTTCGTTAAATATCATATTGAAAAAAATAGAGGCTGTTGTTATCATTATCATACTGGATATTTTACTGAGGAGGCTTGGAAAGCTTGAGAAAAATATTTAGCCCTAAAGCTAAGAATATCTTGACTATCAGATTCATTTTTGAGGTTAAGTCCAGATGCCTCTGCTATTAATAGTAAATTCAATTAGGAAAGAATATGCATATAGAAAGAGAGAATAAAAAATAGTAGAGGGGGTTGCCAAATCAGAAAAGGTCCATGGCCTATTTACTTAATATTCTTCCTTTCATATTGTCCTGTATCAGATGCTTTAAACCAGGGGTGTCAAACTTGCATGTCCTTATGGACCACATTCAGATCAGTGTCAGCAGTGCCACATAGGTTAACACAGCCATTTATTCACCTGCTACTGCTGAAATGTATACCCAGCAGGACTCTGTACCTAGGATTTTGGTGGTAGGCGCTGCCCCTGCTAACCATTCCCCCAGGTTCCAGCCCCTCCAGGAGCCCCCATAGATGGAAAAAGTGACAGTTCTTCGTGGTGTGGTGCAGCATAGTCAGAAATATCCATAGGAATCCATTGACATTCCTGCCTGCATTGAAACATAGCAGTGCATTATAGGAAGCCTTAGTAGTGTTGAGTATGTCAGTTGCTAAAATGTGAGGCTTCTACCCATTTTCTTAAGCTAGTAACATCTGGCATTCTATAACAAAAGACACATGAACTGTAATGGAAGGCTAGGGGTCTGTGTCTATACACAGGCTCCTTACAGATACAATTTAACAATCAACCTTGTATATAATAAGACTATTTTGAGTTTTTAATAAAAATCATTAAGCCAGTCACAGGTTCAAGAGCCGGTTGCCTTAATATTCTAACTAGTTGCTGTAGCAATTTGAATATTCAAGTAGCTTAACATTTTCTTTTCTTTTTCTTTTTTCTGTTTGTTTTGGGGGTTTTTTTAACTTCAGTTGCACAGAAACTCTGCCACCTTCTGGGAATGAATGTAATGGAGTTTACCCGGGCTATACTTACACCACGCATTAAAGTTGGCAGAGACTATGTTCAGAAAGCCCAAACTAAAGAACAAGTAAGTTGTGAGATTTTTTTTTTTTAGTGTATAGAAATAAAGTAAAGCTACCTTTCATCTAAATTCACTGAAAGCTGCTTAAAGTTAGTCATGATCATTTTAGGTCCTCTTTAAACAAATTATTATACTAAATAGTTTTGTTTGGCAAAACCAAAGAATGTATAGATTACAAGAAAAATCTTTTACCTCCTGCTGGTCTTGATTTTCATACAGTTGTAAGTATCACATTTTCAGAACACCTAATACGTTGCTTAAAAATTCAGTATTTTTCATGGCTAACCAAATGAAAATCTGTACTGTTTGTTTTCTTAGTTCAGTTGAACTGACTGTATTACACATTGAGCAGTTATTTGTAAAAACATCTTTCTCTCTTATTTTGATGTTTAATATGGTTTTAAAATCTTGAATACATGTTGTTATAATATGATTTATTATAATAAATTGGAACATATTAGAATAAATGTTTAATATATTTTGACTTCCAGGCAGATTTTGCAGTGGAAGCCTTGGCAAAAGCCACCTATGAACGTCTCTTCCGCTGGCTTGTTCACCGAATTAATAAAGCTCTGGATAGGACCAAACGACAGGGAGCATCTTTTATTGGCATTCTGGATATTGCTGGATTTGAGATTTTTGAGGTATATCATAAAGCAAACTATTAGGAAATAATGCATATCTTTACAGACTAGTTTCCCTCTAAAGCACTTACAGTAATTTCTGATTTGACTGACAGCAGTAAAATGATTTCTTGCAAGATGCAACAAAGACTTCATGAAGTATTTTATTAGCTTTAGGAAATGTAAAGGTTGTGGCTACTCTAGCTTATGATAGCAAAAACTGAGAAGCCACAATTTTTATTCTTAAAGTGTACCTACCCATGAATAACCATTTATTCTTTGGTAGCAGGCTTTTGGGGGTTTTTTTGTTCCTGTTGCATAGCAGCCTTCTGTCCACTACAGGAGATGGTGGTATCAGTATTTTGCCAGTGATTTGAACTATTACTGAATAATTTTAGGCCTGGCGAACTTCTTATAAAATTAAAGGAAACTATACTTTTAATAGAATGAGATTTTTACTCTGTGAACATTTTCTTTCAATGTATGTAATGATGATAAACCCTGCTGCTGAATTATTTGACTAATTCACAAAATATTTTGTAGCTGAACTCTTTTGAGCAACTCTGTATCAACTATACCAATGAGAAGTTGCAGCAATTGTTCAACCACACCATGTTTATCCTGGAACAGGAAGAGTACCAGCGAGAGGGTATAGAATGGAACTTCATTGATTTTGGACTGGATCTACAGCCTTGCATTGATTTAATAGAAAGGCCTGTAAGTTTAGTTTGGATTGTGCTTTTTGTGTATGCACTCTTCTTTCTTTTTTCCTTGTCTTCTCTGGGCCAGGCATGGATCCTCTTTTAAGTTGTCCTATCAAGTAAATTAATTCAAACGTCCAATCACTGATAATAAACTACTAAGTAGTAGAATTTTGTTTCTAAACTTTGCCCACTGACATAATCCTGTTTGTATGCGAGGACATGATGCGCATTGTTAGGTGACATAAAGTTAAATACTTTCACCTACTATCTTTTAAAATACTAACCTGGTCTTTTTTTGCTTTCACCTTCAAGCTAAGCTATGCCTAAATATTTTAGAATGTTTAAGATGTTTGACTTAGGGTGAAATCCAAACTCTCTAAAGTCTGTATGTGCAAAACTCACATTAACTTATGTGGGTCCAGGTTTTCCCCAGAAATTGTCCTTGTGTGTAGGAGTGAGCTTTTAGGTGGCCAGTTTCTCAAGTTTGTTTTCATTTGTACTTGGCTAAATGATTCTAGTGGTTGCTCAATTTGTGGGGGTAGACTACCACCCCAATCTGTTTGCAAAAGGCATTAGAAACAATTTAAGTCCAGGATGCCCACAAATACTGAGAGATTTTTTTTTAACCTTGTCCTTCCCTTCCATTTTCCCCTTCTCCAACAGAGCCAGGACCCACAGCTTATCCTAAACTTCTGTAAATAATGATGACACTGTAATGAATTATTAAGATGTTGCAGCATAATCTTATTTTGTGTTGGAACTTTCTAAAATATAGTTAAAAGCAACATACACCAGAGACTTAGGGCAGTGTTACAGGTTACCTTTTGAACTGTCATAAAGATGCTTACAATAGGAGCAGTCTCCCATTAAAGGATGTTAATTCATGTTAAGTACCTTCTAACCCAGGGGTTCCCAACATTTACATGACCAAGGGCACATTGGAATCTAAAAGAAAAAGCAACGGGCGCCAATATAACAGCGTTTTTTTGTTGGAATAATGATTTTTACTGATTGTGAAAAATGCATGTGGGCACCTGAATAAACCTTGGGGGGCACCACGGTGCCTGTGGGCACCATGTTGGGAACAGCTGCTCTAACCATTTTACTTATGCCACTTCTGGTGAGAGGCATCTTTAGATCCATTTTATCCAAGTCATTCCTGGGTATTGTTAGTCTCCTCCAATAAGATAAAGTGTTCCATTTTTGTTCCTACAACATCCTAGCATGCACCAGTCCCAGCCCTTTCCACTCCTTTGTTCCACACTTTAGTTGGTCTAATAAAAAAAATATATCTGATTTACCCAAAGAACCTTGTATGCCTTTGTTCCATAGGCAAACTTTCAACCCTCCTGAACTCTGTTGCCAAAGGGGGTGGTGATGGACCCAAGCCAAACCTCCTCTTGCCCCTAGTGGATGCAGCCGCAGCATACTCTGACCACTCTGAGCACCCAGGTGCAACTCACCAGTTTGCTGCTTCTTTAACACCCCCATGCAAACAACAGCAATCCTACTACCTATTAGGGGTTTGCAGAGTGGACCCTATCCAATTCAGATTTGGCCTGAAATGGGGACAGATGATTTGATTCATTGATTTGGTTCACTGTCTCCGATTTGATTTGGCTGAATCTGAAGATTCGGTGCTGATTTGGAGAATCAACGATTCAGATATAGATGCAGCTTTAAATGTTTTTTCTACATACCTTGAGGTACCAGATATAGCTCGTGAACACTGTGATGCTGGGGCAGATGGAGTCTCCCACAGGAGCGCAGAGGGTCTCCTATGTGCTCAGCGGCAAACCCAGAATTACCTCCAGTCCCCTTCCAGGTCTGGCAGGGGATGCACGGGGGTGGGGGGCCCGCACCACCTCGGCTTGCCGCTCAGCCATGGGGGGAGCCCAGGTGCTTCCCCCCTGACCTAGGAGGCACCAGTTGCCAAGCTGGGGGGAATAGTGCTTGTGGTCCACTTCTGGGTCAGTTGCTGAGCACGCTGGGGAATCCCTCATGCTCCTGTAGGACACTCTATTAGCCATGAACAGCGTGTGCCCCCAGCAGCTGGGAGGATATGGTGGCAGCAGTAGACGGGGGAGCTCTCACAGACACCACCAGCGCTGTTGGTGGCCAGGATGGGGGGAGTGGCAAGCTCCAACCAAGGGTTGGCAACCAGCCGCCAGCAGCGGTGGCTTACAAGAATTGCGGACTGCCCACAGGCGCCACCAACAGTATCAGTGACGCCTTTTTGCAGGGGGTGCACGTACACCCACGTGCACCCCCATGCATCGCCCCTGCCATTTACCTCAGCATTGCAGCATTCACAAGCTGCCTGGTACCTTGAGGTATGTAGAAAAAACATTTAAATCTGTCTGTCTCCGAATCCATTTGGAGGGTTCCAATTTGACTCAGAAAGATTTAAAAGGTCCTCGATTCAATTTCAGATTTGGAGATTCAGCCACTGAATTAGACTAAATCTCTGCCGAATCAAATTGGGTCCTGAAGGTTTGCATAGCCCTACTACCTATCTCCATTAAAAATATAGACCAGAGAATGGAAACCACCAAGTAGGCTACAACCTGGTTCTCAGCTCTGTCCCAGTGTGTTACTCAAGAAATAAGCCTACTGAGTCTCAGCTCTGTCCCGGTGCAAGTAGTACTCCAGCCCTCCCCATCACTACCAACCCCCGCTCCCCCATCTTAATTCAGTGAAACATGCAAGACTTTGGTCCTTAACCCTCCTTTCTCTTTGCTCCCCCCCATCCCCGTCCATTCACTTCAAATGTGTTTGGCCCTGCCCCACCTCCTCCCAGCTGGCTCCTCCTGGCTGCAAAGTGAGGGAAGCCACAGCCACCATGGTGGTTTTTCTGCATCTGAGCTACATGCCACCCTCTTCTCTCCCAGGAAAAGTCCTAGCTCCTGTATATGCTCCCGCTTTCCAGGCCTTCTAGTGGAAAGTCAGTTTTGCAGTCTGAAATGGCATTAAATCTTAACCTGCAACTGCTCTGAAACTGTTCTTAGCTTTATGACTTAAAACAGTCTACATTTCTACACTTAAAAACTGTAGACTGTTATAAATCATAAAGCTAAGAACAGTTTCAGAGCAGTCACAGGTTAAGGTTTAATGCCATCTCAGACTGCACAACTGACTTCCTAAAAATGGTCTACTTTCACCAATATCATCAAGGTCCAATAAACCTTTTTTTCTTTCTTTCTTTAAGATTATCAAGGGGAAATCTTATTTCAGGTATCACTTTGGAGGGCTTTGCCTCTTTTTTAATAGTTTTTAATAGTTGGTGGTTTTAGTAGTCAATGCAATGGTTGTAATAGTCAATACAGATTTTAAAAAAATAAACTAGTGTTGGTGTAAAGGCTTACTTCAATATCCAATACCTGTTTCTTAGGCAAACCCTCCTGGTGTATTGGCTTTGCTTGATGAAGAGTGCTGGTTCCCTAAAGCTACTGACAAGACCTTTGTGGAAAAATTGGTCCAAGAGCAAGGATCCCATTCTAAATTCCAAAAACCAAGGCAACTAAAAGACAAGGCTGACTTCTGCATTATTCATTATGCAGGGAAGGTAAGGGTTACATGGTGAACCTTTTGATCAGAAAATGACTGATCTGTTGTAAATAGAAGATTTTTCTTAAAGGTTTAGCTATATTATCATCTTTTATCTGACTATAACATGCATCTCACTTTGAGAAGGCTCCAAGAAGGAAAAAAGTTCTTACCTTAGAGTTTCATTAAGTATTTGAGATCTGAGAACTACAGGGTTGGGGACTGTGCCAGGACTCAGAGCTTTGGGATTGGGAGCCATGTGCTAGGGCTGGAAGCTGTGCTGGCACTGGAGCTGGAGTCTTGTGGCTAGGTCTGATATGAGCACATCAGCCACAGTTATAGAGCCAGTGCACAGTCCCAGACTCGCGTGCTCTGGGTCCAACCCTTACAGGTCCAGCAACTTGGCAAGGGAGGGAAGGAAGCTGCAGCAATTAGCACTGTGTTGTTTTGTACCCCTCTGCCCCTGCCAAATGTTCAGACCCATGGGGAGGCCTTTTCCTCACATAAAATGAGTACTCTTAATTTTCCCCAGCTGGTCTTAGGGGGGGAATGTGCAGGTTATATGCAAGAAAATATGATATTCAGATGTTATATGACTCAAATGTAAGAAGAGTTTAGCTTCTTTCTTAAAACATTTGGAAATTAAATTCATACTACTGAACCATACTGTAAAGTGTTAGAGCTGTAAGAGGATGTTAAATAAACAGAAGAAATTTAAGATCTAAAAATAGACTAAAATGTGTTATTTAGTTCAATGACTATATTAGTTCACCAACTATTAGTTATTGCAAACATACTTATTCTATTTGATGCTGTTTTGCGTGGCAGCTGGATTTTTTTGTAAGGGTTTCTGTTGAAAGGAATTTAGTTAAAATTTAATTTGAAATTGGCATTCTTAAGATTGTAGATTTAATGGCTCTTGACTTCGAAGTCCTGTGTTTTGATCAGACAGGTTAGTGACAATATCAGCTTCTTTTATTTTGTTTCCCACCTTTTATGCTTCTCTTTCTAAGTGCATATGTGAAGAATCCCGTTTAGGGCTAAAAACGTATTTTGGTCTTCATTACTCTCTGTCTTTGTGTTTGCTATTGGGACTCATTGGACCTGGACCCTAGTTGTGAAAGGCAGTTTACCATGATGAAATGGTTCACTTAAGTCTGTAACTATTGCCAGTGTTTAGTACTTGTATCATCTATCTACTAGGGCTGTGCGAAGCTTCAGTCCCTGATTCAATTTGGCAGAGATTCAGCCCAATTCAGTGGCCAAATCTCCAAATCAAATCAGGAGACCTTTTTAATCTCTCCAAATTGAATCAGAGCCCTCTGAATTGACTTGGAGAGATTCAGTGATTCAGACATAAACACAGCATTAAATGTATTTTCTATATACCTCCAGGTACCAGACGGCTCATCAACACTGCAATGCTGAGATGGCTGGAGCGTCCCACAGGAGTGCTGGGTACTCCCCATTGTGCTTGGCAACAGACCCAGAAGTGGACCAGAAGCAGTTCTGGTCCACTTGGTCTGCCAGGGAGAGCATGGTGAGCCCCTTGTCTGCCCCTCCCCCCCAGTTGACCCCTTTTGGCTCAGTGACTGGTGTCCCCTGGGCGCACCCAGGGTCCCCCCACGGCCAATTGCTGAGCCAGGCATGTCCGCCGCGTGCTCCCCAGCAGACCCAGAAGTGGACTGGAACCACTTCCGGTCTACTTCCAGGTTCGCCACTGAGCATGCAGGGGACCTCCCCCACTGCTCCTGTGGGATGCTCCATATGCCCTAGCATCACAACATTCATGAGCTGCACCTGGTACATCGAGGTATGTAAGAAAAACATTTTAAAGTTGTCTGTGGCCAAATCGCTGATTCTCCAAATCAGCATCAAATCTTCAGGTTTGGGTTTAGCCAAATCGAATTGGGGACAGGGATCCGAATCAGTGATTTGAATTGCTGTCCCCGATTTTGGGCGAAATCCGAATCTAATATGGCCTATTTTGCACACCGCTGTTATCTAGGCCAGATATGACTTGTTGTCATTGAATTTTCCTGTTTGTTCTAGAATTCTTATGTTGTCTTTGGCTTCCAGGGTTACATGAACACTTCCTTTTCTGTAAATGATGGTATTCTGGTAGGTTGTTCCCCCCACCCCTGCATTGTGTCAAACAATCAGCCTTTGTTATAGTTATGCCAATATATACGGTGTGTGCAAAATAGCTGCATCGACTTCTGAGTGGATTTTACTTTCATACTTGGCAGAAGGAAATCTCAGTTGACAATAAGATTTAAATTGCATTCTCCCTTTGCAGCATGTACAACCATTTAGCTAGCTTCTGTAGGTGGTGCTGAGCTCATTGCATATGTTAATGTCTTGTATATATTTCTGTTCCTCATACAACCTGTCCATATGCTGACTTCCCATTCTCCTCTGTATCAGAAACTGTCTGCAACTTCTGCTTTCCCAGTACTGAGGGTTTGATATGACCTCTGTGTCATTTGCTCTGTACATAACACTTTCCCTACCTCTTCCACACATGATGGTATGGGGGTGTAAGTCAAGGTGACAGCATCTTTACTCCTGGCTCATACTTTAAAACAAAACTGCATTTTATTAGAAGATGTCAGTGGCTGTCCTCAGTCAGTCATATGATCTGAAGGCAGAGAAGACTGAAGTTCTAGAAGTGCTCAACAAATGGCAGAG
Organism: Caiman crocodilus; assembly: GCA_030014935.1. Lineage (NCBI taxonomy): Eukaryota > Metazoa > Chordata > Crocodylia > Alligatoridae > Caiman > Caiman crocodilus. The sequence continues at coordinate 19,767,851 of JAGPOW010002173.1, forward strand.
TTTATACTAATCTTGTTAGCTGCCTTACCTGCAGTTAACAGGTGGAGAAACTTTGGTCTGTATAATTTTCAGAGACCTGGATGCTTCTGGGTTTTGGCTGCTGCTTGATTCTTGTTCCTAGCTGTTGTAGCATTGAGAAGAACTCACTGTATCCTAATGTCAGCAGTTTCTTCCATAGTTGCCATAGGGAAGTTAAGAGATCACGAATAAGAAAATAGACATTCTATGCACTTAAACTAAGAGACGTCACACAAGACTATGAAAACTGTGATTTTTTTTTTTTTTTTTTTTTTTTTTTGAGCAATACCATTCTATACAGAGAAAAAAATTAGGAAGATTTCCAACCTAAAATAATGTATGCTGTCAAGATAGGAGCTTTGTTTATTTTTTTTGTATACTTAAATAACAATGCGTTGTGTAATTGCTATAGTTATCAAGCTAAGAATATCTATTTGTACCAAACTGTTAATTTACCTTTTGTAATGTAAGTGCAATCTTACCGCATTGGAGTTGTTTTGACAACTTCATAATGGGCATTATGTCATGCTGAGGCTTTATCTGAAAATGTTGTGATTTCATTGTTAAAAGAACAAAGACTAGTAAGTAACAAAGTAAAATTGCAAAATATATATTTTTAATTTAAAACATTTTACAGTACTTTTTTGTTAGTCAGGAGAAATATACTAACTCTTAGAGCCATATAAACCTTAATAAGAGAATGGAGGTAAAACCTTTTAAAAGGTATAAAGGAGAAAAATAAAGAAAAAGGGACACCTTATTGTGATTTTTTTTTTTTTTTTTTTTTTTTTTTTTTTTTAAAGGCTAGTTTAATTTAAAACCTCAAGCCAGCAGTGTCCAATAAACTGTCCAGGTGTAATTTTGCTTGCTTCTTATAGGTAGACTACAAGGCAGATGAGTGGCTCATGAAGAATATGGACCCTCTGAATGATAATGTGGCTACACTCCTGCACCAGTCTTCTGACAAATTTGTGGCAGAGCTTTGGAAGGATGGTAAGAGAGCGTACTCTGGGTGCACAACAGTTTATATAATGAGATGCATCTTGTTTGAAAGGTGTTTTATGTTTACATGCTTTCCAGACCTTTAGCAGAAGATCATTAGTTTCTTTGTCCCTATTGGCATGGATAAAATATTCACAGCCAAAAGTACAAGCAGGGGATCCAGTTTCTTCCATAGTGTGAATTCGGTTCTTTGCACATGTACCATCTCTAACTTAGTTGCTTTTCACATCCATTCCTAAACTATTTGATCACTTGCAGCTTGTACAACTCATTGCCATGCATGGAAGTCTCAATTTCTAGATGAAACGCTATATTGGAGTGTGGGTCCCTTAGAGTTGGGTATAAGCATCAGTTGTGGTGGTGCTGTTTATAACCAAGATTCACATTTTGTGAAAACAAGACCATGTTTATTTGCTCACCGTAACAAGTGGGAAGCCAATATCCTAGAAGTCTGTCTCTTGAAACCAGAATAAGTTATACTGGTGTTTACAGCATAATATATTTAAAACTCCTTAATGCAATATTGTTTATATTGGACTCCACATTGACATTTAGCTAATTGTCTGCACATCAGCTAAACTATCTGCATGTGATTTCTCTTGTCCACCAAAGTAATTAAAGGAGCACAGCTAACAAAACACGCACATTCATTTTTTTAACACTTACTGCGGTGTATTTTCTTTTATTTGGGAGCCAGCCATAATGACGAGGTACAGACATTACACTTTTTACCGGTATAAGTGTTTGGAAAGTGGTCTATACCCATAACGGAACAGAAGTTTGGCACACATGAACTGGTTTAAAAATGGCAGAACCTGGTCTAAAATTTGCACATGCATCATTTCCTTCCCCCCCTCAAATGTGGGCAGATGTACCTTATGTTTACTACTGATTTCAACTGTGTCACTTACAGAAAACCACCTAACTTGCATCAATCCTGCCTCAGGCTTTTTGAATGTCTGTACCTAGTCCATTTTTTCATGATATAGCTATATCCAAGCAATATGTTAACGCTGAGTTTACCATTTACTTACAGGCTGAGGAATTTCCTAGTGATTAGATTCAGCTGCAGAGAGCAAGTTTTTTGTGTGTACATATATAAAACTTGTTTTAGCCTGTAATCTGTCGTTTTATTTTTTTCTTTCAAGTAAATCTGTTTGCTTCTGCAAACAAGTGTTAGTCCTTATAGTCAAAATCTGGATCCACAGATGTTTGATATGTGCATGAAATATGTTCTAGCATAATTGTTTTTTAGCAAAATCTTAAAGTTTGCTTGCAGTTTTTAAACATGTTCTGTATACTAACTAAAGTGTTTTGTATATCTGCTCTTCTGTCTTTGTTTTTGCTGTTTCTCTGCCTTAGAGATTCAGAATATTCAGAGAGCCTCTTTCTATGACAATATTACTGGTCTTCATGATGCACCAGGTGAATGTATATAAAAACTATAGGTCTCCTAAAGGCAGGACTGTGTCTACAGGAAAACCATTTTTGCTCGTAGGCTTGCATGAACCTTTCATTCCATGCTAAATTTTAGATACACCTCCACAAGGCAAATGTTTTTGAGTGCATACCTATTCAGTTGCTGCTGCATACATAGAGCATCTGTATTTTATGCACTGCGTTTTTTGTAGATGGAAAGGTTTATTGCTTCCTAGCTTGTGTTTTTAGATGATACAATTGCTTTTCAAATGGGTAATATATTCTAGTTAAAGACTTCTGGATAACCTATAGTCTTCTCAGTATCTTTATAATTATGTTCAATATCCCAACTCTTTAAAAACATTAAAAAATATTAAGGAGATGTAGGTACCTTGAAAAGAAATACTTAATGTATACGAGTCAGTGAATGATACTGATTTAGTTAACCAGTGATTTGCAATGGGCTTCTTTCCAACTTCTTTGAGCTGTGCTTTTATTGAAAAACTCTAATATTAATATCAGTGTTTCTGTAAAACTGCCACGACTCTTGTGAGCAACTGAGTAAATATTTTACACTTTCGATTTGCAAAAAAGTCTTGTGACACTTGAAATATTCTATCCTAGCTCCTCAGTTTTTTTTAAAATAATTGAAAATTGGTTATCTTTGCAACCTGCCATATATCCTGTACACCAGTAAGCCATCAGTATTTCTATTGATTTGCAAAATAACTCAACAAGATCATTTTAATCTTTAAACTGAACAAGATCATATTAATGAAGGTAACTAATAGCTTTCCTAGGTACCGCTCTTTCAGTGTCCACCATTATTCTTAAAGGCTTCTCCAGATGTTGTATTTGTCCCAGGATATGTGCAGGCTTCCCACAGTGAATTACAATATGTCAATTGTTGAAGGAATTTGTCCATTTTTATTTTGGGACAATCTGCCACAAAAATGGCAGATCCATGATAAAAGTTGCTTTTTCAACTGGGACAAATTTAACATCTGGCCAGGTAACGAAACCATCACTATCCCACAGTGCTCTGCTCTTTCTCCCCACCTTTTGTCATGGAGGTATACAGGCTGTCCTGCCCCTGTTGCCAGATGGCCATAACTGAGACAGGGCTGCTGCTGGCAGGGCTTGCCAGGCTGGAGAAACTAGGGCTTTCTTTTGTGATTTGCCCACTTGCCCTTGAAAGGTTCCAGTGTACCTTCTTCCTGGGGGCTGGGAAAACCAGTGTGCCATGGTTTTTAGGTTTCAGCTGAGAACCGTCAAGGTCCTGCAAGTGTGCCAAGAACTTTAAATGGTGTGAGGCAGCCTAGGTCCCAGGTGTGTCCAGGTTCCAGGCTGCCTACATACCCTTCAAAGTCTCTCCAGTGCTTTGGCAGGCGCTAGGAACAGTGCTGGTCCCAACAGGGTAGAGGACAGAGAACAGAGTTGCATCCTACCCTGCAGTTGGGTGACAAGTGTGAGGGGTCACCTTCAAGCAGGGATGGATGGGGGTAGAGGGCCTGTGCTCCCTGATCACCTCCCATTACTGCTTGTAGGGAGCTGCCCCCTGCTTAACCCCTGACCTGTACCTCTGTGCAAGTAGGAGAGTCAACAGCTGGTAGGGCTGGAGAACCTGTAGGCCTCTGCCCTAATTGGAGGCTCACAGTGAACCCGCTGGCAGCAAGGGTGGTAAGGCTGTCTGCACCCTGGGAACTTCTTAAGTGGCTAGTAAGTGCTCAAGCACCAGCAGCACATTAAACATCAGGAGCTTTGAAAGGCTTCTGGGTAGCCCAAAACCAATTTCAGCTGACTTTTTTTTTTTGCCTAGGAGCTGGGTTCACAGTGTAGGGAAGGTGTGGAAGTGCCCCTTGGCTGGACAGCTTGCCTTTGTTTCACTTCAGCCAGAGGGCTTTAAACATGTGGCCATCCCTAAGCATCCAACTGGCTCTGTTTTCATGCATTTTAAATAAAGCATATAGTACTACTGGTGCAGTCTAAGGAAAATGTATGTTTACCTTTCTTTAAAAAGGAGTACTTACATTGTTAAACATTTCTCTGTTTTTTTTTAATTATTTGACCAGATGCAAGAGTGACATGGGTAAACATGCGCAATTAAATGGGTCAGCAATCTTGGATGCAAAAGGGAACTTCAATGATGGGCTTTTAGCTATTGCTGTTGTCTGGGGGGTTTTTATAGATAAAATGTTTTTTAATATTTGAAAACTTCTGGTTTGTTCCCTGTTCTGTAACATGGATTCAGAGGTGTCTTTTAAGCAACTTTTTAGTTCAGAATAGTACCTCTGCTTTCAGTTAAACATTTGGGACATGATCCTACAAATGCTTCAGTACATGTTTTATTTTAAACACATAACAGTGGACCTAGTCAAATGGTAGACCATGGAAAGGTGTTACAGTTGTACTGAGAGAAAAGTCTTTCTCCGTGCACAAGAAAAGCATGCAGTCATTCAAGAGATTTATTGTGGAAGAGAACTGGTTCTTCTGCAACAAGGTAGATTGGATATCTGCCAGGAAAATCTCCCTTCTCCTGAGCTAACTTGAGCAGCTGTATACTTCTCTGAGGACAGACACCCAAGGGGCTCATGGTCCTCTGCTCTCCCTCCCTTCCTCTCTCCAACAGTGGAACCCTCTTGGATCAAGATCCTGCTGCAGGAAAATGGTCCCTGTATCCTACCAGTTGCCTTCCTGGTGGGAGTGGAGGGGGCATTTTTCTGCAGGGAACTCTTCTGCACTGCCAGCATGGTTCCAGTTAAGGAGAATAGCCCCTGGCTACCTACCACTCTTCCCTCCCCACCCAGTCATCCAAGTTAACCCAGAGGAGTATAGTGGGGAATACATGCTGTGCTGTGGCATCAAGGCTCCTGAAACCTTTCCACTGTGGGAGAAAGCATCTGTCTCTCCCTTATGATCCTCTGGGTCAGTCCAGAAGAGTGCACAGAGCAGAAGTGTTTTGGGGAGGGTTCCCATCATGGGAGAATGGCAGTATGGGGTGGAGATGGGCAGGAAGGAACAATCAACTGTTTGGTGGGATGGACAGGTGGACAGTTTCCCAGTGCTAGAACCCTCCCTGGGCTGTCTGTAGCATCTGCTGTTTTTGGCAGCTGCCCGCTACCAGTTGACCGCCTGTCCCCTTCCCAGGCACTGGGGAGGGCACACAGTCCAGGATGGGGATGGCCCAGAGAGCAGCTGTCAAGTGGCTAATGGCTAGAGAAATTTCCAGAGGGCTAGAATGAACACCTATCCATGGCCTTAAATGAAGCATATATAGATAGATATATACTTATATGACAACTATGCTAATAGAGTGTAGTATCTATAAGATGCTGTGGGCTTTACACTCCATATTGTTCATTTCTCACTGAACTCTACAGATATGTTCAGGTTTTTAATCTCCACTTGAGTACTGGAATTATGAAAGTAGAAATTGTGTACAAATCTGAAATAAAATGTTGTTTAAGTATGTGCAGAACCCAAAGGCTTTTTGTTTTGATGATTAAATAAACTTTTCTGAAATTTTAGTTTATAGGGCACATTTCCACTCATGGAGATGCGGCATTTCCCTGAGGACAAATAGCAGTGGCATAAATTTGTGCTGCTGCTAGTTGTCCCTAGGCACACCTGCACGTGTGCTCTGGCATGCAGTAGCTTGTCCCAGGTGGGATAGGAGAGACTGGGGCCAGAGCAGCCTTACCTGGAGTCCTAGGGGTTTCTAAGGGCTACAGTGATGGCAATGTGGGTGCATGGAGCCTGGCTGGCAGTTGGAGTGCAGCTCTGGCCAGCTAGGCTATGGTTTTGGGTGACGCACGCTGCAGCCATGTGCACCACACTGCTTTTTTTTTTTCTTTTACACTGCAATCTCCCAGTGTCAGAGCTGCGAATTAGCAGTGAGGCAAACATGCACATGTGGCGCATGCAGTTTGCAGAGCCGCAAATGGGTTTGTGATACCACAGAGGGCACATGTGCACTCCATAGAGACGTGTCCTAGGAGTTTCATTTCTAATCCTAATACAGCTTGTGTTTTCTGCTATTTGTTTGAACCTTATGACAAGTCAGTACACACTATATAAGCACAACTGGATCTAGGGTCCAGAAAAGGGGAATGCAAGATGGTGTGGCACGTGATTGCATGTAACACAAGATGTATATTTTTCCCCAGTTAAAGACAAGCTACAAGGCTTACTTTACTAATATGCTAGGGAGCTAGCACTACATTATTCAGTTTGAGCAAAGCAAAAACAAATATACCTTTATTATGTGCACTAATTTCTTAAATACATTAAGTGTTTTGGTTTTTTTTAAAACACAAACCAGGCAAAAAAAAAAAAGCAAAAAATGTATTGTTTTATTAGTTTTGTAGCTATTATAGATAAATGTATATCTCTTACTCAGATTCATGAAACAAAGTCTAGTCATCTTAAGTGTTGTGACAGTACCTCTGGTACTTTGCTGTCAGTCATTTTTATACCTGAGTTAATATTGCCACACCCGAATTAAAGCTTTTTTCTAGAGAGAAAATCAGTCTGCATGGTTGTGAAATACAAGAGAGACATTGCCAGGAATGGCTAACAGAAAGCAAAATTGTAAAAGGATAGCTTGAACAGTGGAACATCAAGATCATTATAAAGGAGGGAGGGTTGTTAACATCTGGTAAAGTAGAGAGGTTACAAGGAATGCCACTATCTCTTCCTGGCAGTTTGTTTTTAAAGTTTGGGTTTAAAGGAATCAAATGCTGGGTACAGCTGTACTGCTGCCCTACACACTGTGCCCCCCCCCCCTTTTTGTTTATTTCTTTAAGAAATCTAGTTTTAAGTTGCATTTTATTTTGATATTAGCCTTCCATTTGTTTGATCAGGGACAAATTATAGAAAGATCTACCTGACTGCACTTTTTAATTATTTCTGAAGCTTTTCTATCCTGATGCTCTGTTGAAGCTTTGAAACTCTTGGAATTTTGTTATACAGTTTTCATACTTAGAATTATACTTTTGGCTGAGTACGTCTTTACAGTTTTTCAAAACACCTTTGGTTTGGCAGAACTGGTACATTCCTTTCATTCACTGTAAGCACAACAATAATTTTATATGATCAGTAAAAGGAAATGTCTATAAAATCTTAAAATTCATCAAGATTTTAATTTAATTATATTAATATGCAATTGTTCTTATTTAAGTAGCTCCGTGCAGTTCAAAGTTTCAAACTTTCAGTCTCTGGAATTATTTGCCTTAAGCATTTTCGCATCATACGTGGTCGGCAGTTTTCAAGCACTTTTGTGGCTTATCTGTCAGAATTTCACTGAAATGGAGACAGTGGCTTTATTGGCGTAATTAGAACTGCAAAATAAAAAGAGCTTGATGTTTTTTAGTGTGTATTTGTCAAAGCTATAGTATTTAGACATATGAGTTTGTGGCTTTCAAATCCGCTGCTTCTGCACAGTTTCCCTAATACATGCTGACTGCCTTGCCTACAAATGGCATTTTCTATCATTTGTTTCACAAAGCTTTTGCTGCTGCTTTGTTGCTCCTCTGTACTGTATATTTTTGTATCCTGTTAATTTTAAGGCTCACTTTTAATTTTTTTTTTTTCTTGTCTTTTTTTAGTGGACCGTATTGTGGGTCTGGATCAAGTCACTGGTATGACAGAGACGGCTTTTGGCTCTGCGTACAAGACCAAGAAGGGCATGTTTCGTACTGTGGGGCAGCTGTACAAGGAATCCCTCACCAAACTGATGGCAACTCTTCGAAACACTAATCCAAATTTTGTTCGCTGCATTATTCCAAACCATGAGAAAAGGGTATGTACTTCACAAGCATTGTAGCAACTCCTGCACTGAATCATTTTTTGTTTCACGGCAGAGGGAGACATAGATGAAGTCCTGAAGTCTGTAAAAACTATTTCCTCTCTACACTTTCAAAGAATAAAGATGATCTTTCTTCATGTGTACAGGCTGGAAAGCTAGATCCTCACCTGGTCCTAGATCAGCTACGTTGTAATGGTGTTCTGGAAGGAATAAGGATTTGTCGACAAGGATTTCCAAACAGGATCGTGTTCCAGGAATTTAGACAGAGGTATTAGAGAAAACAGTTCAGGTTTTTGTGTGCGTGAATGTTTTTATTTTATAATATAGATGACTTAAGGTTAAAGGGGTTACATGCTGCTTCCTATTTTCCCCACTCCTACTGCTATTTCTTTGTCTTACCACAATGGCTCTAAAGTGAACCTCTACGTCTTGTATTTACATTTTTTAAGACTGAAGCCCCTTTTTCAAAGTTGTCATAAGCATTTTGATACCAAGGTTAATTTTGAAAATGGAACTTTTTGTTCTTGGTTGAATTTAACCTCTTGGAAAAAAGTGGCTTGGGAGCACTCCCCTGTGGCCTGCTTTCATCCAGAGAGTGATTTTGAGTATTCAGAGCTTTTTGGATAAAACAGCTTATTTTATCTTAACAGTTCTGGTTTCAAAATGCAGCATTTTAAATGCATTTTTTTCTCTTGAGGAAGACTTCCCACATCTCTTATGTTAATTTTTGTGTTGGAAAAAGGAGTATAATTTCATATAGATGCTTCTGTCCTGAAACACTTGCAGGGTTCTTTATAGATGTAAATTACCTAGAAATTTGTTTTTTAAGAATTCCAAATATCCTTGTATTGACTACTGAATTAAGCGATGGTCTTTTGGTTTGTTTCTGGTTAAAACATTAAGACTACTGGCTCATTCTTCCCTGCGTATCTTGACAGGAAAGTTTCATGCTTAGTTTAGAAATAAAGGGAAAGTTAATGTTCATGAGTATACTTCTGTTGGTAAATTATCGTAAGGTCTAATGGCTTGCTTTTGGCTTAATTTACAGATATGAGATACTTACTCCCAATGCCATACCTAAAGGTTTTATGGATGGCAAACAGGCTTGTGAACGAATGGTACGTGTTTTAGAAAATTCAGATGTAACATATTTTAAACCTTGAAGCTGGAAGTAGTTTGTCTTACTGTTTGACAAATAATATGCCTGCATTGTAGATCAGAGCTTTGGAGTTGGACCCAAACTTATACAGAATTGGACAGAGCAAGATTTTTTTTCGAGCTGGTGTCTTGGCACATTTGGAAGAAGAACGGGACCTGAAGATTACAGACATCATTATTTTCTTCCAAGCAGTCTGCAGAGGATACCTGGCAAGAAAGTAAAGTACCCTCTAATAAGTGGGCTTGTTATGTGGTCATTTTTTCTTGATACCTAAATGTAAAGTAAAGCTTTTGGATAAATATATATGTAAGAGCTAGGAAGACTGGCTAAACCCACAAAAAAGTGTTTTATATGATAAATTGCATAACAGTCAGTAATCATTACTTAGAAAGTTCATATGAAATGGTAGAGTATGTTTTCAGTGCTATTTTTAAATTGCTGATTTAGATGCTACTTATCAAGAAAAATATTTTTTATTTGTATCTTGGCTATCTATAAAAATTTCTTCTGAACCACACCTTTCCCTGGAGGGTTGCTTTCTGGAAAGGGCGGAAATGTTCAGAGAGATTGCACTATTCAGTCATTTGCCTTTTTGATACTGCTAGCATGCAGAAGATTAGTTCTTACAAAATCTTGCTCCCTATATGAGGAATGAACACTCTAGAATTCTGTTGCTCATAAGTTGAATTAGCCATGGACACTCAAATGTAGTCTTGTTATAGCTTAGAAGTATTCTAGAATGGATGATTTAACTATTAAAGGTACTTTACATTTAGTTGTATATAATATGGAAAATGGCTTATTTTTCTGTTGTTCTCAGGGCTTTTGCAAAGAAACAGCAGCAGTTGAGTGCTTTAAAAATCCTGCAAAGGAATTGTGCAGCATATTTAAAACTAAGGCACTGGCAGTGGTGGAGAGTTTTCACAAAGGTTGGCTATTTCTTTTACTAACACTTCTGATCATATGACACTACCACATTTTCTTGCATTTTCACACACTCATTTTTCTAATATCCTTACAGGTGAAGCCACTTCTGCAGGTTACTCGACAGGAGGAAGAACTTCAGGCTAAAGATGAGGAGTTGATGAAGGTGAGAGAGAAGCAGACAAAAGTGGAAGCAGAACTTGAGGAGATGGAGAGGAAACATCAACAGGTTTGTTTTGTAGAAGATCAGTCTTTACTGTAAAGTCCCATGTATAATAGCCTGCATCCTTCTGTGCAGAACTATACTTGAATGTACTGGCAGTTCTGAGGAAAGAATGCAACAGAGTACCAAGAGACTACAGAGTAGACTGCTTTGGATTTGACTTGACTCCATCTCTCTAATGGCCAGTACCTTGGGTTTTGAGAAATGGATGACAAGTTCATCCAGAAATAAAATGTTTTTAAAATAATACACATTGAAATGGTCTGTCATACAGTTTAAAAACTTTTTCATTTGCTATGCCACTTTTTACTTTGAGATGCATTTTTAGGTCAAGAAAAGGTCTACATAAACAGTGCACGTACATGTCTTCCCTCCCTTCTCCAGCCCCTCCCCGCAATGCGCACTTTTTCTTGCAAACAAAATTAAAAATGGATTTATGTTGACCAATAACTATTTTATTAACAGAAAACTGACTGAAGTTGTGTTGTGTTGTCAGAGCAATTGTCATGTTAAGGAAAGCTTGTGATATCCTGGTAATTGGTGTATTAAGTCAGATTTATTTTAAAATAATATTCACAGGAAAAAGAAACTTTCAAAGCGTAGAGTAGGAAATAATACATTTTTAGGATTACACTTAAGATGTGATTATCAGGTTAATTAGAAAATAGTTTAATTTAGGAACAGGGGGAAGAGAGTGGTTGCAGAAATTGTGGAGAAGATTGAATACTTAAGTAGTTGTAAATAATGACAAGAGTAAAACTTGTTTCTGCAGCTGTCAAGAGGGTGTGCATGTCAAAGAAAGAGAACATATGGCAACAAGAGAAAGTAAATAAAAGCTATGAATAGGGAAGAGTAGGCTGAATAACCTGCATCAGACAGTAGTGGACACCATGTGTAGCCTCCTCAAAAGAAGTGATATGGAAATCCCCATCACCCAAATAATCTAAAATCAAAGTAGACAAATTTTTGAAAAATACTTATGTTGTCACTAGGAGCCTCTGAGGCAGAGAATGGATTAGATCAGCGGGGGCCAACTTTTTTGGTAGGCATGTCAGAAATTCACCCTGTTCCTTTTCTGAGTGCCACCGCAATCCTCTTCTGCCTGATCTGCTGGTTTTGCTTTCTGCTCCCTGCCCAATCTCATGCTTTGATTTATTCTCCTTGCTCCATCTGATGCTATGCTGCCTGTTCCTTCCCTGATCTACCACATGACACACACAGAGGCTGTCTGTCACTTGTGGCACTCGTGCTGCAGGTTGGCCACTCCTGGATTAGATGAACAAAGAGTCCATCCTGTATTTTAATTTCTTTCTTTCTCTTTTTGGAAGAGAACAAGCTTTCTGCTTCTGTAACTCATGTCTCGTCTCATTTGAGGAGCTTTGACATACTTTGATGGTAAAGTTTTGATATTTCACTTTATAATATTTGTAGCTTTTAGAAGAAAAGAATATTCTTGCGGAACAGCTCCAGGCTGAGACAGAGCTGTTTGCTGAAGCTGAGGAGATGAGAGCCCGCCTAGCTGCCAAGAAGCAGGAGTTAGAAGAAATTCTACATGATCTGGAGTCCAGGGTTGAGGAGGAAGAGGAAAGGAACCAAATACTCCAGAATGAAAAGAAGAAGATGCAAGGACATATTCAGGTATTCCTCTCAGCACTGTTGAAATGAAAGGAAGCATATAAAATTCTGTTAACTGTAGAGGGCAATTTGCAGTACCCTAAAACTTTCCTTTAGAGGGAATGAAAGAAGTGAGAGAAGAGCTATCATTTGTAATATCTCACTTCTCAAAATTATGTTTTACTGTAGAATGTACTTCACTGTAAAATGAGATGCACGAAGTTCTCTCAATTGGGAATGAAAAATTTCATGCATATTCTTGACACACAAATGAATTTCAGGTGTTTTGAAGAATATTTATTGTTCACTTTTTGTCTTCATTTTTTTCCCAGAGAAGGTATCCAGGGCTATACCACTCTAAATTGCTGATTTTTTTTTTTTTTTTTCTGTACACCATCATTGCACATCAGAATATTTAGCCAGAATATTTCCCTTTGAGCATATAGAGATCAAAAAATACCTATAGATTAAAGAAACACAAGTATTATTGTTTTATTTTGTCTGTTTTTATTTTAAGCTGGTTTGAGCTTTGTTGATAGCCAGAGACCTGTGTTCTTAAATCCCTTGACCAGTCTTGAAAATCTCACATTTTGGTTCTAAATAAAAATGATTCTCTTAAATATTAGTGGTTTGGAATCTGGCAAACCACTTTTTTAAAGGGTAATAATACAGTGCATTGTTACCATGCTGCTGTTTATCAGCTTCTCTATGCAAATATATTTGGATATCCAAGCCAACTTGGATACCCCCCCCCTCCAATTTTGGATATAGATTTGTATTGAAAACTAGAAAACTCTTCATTATATCCGTTTCCTCAATTCTCTAGCTTTTGCTTACACATTTAAATATATCAATGTACAGTGAAGGGGCCGTTGCTGTTCCCCAGATATGAGAACTTTTGTGTTTGGCTCATTCGAGTGTAATGGTCTTTGAAGTTGTTGTGAAGCTCAGTTCACTAACCAAAGTCAGACAAAAGTGGGACCTGAAGGAATAGATGAAAAACCATTCAGAATTACAGCTACTATTTAGCAAACTCAGGGAGTTGAAAGTTTATGCAGCGAATGTACTATTCCTGGAAGGGATGAAGTACATACATGATATGATATACAATAATACAAAATATGCGATATGTGCAGCATGGCAGGGTTAGCTGTTTTGGAAACAACAGATTTGAATTTACTGACTTGTACTATAACTGAACTCTATAACAACTTTGCATTAATGTAGCATGTAGAATCAGGAAGTCTTAGTGTAAGGCTGCATTATGCTGGTCTTGTTTACAGTTGAAGACCTATTTCAGTGTATTAATATAGAAAGTGAAGGGCCTCTTAAAATAAAGTAAGAAGTGTATATGTACTTGGGGATGATAAACAAGGAATATTCTTTCTTAGGATCTAGAAGAGCAGCTTGATGAGGAGGAAGGAGCTCGACAGAAGTTGCAACTTGAAAAGGTAACAGCTGAAGCTAAAATCAAGAAGATGGAAGAAGAGATCCTGCTTTTAGAGGACCAAAATTCCAAATTTTTGAAGGTAAGAAACCAGTTGATGTTGCTAGTTAAATCTCCATTAGAATAGAAGAACATATATGAGGTGGTGGATTTCAGTAAAGATCTTCATTTCCCACCCACCCCCACTCCATCACCGTATTTTTTTTTCTTATCTTTAAAGGACTGAGACTACTCCACTTTACTCTGAGTTTCTGATCTTGCTGAAGCACTATGGCTTCATGGCAGGGTTCATATGGTGGTCTAAATTAGGGTTGTCCAACCTTTAAGTGGCCAGGTGCCACACACTAAATGAGTTGCACATCCAGTAAGACACACCAATAGGCCTCGCAAGCCCCTTGGCTGCATGTGACATGGATGCTCACCCAGCCCTGGGCTCACCCTGAGCACCATATGTTGGGTCGTGCCATGCCACACTACACTGCCCTTTGGAGAAGCTAAGGATAGATAAGGGAGACTGGAGCCTCTGGCTGCTGGCATAGTGAGAATAAGGGGAGTTGCAGTTGGGCAGGAGCTTGAGGGCCACAATGTAACCCCTAGTGGGCTATGTGTAGCCTATGGGCTTTCCAAATTAACAGGCTGAGAATCCTCAGGAACATTTTACTACAGCTACCGTTTAGTCTTCCAAGAGGAGACTGGGCAGACATCTTGCTGGAATCATTTGATCTCAGTAGTATTCTTGCCCAGAGGAGGGGAGTTGGACTTGATCTTGCAAGGTCCCTTCTAGCCCTTAATTTCTATGATTCTGTGCATTGCTCACTAAGAAATAGTATACAGATATGCTTTTATGCCTGAATTGTCAGATGTCTAGTGCCTTTCTGAAAGAGTGCAGCATGTACAATTTGAAATCAGGTGTCCCTAAGGTGCGTCACTGGAAAAAAACATAATCTGAGGGACTCCAAATCACTAGCTGCTTTTGAAGTTGAAGTCTTAAATATTTTGGTAGTAATCAAAATTAGCATTAAATCTAAACTGCAGCCAGTTAATTGATGCCTTTACTGAAGTAAAAGATGTTCTACATTCACCAGGTTTGGGTGTTTCTAGGCACTTCATTCACATTCTAACAGTCAATCTTCTTTCCTTGCTAGGAAAAGAAATTGATGGAGGACAGGATTGCTGAATGTACCTCTCAGCTAGCTGAAGAAGAAGAAAAGGCCAAAAATTTGGCTAAACTCAAGAATAAGCAGGAAATGATGATCACCGATTTAGAAGGTTAGGCTTTTTTTTGTAAATCTGATTCCTAAAATCTTGGTAACTGATTTGAAAATACAAGGTCACTTACAATGCTGCCACAAATGAGCATCTTTTGTGAGAGTAGATATAGCCCAATAACAGCTATATTCAGCCTTTATAACAAAGGGTGGAAATGGACGTTACCTTTGTACCACCATAAACATTTCTGTGGTGGCACAAAGTGAAAGGAAACGGACATCTTTACCTTTATGTTGTGCCAGAAATGCTCAAATTTGTGGCCCTGACACAAGGTAATAATAAATTGGGCTGCTTTTATTGCAGCCCATGTCTGTCTGCTAATGGTGGAAGAGCTTGGGCAGGGGCTCCTTGGACATGAGGGATCCAGTCCTACACCTGCTAGGATGTGATGGGTAAGCAGAGAAGGTTGGAGCTTTGAGGTGCCTATCTGCAAGCAGGGGTGTTCATCTGCAGGGGATTTCCCTGTGTGCCCTGCAAGTGTGGAGCAGGGGAAGTTCCCATGGGGCAGGTCCCCTCTCTGCTTTTGCAGCCCTGTGCTGCTTCCAGAAACACTTGACCACCTGTCATGCATTTCTGACAGGAGCATGGGAGCACCTCCTCCACTCTCCCTCCCTACCCTGCACTTGCAGACACACACAGGGAACTTTCTTGCAAAGGGATTTCCCAGCACCCACTTGTAAACACAGAGGGGGTCTCCTGTGGGAGTTCCCCCCTCTGCACTTGCAGACATGTATGGGAAATTCCCTTTCAAAGGAGGTTTTCCATCTGCCTCCACAAGCACAGAAGGGGGAAACTCCCACGGGAGTCCCCTCCCCAACATGGGGCGCATCTGCAAGTGTGGGTTTTCCCCACTTACAGATGTGCCCCAAGTTAGGATGTGGCAACTGGGGACTTCTGTAGATGTTGTACAATCAGCTGTGCCATGGCATATCATGATGCAGCTATTTGCACTCCATCAACTGTGTCTATTTCTAGCCTTGAAGTCCCAATCACAGCAAAATAACAGAAATCAGATGTAGCTTCTGGCTGCATCAACATTAGTACCAGTTTTTACTAATTTGTTCATTCTTCATTTTTAATAAACCCATTCATTTTCCACCTCTCCTAAAAAATCAAGGCACTAGATGCATCCTTTATGGGAAGAGCAAAAGGTCCTTGAGAATAATAATTGCAATTCTGTATGTTGAATGCAATAAAATGACATTTAAAAAAAAAAAAGTATGTCACTGGCTAACTTTTTATTTTGGCTAACAAAATTCTCGAATAAACAATTCTGAATTATTTTGTTTTTCCCAGTGCTTTCGTTTATCTTGAGTAGTGCCCACTTCTGCTTTTTGCACTTGTTTCAGATTTTATATATTTATAAGAAATATTGCAGAATGTTTGACATATAGCCACTTGTCAGGCCAACATTGTATGTAACCCCATTTTAAATTTGATCGATAACAAAATGACTTCTGGCTGTAAAATGCTTGTTATAAAACTCTGACTTAGCTAACTGTTATGCAAAATAATTCTGTGCTACTCCTAATACCCTAATTTGGAAAATTATTTGTCATCTACTGTACTAGGATCAGTCTTGCTTCATATTTTATAACTGACTTTATTATGAAAAAATAATAGTTTTTGAATCTTCTCCAGCTGAGCAAAAAATTGAATTAACAAGGGTAGCACCTGACTTCTGTAGCTTTTGTTTTACTTTTATTCAGAGGCCGTAAGATGGGCATAAGTGAATTTAGTTACTCACTGGAAAAGAATGCTTGTTGAACCCTATGCCTACATTAGCTTTAGCATTGCTCAGCTGCCTCAACAACTGGTAGTTAATGGGTATTGCTAGGATTATCTAGAAAAGGGAAAGCTAAAGTTCATAGGTACTATGCTGCATTCCCTTGTGAAAATATAACAATATGTCCTCTTATGAATATAGCTTCATAAATGGCTTCCAGGCTATATTTAAGACAGACATACTACAGATAACTAATTTTTAGTTTCCCTGGTAACCAGGTCCCTGTCACTTCAGCACTTTTTATTTGTTTCCATTATTTCTAATCCTGTGACTGGATCTGTTATAGAACACACCCTAGATTTCTTTCTTTCCATCTGAAACAGTTTTATTATTTTTGCTTTTCCCAGTGCTCTGCTTATCTTTAGTTCCCCCTTCTGCTCTTTCCATTGTTTCAGATTGTATATATGTCGTATTAGAAATACTGCAAAATGTTTGATATGCAGCCATTTGCAAACTCAACATTGTATGTAATCCCCTATTAAATTTTATTCTAAAAAATGCCTTCTGGTTTAGGATCAATGAACAAAACTGATTTTAAAAATTTTTGGCATTTTCCACAAACAAGTCCTCTTTTCTCCCCAGTTTCAGTCTGAATTCTGAAGAATTTAGCAGCAAGGAAACAACTTGAGTTCACCTAAGCCTCTCCTTTAAATGTGGTATGTTAGGACACCTGAGGCTTGAGAAGAACTACTTCTAAGTAGAAACAAAATCAGAGAAAATTAGAGTTGAAAGGACCTCCAGAAGGTCATCTGGTCCAACCCCCTGCTCAAAGCAGGACCAACCCCAATTAGATTATCCCAGCCAAAGCTTTGTCCAAGGATGGACACTTCCACAGCCTTTCTGGGTAACCTGTTCCAGTGTTTTACTACCCTCCTAGTAAGAGAATTTTTTCCTAATATCTAACCTAAACTTCCCTTGTTGCAACTTGAGACCATTGTTCCTTGTTCTGTCATCTGCCACTGCTGAGAATAGTCTAGCTCCATCCTCCTTGAAACCCCCTCCAGGTAGTTGAAGGCTGCTATTAAATCCCATCTGTCTTCTCTTATCCAGACTAAATAAGCCCAGCTCCCTCAGCCTGTCCTCAATAGTCATGTGCTTCAGCCCCCAAACCATTTTCATTGGCCTCTGCTGGACTCTCCAATTTGTCTACCTCTTTTCTATAGTGAGGGACACAAAATTAGACATGGTACTCCAAATGTTGGCTAACCAGTGTTGAATAGAGGGGAAGAATCGTATCCCTTGATGTGCTGATGCAGCCCAGTATGCTGTTAACCTTCTTCATGGCAAGGGCACACTGTTGGCTCCTATTCAGCTTATGGTCCACTGTAACCCCTAGGTCCTTTTCTGCAGCGCTGCTGCTTAGTCAGTCAGTCCGGAGCCTGTACCAGTGAATGTTCCCAGTGTGCAGAAAGACTAGCAAGTATGGCAGAAGAGCTGCTTGCCTTAGCAGTGAACTCTTCAGTGAGCTAAAACACAAAATGGAAGTTTACAAGAAGTGGAAACTTGGATAAACAGCTAGGGAGTAGTATAAGAGTTTGCTTGGGCATGCAGGGATTAGATCAGGAAGCCCCCCTTCCTCTACCCACTCCCCTTCAGCCCCTTGCTCCCAGCCTCCCATCTTATGCTGCAGTTAACAGTTAATTCAGTGCAGCACAAATGTAATGCATAGAGGGGGCGATAAACAAATATGACCTGCTGGGAAAGAGAGCATGGTGTTTGTAAAGGGAAATGCTACTTCACCAATTTACTGGCATTATCTATGGGTCTTAATGAGCACATGGACAAGGAAGGTCCAGTTAATATAAACTTTGGGGATTTTCAAAAAAGCTTTTGATGAGGTCTTTCCCCAAAGGCATTTTAAAAACTGAGTTGCCACAGGATTAGAGGGAAGGTTGTTTCACAGACGGAGAGTTAATTAAAAGATACAAAGCAAAGTGGTAGGCATAAATATTCACTGTTCAGGATGGAATGAGATCAAAAGTGAGGTCCTGCAGGGGTCTGTTCTTGGCTTACTTTCGAACATTTTCATCAGTGACCTGTGGGTTGAACACTGATCTGTGGGTTGAATGGGGATGAGCACTGAAATTCCAAGTATTGCAGATGATACTAAATTATTCTGGATAGTTAAATCACAAACTAATGGAGAGGAGCTACAGAAAGATCTCACCAAGCTGAATGAGTGAACAGAAAAATGGCAGATGAGCGTCAGTGTTGACAAGCGCAAGTTAACACACATGGGAAGAAATAAGCTCAACTCTACATGTGCAGGGTTGGGTTCTGAACCAGCTGTTAAAATTCAGAGAAGAGACCTTTGAAGTGCGTGGACAGAGTCAACAGGAAGCTGTTATTCACCAAGTCCCAGATTGCTAGAACTAGGGGGCACCCACTGAAATTTAGTAAGACAGGTTTAAAACTAATGAGAGAGTACTTTTTAAGCGGTGCAGAGTTAATTTGTGGAACTCATTGCCTCGGGGTGTAATACAGACCAATAATACAGCCAGGTTCAAAAAGGGATTAGATTAATTAATGGATGATAGATCTATTAATAGCTGCTGAACAGAATGATCAGAGGCATTTCCTCTGGCCTCTCTAAACCAATGATGGTGGATGCCAGGGTGGGTAGTGAATAGGGGATAGATCATTCTAGTTGTATCCAGTTGAGTGCTCTTCCAAAAGCATCCACTCCTGAAGCTTTGCACAGCACTACTCAGTAGCCAATTCAGTTCAGAGGGGATTCAGCCTGATTTGGTGGCCGCATCTACAGATTGAATCAGGAGACCCGTTAAAAGGTTCAAATCGATTCAGGAGCCTCCAAATTGATTTGGCACCTATTTGGAGATTCTGCCATAAACTAAACAGGCAACAGTACTCAACCACACTGGACGCGGCTGCCTCCAGCTGTTGTGGTGGGCGGAGGGGGAAGAAAAGGGTGTTGTTGGTGGGGGGGCAGATCAACACCTCCACAGCAAGGGAAGGATTGGGGATGGGACAAGCTGCCCCGCTGGGGAGAGGAGGATCTTGCTGCTGCACACCCTAGTCTGGGAACTGCTCTTCCAGCAGCTCTTGCTGCCAGTCCGAGAGGGCAGGAGAGTGGGCGTGTGCCACTGGATCTGCACAGGTTGGGCTGCGCTGTAGACTAGCAGTGCAAGGTGCTGGGAGCAGGGGGGCTATCTATGTCTTGCTGCTGCTTGCCCAGCTGGGGAGGTGGGGCATGATGTAGGCACAGCTCGCTCCAGGCAGATGGTGCTAGAAGTGAGGGCTATGCTGCTTGGCCAGCCAGGGTGGGGAGGAGCGGGACAGTACTGCTGCGCTGCCTCAGACAAGCGGCATGCAGTGGCGGAAGCCGCTCTAGCCTCCCAGACAAGCTACAACTTTGCCCCGGCTGGGCGAGCAGCAGCAGGGCTTGGGGGTGGGCGAGAGCGCTCAGGGTGGGACTGGCAGCAGGGGCTATGGGGAATTTTAGGGTGGCTGCAGCTCCACTAGGTTCTGCAGGGCAGGCAGAACCAGAGCAGCACTCCAGGTTACAACTGGAACCAACTGTCCAGAGCGCAGCCCTTACTCCACCCGCCCCACAGAGCACAGCTCAATGGCAGACAGCTGGGGCTAGCCGCCCAGAGCGCAGCCCAGCCCAGCCTGCCCCCTCCCCGCAGATCTGGGGGCAAATGCCCACTCCCATGCCCTTCTGGACTGGCAGCGAGACCCTCTGGAGGAGCCACTGGAAGAGCAGCTCCCAGAATGGTGGCACGCAGTGGTGGGAGCCCCCTCCCTGAGTCCCATGCTCCCCCGCCCCAGCTGGGCAGCTTATCCCCAGCCCCAATCCTTCACTTGCTGTGGAGACATTGATCTGCCTGCTGCCCCCCCTCTACCCTTTCCCTCCCCACTCTGCCCACCACAACAGACTTAGCAGCTGAAGGCAGCTGTGTCCAGCGTGGTCTAAGACTGCCTGTTTAATCTATGGCCAAATCTCCAAATTAGCACTGAATCTCCAGATCTGAATCAGCCAAATCAAATCAGGACAGCGATTTAAATCGAATCACTGTCCCTCTGAATCGGCCAAATCCGAGGCAAATACTTCGCACAGGCCTGTTGATGCTGTTGGAGACCAGGATACTGGGTTAGATCATTGGTCTGGGTCAGCATGATATTATCACATTCTTATGAAGGACTAGTTTCCAGCAGTCAGATTTTAAACTGCTGAAGTCATTAAGGGTCTACCTCTTGTGCAAGGCGGTAGTGTTGTGAGATGCTCTGTGTTAGCTCCCACACTGGAAAAAATATTGCCATGTTAATGTGGTATTGGAGGCATGGCAACCAACTCTGCTTCTCAACCTTTAACATAGCTACATTTCTTTTAGATTGGGAGCCAGTTGCACATAAGACAGGGGTCTCAACATGATTCTGCCCTGCTCATTGCAAACATTCCAAGTCTTTATTGACTTGGATCCTTAAATGACATGGGGACTTGTGAAAGCTTTACCTTGGGTATCTTAAAATAGTAATATTCTCCAGTAAACCTTTGGAGTCCTGGCCTAGTTTTTCAAAAGATACACAAGCCATTTTTTTGACTCAGTCACTTAGTGACCTTGACTTCTGAATCTTGGATGCATTTTGATTGCCTTCTTCATACAGGCTTTGGGTGATGAAGCATTTGCTGTACAGTCTTGGGAGTAGTACTTCCATTAGGGAAGTCACCAAGCTGCTAGGATACTGATGCACGTTCCTTTTGTCCCTGGGTATCCCATGAAATACTACAGTCTAGGTTCAACTGTTTGGCTTCAGTAGACCTTTGCAAGGGCACATTTTAATCCTGTTTACTTGAAAACCTGCTTTCTTTGCATGGATTAAAATAAAACATCCTTCAAACAAAGAGGAATTTGGGTGTGGTCTCAAAAGGATATATTCTTCCATAGTTGGTGGGTAGATTAGGCTAACTGATTCCTTCCAGTCAAAAATAACTCATCTCTACTTCCTAGTTTGGATAGAGTATCCTGATGCCTTTCAGAGATCAATCTGACTTGCAGGAGGGAGGGAGACCCATGTGCTATCTAACTTAGTCATGCAAAGCAAACTTTCAAGAAAAGAAGATTACAATAATCCTCTACAGATATAAAAAAAATTACTGATTTGTCATTCAGTTATTCCTACAAATATAAGTGCTAGCTGCAGGATTTTTGCCATCCTTACAAGCAACATGCTGAAAAACTTTGATCTAATGTCTTGTTCTTCAAAAGAGCGTTTGAAAAAGGAAGAAAAAACCCGTCAAGAACTGGAAAAAGCTAAAAGAAAGCTTGATGGAGAAACCACAGATCTACAGGACCAAATAGCTGAGCTGCAAGCCCAGATTGAAGAGCTAAAAATCCAACTAGCCAAGAAAGAAGAGGAACTGCAGGCTGCTCTTGCCAGGTCAGAGCCTGGTGGGGTTTTGGTTAGATGAACTTGGTTGGGTTTTATTTATAGATAAAAACTACATGTTTGCAAGGATTTTACTGTTTCCAGTTGTGAGTAGAAGTTGGTATAATATCAATTGCTGTTTTATATTTTCCTTACATAAAGCATGCCTTTTTTCCAACACAACACCCCCCCCCCCCATAGCTGCTTGAAATTGGAATGTTCATTCTATGCAAAAAAAAAAATTGGTAACGACTGCTTTTTTTTTGCCTTGTAGGATGCTGGTAGATGTTAAAGTAATGCCATGGTTGGGATTGGAGGAATGCTATGTCCCATCCCAAACACTGCGCTTCTTTCCATGCCAGATGATTGGGCTGGGACCCAAGGCTGTTGTATATCAGTGTTGACAATTTGCTGATTGTTGTCCCTAGCCGATGAGGTTCAAGAAAAATGGGCAGTTTTTAAACATCCTGGGATGCTAGAAACTGCGTACAACCCAGCTCCCTGTTGTTCCCCCATGATCTGGCATTTTAAAATGCCTTGCCCATTGTGGGACAAGTCAGGAAAGGCTGCTGGTCATGGAAATGGCCAGGTTCCTCGCGGTGAGGTCTTTAAGTATGTAGAGTTTAATTATAAAACTGCTTAAAAGAAGAGTTTTCACAAGGTTGATTTCACTCTGCATGGAAAGCCTTTCTACTAGCAAGCATTTCATTTTGTTCAGTTTTTCAGACTGATTTGTTTTGGGATATAATTCAGTATCAAAGCATTCTCAGCAGGGTTGTCAATTTTTGCACAGGCTCAAGAATTTTGCATTTTTTGTTTTTACACCAACCACTTAAAGAACTTAAAGAAACTGGATGAGGGAAAAGAGGGTAGTTTTATTAATTTTTTGCTTGGTGAAAACTTGTGGCTTCAAAATTTTTGTTTCCAATGGTAAAATATTTGTATTTTAAAAGTTGTGAGGCTATTGGTGTACTTTTTGGCAAAAGTTTATTTTGTTTAAAGCTCTTTCATTTTTTATACTTCACTCATCTCCACTCCTCATCACTCCCTCTTCAGTTGCTAAGATATTGAAGTAGAAAATACAGCTTTGTAGCTTTGAGGTGTTTAAAATCAGTTTTTTGTTTCTGCATACTGCCTTGCATTTAAAAACTGAGGCCATTATTTTGTTGCTCTTTTGAGCTTTCTTACAAAAATCTGTAATTTGATCTCTCAATGGCTGCTTGCAGATGTTAAAAAAAAAAACAAAACAAAACAGCAATTTACTTTAAACTGTGTGTTTCCGTGCTGAGCCCTGTGCATGCCCAGAAGAGGCAGCGTGTTACTTGGACCTTGTTTACCCAACGTCCATATAGATTGGGTACTTTAATGAGGCTTTTTTGTTTTGACTTGGCGTTAAAAAGAAGTGCCAAAAAGCCCTGCTGAAGTGCCCGATCTATACAGATGCTACAGAGCTGGGCCAGAGTAATGTGCTTCTGCTTCTGGTAAAGTGCGTAAAGGGGTTTTGTTTGTTTTTTAATGTCTGCAAGCATCATGTGTTGCTTACTCTATATCTATCAGGTCCAGTCTTGCCTACAGCTTTGCAACTCTGTGTGTCTGGAATAAATGGGATGCAGTATGTCTCAAAGACAGTAAACATATGTTTGTTTAAATGGTGAATTTTGACTTCTGAATTTTTAAGTGACACCTGTTTCTTGTTCCATTTACTCATTCTATTAAAAATAAATCCATTGTTTTATAATAACGGATCCTTCTTTAGATTAGGTACAGAAAGATGCTAGAATATTATAAGGACAGTCCATAAAACTATAAAATGTATGTTCTATAAACCTTTTAAATTTACTTATTTGTGACTTTATATCCCTGTTTAACAGAGGTGATGATGAAGCAGTTCAGAAGAATAACGCGCTAAAGCTAATACGAGAGTTGCAAGCTCAGATTGCAGAACTTCAAGAAGACCTTGAATCTGAGAAGGCATCACGTAACAAAGCTGAAAAACAGAAGAGAGACTTAAGTGAAGAGCTGGAGGCACTGAAGACTGAACTGGAAGATACACTGGATACCACTGCAGCACAACAGGAATTAAGGTGAGATGACCAGTGCATTTAAGCAGACACCATAATTCATATTTTGATTTAGAGGAAAAACAGTTGCTCTAAGTGCAAACCCTAATATGAAATGAGTCCTTTATTGAAGAGATTTAGCTCATTTCCTCTCAGTTTCCATATAATTATCAAAATAAATTAAGTATTGGCGTCTTTGGTGGGGGGGAAAAAAGATATGAGTTTACAGATGGGAGGCTGGTGTGGGCACAGTAACTAATCCAAACTTCTGTAATAAATCTGAGAGAGAGAGGAATGTGTTTGTCCCATCTCCCAGGCATCAACTGCAAGGCCATTCTCGATCCTACTCCTTTTTCCTTTAAACAGTATTGCATTATGCTATTGTGAAAACAATGCTTAAATATTTATCTTTCGTCTAACAGATGTGCAAGCATTACTTAAAATATTAAAAGTATCATACAATATGAAAATTGAGCTTAAATAACCTGTTATGGCTCCTTCAGGACAAAACGTGAGCAGGAAGTGGCTGAACTGAAGAAAGCTATTGAAGAAGAAACGAAGAATCATGAAGCTCAAATCCAGGAAATAAGGCAAAGACATGCTACTGCCCTGGAGGAGCTCTCTGAACAACTTGAACAGGCCAAAAGGGTGAGTGGGAAGTGCAAATTACTTAGGGTGGTAATTGAAGCTGTCTTGTTTTGTAACTTTTTTTTCTGTTCTGCAAAGTAACACTATCAGTCCTGTCTCTTTTCTCATGTTTGCACATGGTGAGAAACTGAGACTTCCTGGTTGGTCAGTTTATTGTAGATATGAACAGGAAGCCACTACTATGACTATCTTATTTTGACCAACCAAATGCAGTTACTATAGGACCTTCTTAGTATATCTATGAAAAATCTTTGACCACTATGGAGATACCTGGTACAATGCTTCCAGAAGTATTTTACAAATCAATCAGAGAATTCTACAAGCTCATATTATAAAAAAGGACTTTCCAGAATTTGGGAATTGCATAACATTTCAAACCACATAGTTATAATTTACTGGTTCATGAAGAATAGTTACTACTGCCTAAATTTAGGTACTGTAGAAGTTTTCCCATACAGCTCTGGTGCATACGAATTAAAACTCCCATTTTCACTGTTCTACTCCTGTATATCATTTGCAGAAATTATCAAGCTGTACAGTGATATTATGACTTTTGTGATAGCTGATACCTTAACAGCCCAGTTGAGGCTGGTAACATTTGAATAGCAGTGTATGGGCACTAAGGAATACTGACTGCTCCAATATGTTGTTCCAAAATATTTTTTTTCTAAACACAGCCAGGCATAGTAACCTTAAGTCTGTTAAACTGCAATTGTAATCACTCGTGTATACCTTTGAAAATTGTGAACATTTTCTATATTGTTGGCATTTCTGTGCCATCTTCTATATTAAATATGGACAGTTTTGCACTTTTTTTGCTTAGGCAAAATAGTTAATGAGAACTTCTTATATTAAGACTCATGGAAATAATGTATTCATCTGATCAATTTAAATTAATATAGTGTAGACTATGTGCATAAACATTAAAGCTTCTTGTTAAGCAAGTATAAAGAATGGGAAAACAACTTTTCGTGCTACATCAGTGTTGGGGACCTTGTCTGAAGGTGTTGCCCTTGGGTATGGCTGATACCCCATATTGCTTTCAGACTCCTCATTTTGTGGGATTTTTGGAGTGTGTGGGTTTTTTTT
>JAGPOW010002173.1:19793805-19813765 GCA_030014935.1 Caiman crocodilus
TTTTTTTTATCATGAAACTTCAGATTAGTGGTGAGAAGTGCCTCATTTGTCCTCTTGAGACTGCTATCCTGAGTAAAATCAAAGCAACTTTACTAGATGTTTTTCCTTTTATTTCTGAGATGAATCAGGGTGATCCCTGGTAGTGGACATAGTCCTTCCATGTTACTGTGCTGCCCAAAAACACTTATTCCACAAATGATCTCCTCAGTTCTGCCCAGTTTATAAAGCTGTGATTCATTGCCAGCAATTGCTCTGTATTTCAGTCTAGAACTGTATCCTGTACAGACATTAGTATTTGGGTAAAATGGATATACTATTACATAAATTTTCTAGTTGCATAGTCTGTTACTTAAGTTGCACTAATATTGCTTCTTCCTGGGCACATCTACGTGATGCCTACTGTGCAGTTGTTACTGTGCGGTCATTTAGTACTTTTATAACCAAGTACTAAATGACTGCACAGTAACCAGCATTACTGCACAGTAACATGCCAGCCAGTTCCTAGTGATGCTTACTGCACAGTAGCGTCATGCAATGGTTCATGCCCAGTGATGGTGCTGCACAATAGTAATTAGCTACTGTACAGTAAGCATCTCATGTAGACCCAGCCAGTCCCATTAATCCAAAGAATTTTAGAAAGTGCAAATGCATAACCATATCAAGGTGTAGAAAGTACCTTGCACATTTTAACAGAAGTATCTGGTAAAATCACATCTTCATTCTTGAAAAATTTGATGTTAGACTAGGCAGACAAGATTCTTTGGGTGAGTCTATCTTTTATTAGACCACCTTAAATAATTAGAAAAATTTTCTTAGCAAGGTTTCAGGTTTAAAAACAGTTTCTCAGGCTGAGGAAGCCTCTGTTGTTGGTGTGTGATCTTCCTGGATGGAATGAATAGTAAAGACTCCAGAGGCTGGTATGCTTGTAAGATGAGCAGTCAGTAAAGATGTAAATTGAGTCAGTAGGTAAGAGACAGGCTGAGGAGGGAGAGAGAGAAGAAGGGAAGAGAGAAGTTAGACTACACTTTATTTGTAGTGATGATATCTTGGAGCAAAGGGCCAGAGACAAACATGAAGTTCTGTAATCTAATGATGTGCTTTTATTTTGTGCCTTTTCCTAGTTCAAAGCAAATCTTGAAAAGAACAAACAAGGGCTAGAGTCTGACAACAAGGAGCTAGCATGCGAAGTGAAAGTATTGCAGCAGGTCAAATCAGAATCTGAACATAAGAGGAAGAAGCTTGATGCTCAGGTACAGGAGCTAACTGCCAAGGTCGCAGAAGGGGAGAGGCTGAGGTCAGAGCTAGCGGAGAAGGCTAACAAACTGCAGGTAAGATTCAAATGGACCTAAACTTTTCTCCAGCTTGCTTTTAACTGAGATTACTACTTGGTGGTAGAGTTTTCAAAACATTTAGTGGCTTTGAATAATACAAAAGGGACCTCCAGAGGTCATCTAGTCTAACACCTGCCACTAGAGGCAGGATCATCCCTTTCCAAACTATCCTATACAAATCCACTATCCAGCCTGTTAGTAAAACTACACGGGTAACCCTGACATGACCACAAAACAAAACACTCTACCCTGCCACACGTAAAGCAGGGAAACTGCAAGTGGCCAATGTTCTGCTGCTGCAAGACTGTTAAAATACACTCAGGAGATCTAAGGAAGGAGAACCACACCTCTGCTAGAGAGGAAGGCAAATATGTAATCTGTCTGACCCTGAGCAGGGAGTAAATACCATTTAGCAAGAAAGCTCTGGGTTTAAGTCAGAAGCTTTGGCACACTCCAGTCAGAATCCACAGCCTTGGCCACAGCCAAACCTCAGTGCTTCTCAGGAAGGTGGGAATGTTGGGGAAAACACTGACATGCACAGCAGCACGAGGGGAAAAATACCTTCCAGCCCCACAAGGCAACAAGCAAAGCCCCTGAAGCATGGGAAACTACCCATAGTAGAACATAAGTCATCCCTAACCAATGCTTGTCCAACCTCCTCTTCCAGTGATGCAGACTCTGCAGCTTGCTTAAGTAGTTGATTCTGCTGCATTGTTGTGCTGACAGTGAAAGTTTTTCATAAAGTCTTCTATTGATGCATCCCAAAACCTCACTTGCCCTTTGTACAGTTGCATCAAACTGCAGACTCATTTTGAGTCTGTGATCTACCAAGGCTCCCAGATCCTTCTCCCTGGTGCTCTCATCCAACCAGGTGTCACCCATTTTGTACAGTGACACCTGGCTGGCCAGCTGGAAATTCCAGTTAATAGTGTTCCCGTGAGTAAAATGCCAGATAACAGGGCTTTTACTGTATTTGGTCTTTTTTTATTATTATTATTGTAAGGTGCTATGCCCTGGGAATAATAATAACATTTGTCAGCAGTGAATTTCATCCTGTTGGCTCCAGGCAGGCTTTCCGATCTGTCAGGATTCTTATGAATTCTGCTCCTGTCCTTCAGTGTGTTCGTCATTCCCAGTTTTTTTTTGATCATCTGTGAATTTGCTCAGAAAATTCTTCCAGCCTCCAAATCATTTAATAAATGACCAGCAGTGTGCCCAGGACAGACCCCTGTGGGACTACACTTGAAACCACCTGCCATCCTGACATATAATTTATAATATATTATAATTTATAATTATCCTTTGCTTGCAGCTATTGAGCCAGTTGTTGGTTCAGCTTTGTACCAGTTTTGTTCAGCCCATTGTATTTCTCCATTCTTTCTTTTTTAACAAGAAGATCACGTAGGAATTGACAAAGTCCAGATACACTGTAGCCACAACATTTCTTTTATCCACCCAGGTAGTTAACTTTGTTGAAGGAGGAGGTCAAGTTTGTTTGGCATGATTTGTTCTTAGTAACTCAGCACTGGCTGCTCATGATCAACCTTTCCTTTGCTGAATGTTTGCAAATGGACTTTCTTATAATATGCTCCAGTAACTTCCTGAGTATTAAGGTGAGGGTGACCAGTCACTAGTTCCCCAGGTAACTTAACCCTGTATCTGCTACATTTCTCAATCCTATATTATATAACTGCTTATGATACTCATTTAAAAAAATCTCAAGATAAATATAGAATTATATCTGGATGGTGCATGAACTCAAACAATGATTCCTTTTTGGTCAGACTTGTGTATTAACTACTACATCTGTTAATATATTGTAAAATTTGTATATTGCAAGATTCTTTATTCATCTTATTTCATGTAGTTGGGGTATTCCTCCTAAATTTCAACCCATTTCACTAAAAAGGAAAATATAAAAGTGTGAGCCTTGTATACAGGTTACAAAGAAAAGTATGCAAAAACTGAACCGACCAAGAAAGCTTTATAAATAATTTAGCTTCAAAATTTTAAAGGGATTCAACTTCTCTTTGAAGTAAAATAAATACTAAGTTAGTTTTGAACTTACACATCTATTTGGTATCCAAAAGATGACAAACCAGCTTTTAGAGATGGAGTGTGCAGCTGGCTGCTAGACTTTCTGTTCTGGCTCATTACAAATATCAAGTATGGCAAAGAAGAGTCATTTGAAAGAGAAGGTTAACACCATTATGGCTTTTTGAACAAAAACTAGTACTCCAAAGCGTTTCATAAGCATAAATAACCTTATAATTGCTAAAATAATCTAAACTATCTCAAGTGAATTTTCCCCTTCGTGTTATTAATTTAAGCAGTCATCCAAAGTAACCCAAATAGAAAACATTACAATAGCCCGGGTTAGAAGTAGTAAGTGTTGACCGCTGGTAATGATCATATCTGACAGAAAAGATTGCAGCTTCTGGATCCACCTGTCACGTTGGTAATGCATGGAGAGGGATGGAGCCAATAAGGTTGGTCCTCTGTTTACTTAAAATAGCATTTAAATTGCCAATATCAATATTTCAAGCATGTATAAAGATAATTAATTGGTGTATTAGTATAGGTGCTTTAGAATGGAACTGTTTAAATTCAGTATTAACATTCAAATTTACCTTGTAAAGGTAACCTTTAGATTTCTTTCATTGTAGAATGAGTTGGACAACGTCTCAAGTTTTCTGGAAGAAGCAGAAAAGAAAGGCATTAAGTTTGCCAAAGATGCTGCCAGTCTGGAGTCTCAGCTTCAAGATACACAGGTGCATATGGAATTGCTGCATGAATATTTAATATTGAATTTATCAATGTAAAAGTTAAATTATGGGACTAAAAATACCCCTCCATTCAAAATTTTAAACTTTTTCCAATGGAAACCCACACTTGCTTAGATTTTGAGTGAATTATGCTGCTTATCTCTCACTCCTCTCCTTCTTTGCTCATCAGTAACAGTTCCATTTGTGGACCACAAAACCTTAGCTTAATTAAATAGTCACTATGCCATTCAGATGAGACACTGCACTTCAACGTTTGTTAGACCAGTGGTCAGCAGCATTTGATAGCATTGGAGTGCAATGACACATCTCAAGCCTGAAACTGGATTTTTCTTCCTCTGTCTTACAACTTTCACTACTGGCTTAGTGGCTTAGCTGCATCCGCCAGTTTCTCCCATTAAACTGCATCTCTGTGAGACTTCATGGCCATATTAGCTTTTAATGAACTTCTTAGGCTGTTGCTTGTACATGCATACAGCCATAAGTGTTTGCATATCTTTTTAGTGGTAGTACAAGTATTTTGTAACAACATTATCTTTCTGGTTTCCTTTCTACCCCACTCTTGGAGAAGCAAAAGGATTGTTAAATAAAATTCTGGCTGGCAACAGTGCAAAGCTAAAGTAAATGCTCAAATTTCACTTTTGCCAATAGTCTTTACTTTAATGGAACAGGAGCTTCTTCAGGAAGAGACCCGCCAGAAACTGAACCTGAGCAGTCGGATTAGACAGCTGGAAGAAGAGAAGAACAACCTACAGGAGCAGCAAGAGGAAGAGGAAGAGGCTAGGAAGAACTTGGAAAAACAGATTGTAGTTCTGCAGTCACAGGTAAAGTACTGAAAATGGTAGGCCAGTAGTGTGGCACTCTAATTCTGTGATAAATGGGTCAAAGCTTTTGTGCCAAACTATATTTGTTACAGGTGAACAAATTGTTACTTAGCTGTCAAATAACTGGCTCTGCTCTTTTTCCACTGAAGTGTTAAAACAGCAGTGAGACCTCAGTAACCATGAATATGAAAGGTGTTATGAATTGTCACATTCTGTAGGGTTTTACGTTATGGGTAATTTGTTTACACTTTAATATTAGAACTGCCTTTTTTCTGATGAGGTCCTCAACATGACTTGCATGATGTAGTTATACTTATATTTGTTTCCTGTTTGATATTTTGTGGCCCGTAAGAGTTTATAACAAAACTTCTTATTATAAAACTTCAGTTGGCCGATGCCAAGAAGAAGGTAGATGATGATTTGGGAATTATTGAAGGTTTGGAAGAAAACAAAAAGAAACTCTTGAAAGATATGGAAGCTCTGAGCCAGCGTCTTGAGGAGAAGGCAATAGCTTATGATAAACTGGAAAAAACGAAAAATCGTCTGCAGCAGGAGCTGGATGACTTGATGGTTGACCTAGATCACCAGCGCCAGATTGTTTCCAACTTGGAGAAAAAACAGAAGAAGTTTGATCAGGTAGTTAGTTCCATGTTGTTGATGTGTGTGTTTACATTTATGCTGACCTACCCTAAAACATTTTCAGATCTTTCTTCTACTCTAATTAGTGGCAGTATGTAAATCCTCGGTCATTATTTAAAACAAATTTTCGAGCAATTAATATAATCTGATTAGATAGTGTTTCAAATGAATGCATTTGTAAATGTACTGTACCCTGTTTACTGTAAACTAACCTATTTACAACTGACAACTTCTTATTTTTTTATTTGCTTCAGTGGGCAAAGAGCCCATGATAGTGCCTTCCATTATCATATGACAAGCTGTGTTTAAGAGTTGTCACCTTTTCATGAGTTCTTATAGCCAAGCTGAAGTTTCACCTTAACTCTTTTATGTAAGGATCCTCGTGGAGTGGATTTTCTTCACTTAAATATTAACAATTTATTATCCTTTTAACAGATTTTCTCACAGATTTTTGTTTTGTTTGGCAATTGAATATCTAGATGCTGGCAGAAGAGAAGAACATTTCTGCCCGATATGCAGAAGAGCGAGACCGTGCAGAAGCAGAAGCTAGAGAGAAGGAAACTAAGGCACTTTCTCTGGCTCGAGCTTTGGAAGAAGCATTGGAGGCTAAGGAAGAGTTTGAGAGGCAGAATAAACAGTTGCGTGCAGACATGGAGGACTTAATGAGCTCCAAAGATGATGTGGGCAAAAATGTAAGCATTTTTCCATGCTGTGTTCTGTACTGTGCTGCATTGCATGATAGGGAAATGTAGTGTGGCTCGTTTGTTTGTTTGGACAGAAATTATTTGACAAATTTACAAACAACTTGCCAGCTAGGAAAACTTCCAAATTTGAATCTTTGATTGGTAGAAGGTAGGACAAAAGCACCTGAATAATTTAACTATAAAAATGCTGGGAATTAATTTATTTACTAATAAGAAGCATCTCTACACAGATGCAAGCATAGCTTATGGGAAGGTGTTACATTTGTGCCTGGATAGAAGTCATTCAGCCAGCACAAAAGAGCATGCAGCCATTGAAGGGGTCTTCACGGAAGAGAACTGGCTCTTCTATGAGAAAATGAGTGCTTTCAACCAGGAAGATCTTTTTTTTTTTTTTTTCTCCTACACTAGCTTGAACAGCTGTACACTTATTTTAATAACTACTAGCATTCCATCCTCTGCTCTCCCTCTCCAAAGGAGAGCACTGGTCATCTTTTATTACTCCCTCTCCAAAGGAGAGCACTGGAGCAAGCTGTAACGGAGCACTGTGAAGACATTGCCCCCTAGGTCTGTGCAAGGGTCGGGTGGGGAAGGCATTTCCCCATAGTTGGATCTATCCTGAGTGTCCCTGAAGGGTTAAATCTTGTGGGGAATGCTTCCCTTACCCCCTGCATAGTCCCACTGAGTGGGCTGATGGGAGTACTTTCTCACAGCTGCAACCATCCCAAAACTCTAGAAAAGGTTTCAAGCTTTATCATATCTGCTTCCCACTCCTGTACACAGCTTGGGTGACCCTTTCTGCAGTGTAGGAGGGCATTTCCCTGTAGCTGAACCTGTCCTAGCTTGTCTGCCATGGGGTTCAGGGATAAGAACTTTGCTTTCTGACTAGGGGGCTAGGACACCCATGTAGTCCCCTTGCCATATATGCCAGCACGGCAAATGTCCTGGAAATTTGCCATGCTGGAACTAACTGCCTGTCCATAGCCATACTGAGTAGGCATGCAGATTGTGATTGTGATTGATTTCTGTCCTTATGCTTTCTTAAAATTTGGCATCTTACCAACTCTGCTTCCTTCATCAGGTTTTGATTCTTACTATGCTTTAGACAGCTACAATTATTTCTGCATACTTCTGATTTGGGTTAATACAGTTCTAGAAGTAAGGTGTCATTGTCCGGGAATGTCTATGATAAGTCAAGGTTCTGTATTTCAAAATTGCCAATTTGTGGTGCCAATCCCTAAAAGCCCTGCCCTAACTATGGCAAAATTAACAGGATTATTCAGGACCAAATTTGCCATGTTTCAAATGTTTGTCATCTTTCAAAGCATAGCCTGTTTGATTCTTGCACTTTTGAACAAACATTTTGCCTCTGTATGCAGCTGTCACAGTGTAGTGCTCCAAGGCTTCTGCTTCAACATTTTGGAATCTCTATTTATGTGTCTTCAGTCTTAATCATTCTGATAATGTAAGATAGTTGCAGAGTAACAAAGGGCCCAATATTTTACTCTTCTCTTAATCTCCTACTTTGCCATCTCTAACAATAGCTTCCGTTTCATACTTGTGGTTTAGGTCCATGAGCTGGAAAAATCAAAACGAACCTTGGAGCAGCAGGTAGAAGAAATGAGGACACAGCTAGAAGAACTTGAAGATGAGCTTCAGGCCACAGAAGATGCTAAACTTCGTCTAGAAGTGAACATGCAGGCTATGAAGGCCCAGTTTGAGAGAGACCTCCAAGCCAGAGATGAGCAGAATGAAGAGAAGAAGAGGATGCTGGTTAAACAGGTCTGTCTTACTTATGCCTCTACTTCTCCATCAAAGCTTTTTTCATTCCTACTCTCTTGGATTCCTTCTGAGTTCTTGTGCCTTTCCAGTCTCTTCATTTCTGTAACAGCTTCTCAAAATGTACTTTTTCAGGTGCGGGAGCTTGAGGCTGAACTGGAGGATGAGCGCAAACAGCGGGCTCTTGCTGTAGCTTCCAAAAAGAAAATGGAGATGGATCTGAAAGACCTTGAGGGTCAGATTGAAGCTGCAAACAAAGCTCGAGATGAAGCAATCAAACAGCTCCGCAAGCTTCAGGTCTGTATAACTCATTCACTGCTTCATTTTGTCTTGTCTTTGCATTGCATGTGTGGGAGTGCTCTTTTTTTCTTTGATGTACTTTTGCTTGGTGTACCTTGCAAAAACTTTTACTTTTTCTCCTAAGGATGATCTCTTGATTTTAGTATGTTGAAACATTTTTGTGTAATTTTCACTTTCATCTGTATCTTTTTCTTGTAAAAAAAAAAAAAAAAAAAAAGAGTTCAAATCACCAACACACAGTTACTCGAAGGTTCTTTCTCCTTTTTTTATTCAGTGTTTTTCATGAAGAAGTTACTTGAAATTGTTGTAAAAGCTATACCTTTTGCTGCATTTATTAATCTAAATAAGGGCTTTCTTCAAGTAGCAAGGGCAAAGTAACCAATTAATAAAGACTGATTTGGGAATGCGTGTTATAGGCAGGGTTGGTGCTCTACCTATTATGGTTATTTGAAACAGCATTTTAAGTAAGGGTCTGTATCTGTGCTCACATATTGGAGCAGACTTCAGTGGGTAGACTGAAGTTTTCTCAACTGTTAAGAGGCCCACTACTTCCAGTTCAGGTGGTTGTGCTTACACACAGCTTTTTCAGCACAGTGCTGTCTAAAGCAATGTACAAATGGTATAGGCATGCCCTTAATAGCTAACTAAGCACTAGAATACTGAAGAAACAAAGTTCAACCTAAGGTTTTGCATTATGGCACTACTGTTCACATGTGGGTCCCTCAAGGTTTGGATACATAAATTCACACCTCTGTATCTCCACAGCTTAAATGTTGCACTCAAATTAGTAGCACAGGCCAACTGTGCAGTTCCCTACCTTAACCACATGACCAGCCAACCTGGACTGGGAAGTGTCTACTCAGCTGTGAGCTTTAAAAAAGATCTGCAGGCTGCCCTGAGCTAAAGACTGCTCCTCTTGTGAGCCCTTCAGCCTCCCACGGACAGCAGTAACTCTCAGGATGATAGGGGATCGTAACATCACTGTTGCCACACTGGAGGCTGAGCCTGGAGTTAGGGGAAGGACTAAGAGTGAACAATCAAACACTATGGCCAGCTGAGCTGGAAAGGGAAGGACTTACCCAGCACTACAGGTCACTGTGGGGTATGCACCATCAAAAGGCATTGCCATTTGACAGGGGGAGGGAGAGGGAAGTTGAGTGTCTTACTGCATTGCTACTTCTATTTTATTTAACCAAAATAATATATTTCCTTAGGGGTGGGGGAAGGGATGGAGGGAGTGAAGAACAGTTTTGGGGACAGCTGTGGCCTCCCTTTGAGAGAGGCATGATTTTGGGAAGGACAGCTGAAAGAGTAGGGAATTCCCCTTGGGCTGGGGCACAGGAGTGGGAGAGGATAGGACCAGGACAGAATATGGCAGGGGTAGAGATTTTGGGGCTTTTTCTTTACCGAGGGATTGAATGTAGATTGAGAAGACGGGTAGGGTTTAGGAAGGAAGTGTTTGTTCTTTTGCCTGAAGCGCAGTAGATGAAGGGAGGCTTGCTTTTAAATGTTGGAGTTGGTAATCTGTTTCAATATCTTACTCTTTGTAATTTTCTTGTGCTTTGTTAAACTGTCATAAGCTTTTTTTTTTTTTTGAGAATGACAGCATCTAAATCTAAGTTATGCACAGCTATAAGCATGAAATAGTGAATGGAAGTGCAGTTTTTGTTTGTTCACTTGTTTGTTGGTGTTCTTGTGTCTTGCTCACATTTTAACATTCAAAACTGGAACAAATATAAATGCTGCTGCTTTGCTTTTTTTTAAATTTCCTTAAAGTGTTAATTTTGTCTGAGTCAAGCCAAGTTTAACAGAATTAAGTCAATATGCTCATAGACTCATAAAGGAATAGGGCTGGAAGGGACTTCAAGATGTCATCTAGTCCAGCTATGCCTGAGGCAGGATCATCCCTACCTTAAACCATCCTCTACAAATCTACTCTCTAACCTCTTAGCAAAAATACAGTCAACCTAACTCAAAATCAACACAACTCCCCAACCTGGCAGAGGAAAGCGGGATATTATGGAAGTCAACGTCCTACAGCTGGAAAAATTAATATTTGCTTCAGATACCAGGAAGAGGGCTCCACCCCTCACTACAAAGGGCAAAAAAATACACATTCTAGTTTTACCAGGGGGTAAAATTCCTTCCTGACATAAAACATGGTGATTTAGTCTGACTGTGAGCAGAGGAACAAAGCCTTTAGCCAGGGACCTCCAAGTGTCCCCATGCTTCAAAATGGTGGTGAGGGCACTTCAATTAAAGCTTGTTAGTTAAAGCGCCCCCACAGTCATTTTTGAAGCACAGGGCACTGAATACAGCAGGCATGGGAGGCACTTTAATTAGAGCAGCTCTTGGAGCCACTCTAAAACTTGCCCCTTCTCTCCCTGCTGAGCACATGTAAAGACACCCTGTTTCAAAAGGTTGAGGATGCAACAAAGAGATAATTTATTTTGGCTCTTGACCAGTAGGGAAGAATTGGTGGAGGACATGAAGTTGATGGGCACCTTGGGAGGAAGTGATCACAGTAGGATAGATTTCCATACCCTGAAACAGGGAAAGTATGAGGTCAACCAAACTAGGACACTAGATTTCAAGGGGTACTTCATAGACATGGGTGCCACGGGAAAACAGACTGAAGGGTCAAGGCACCTGGAAGAGTTGGGAGCTTCTAAGGGGCACAGTATTGGAAACCCAGCAAGGAACTGTTCTGACACAATGGAAGTACAGGAAAAATGGCAAGAGACCCATGTGGCTGCACAAGAGTTTCTAGGAGGCCTCAAATGCAAATGGAAAGCATACAAGCAATGGAAAAATGGGCAGGTCACCAAGGAAGCATACCAGAAAATAGCAAGAATGTGAAGGGACAAAATCAGGAAAGCAAAGGTAAAGAATGAGCTGCACCTCGCAAGGGAGGTTAAAAACAACAAGAATCGGTTCTGTTAAGTATGTTGGCCAGAAAAGAAAGACAAAAGAAGTTGTGGGTCCTCTGTTAAACAACCTGGGGGAATGCTTAACAGAAGATGTAAAGAAGGGGGAGCTACTTAACAGTTAATATGCCTCAGTCTTCACAAAACAATTACGATGAAGCCAGACACCTAATAAGGATTTATCTAGATTAAGGGGACAAACTGAGGAAGAAGATCAAGAAACAGTCAGAGCTTTTCATGAGTCTGAATGAATTGAAGTCAGCAGGACCTGAGGAACTTCATCCCAGGAAGGAACTCACAGAGGAGATCTTGGAGCCCCTGGCAGTGATATTTATTGGGTCATAGGAGGTATGTGAGACTCCAGCAGACTCGATGAATCAAGCCTCTGCTTCGACACACTGTAATTACGGTGCATTGGAGCAGCACCCCCTCGCATCTACAGGCACCCAGAAAGTTGTCCTCCCCACAGGTTGGAAACAGGCTCAAGATTTTTCCATTTGGCTGTGCTGTTCTTATGGCAGATGTCTGGAATTGAGTCTCCCATCCATTATCCTTTTGGATAATTTTTGGCTAACTGCTTGAAAAGTGCCTCGCCCACCTCCTCTTCCTGACTTGATGGGCCTATAATAAATCCCCACCGTTATATCAGTGTTGCTTGTCTGCTTTTCAGTATATGTTAATACCTAGTTAATAAAGTTGCTAATACCTACATAACTCTTAAAGGTTTGGTGGGTTTTTTTAACAGATCTTTATAGTTATTCTCTAATAAAGGATAGTATTTCTCCTCTGACATTCCAGGCTCAGATGAAAGACTACCAGCGGGAACTGGAGGAAGCCCGTGCATCCAGAGATGAAATCTTTGCTCAGTCCAAAGAGAATGAAAAGAAGCTGAAGGGTCTTGAAGCAGAAATACTCCAACTTCAAGAGGTACCTTTTTACCCTGGGGGAAGTCATTCAACTTTGCTTTGCTTTGGTTTCCCCATCTTCACAGTACAGATATGTTCTTACTTCCTGAAGGGTCCTAAAGGCCTTCCTTAGCATTTGTGATATGCATGGAGATTATCCAGCTATCTTGTACTTGGTATCAGAAATGGAGAATTGGAAGCATATATTCATGTAGCCACCCCATTGAGATTATTTCGTATTTATTACATTTGATTCTTAAATCTCTCACTGTTCCTTTCCTCCACACATTTTTCTCTTTATTGGCATAAATAGCTTTTCTCAATACCTTATTTTGAAAGTATTTAGTTGTCTTCCTTCTTAAGTGGTCAACTCACATTCATGGAAAGCTGCAGGCCTTGTAAAATTAAGTGCCCCTTAAAAGATATTTTGCAGCGTTGAATTAGTGCATTTAAGTTTTCTGGTGCTTGTGTTAGGTTTTTCCATTATCCTTAATTTTTTTAAGGCTCTTGTATGTTTATCTTAGTTTTGCATTTAACTAGATATGCTCAATATAGCAGCTAACATATGCAACATTTTTTTGCTGCTCTATAAATTGCTGT
Source organism: Caiman crocodilus (assembly GCA_030014935.1). Lineage (NCBI taxonomy): Eukaryota > Metazoa > Chordata > Crocodylia > Alligatoridae > Caiman > Caiman crocodilus. The sequence continues at coordinate 19,806,595 of JAGPOW010002173.1, forward strand.
TTAGGGAGTAGCTTGCCATTGCTGAGCTTCACTAATTAGAATTTTTTCCATAAAAGATGCTTATAGTGTAAATCATATAAGCTGTCAATTGCTTTCAGACTGTATACAGAATCTAAATTAAGGATCAATTTAAATATTTTCAGTATTTATCATTGGTTAACAAGGAAAAGTCAACTTCTGCAGTTTTGGAAAACCAGATAAGCAAGTCTCCAAGGACAATCTCAGGGTGACGGTTAACAGCTAGGAAGGAGCAGCTCCACCAAGGTTCTGCATATCCCACTTCTGGTCGTGATGGGTTTTTTTCCTAGCATTGATTTAAATCAGATACAATACTTTTTATTATATCCCAGTAGTATTAGGAAGCTGAATTAATATTTGCAAAACTTTCTGAGAGAGTTGGTACTAAGTGCTGTGAAAGCTGATGCATATTCTCTCAAACCCTTGCAGGAACTTGCTGCCTCTGAAAGAGCTCGGCGTCACGCAGAGCAAGAACGGGATGAGTTGGCAGATGAGATTGCAAATAGTGCTTCTGGAAAGTAAGTTATCAAATGTAATGTCACTACATCAGGAAGACTTAAAAACAGTGATGACTGTCTCCCATTAACCCTGCACGTTTTGTATTGCCCTATGATGAGGGGAATTGCTGGCTTGAATATTGAGCCTCATTAGAGAATTTGCTACTCTGTTAAAAGTAATGAAGTGGTTACCATGATACCTGGTCAATCTGTGTAATGCCCCATGTACTTTCTCCTTTTAGATCAGCTTTGTTGGATGAGAAGCGCCGCCTGGAAGCCCGTATCGCACAGCTAGAGGAAGAGCTTGAAGAAGAACAAAGTAATATGGAACTCCTCAATGATCGGTTCCGTAAGACCACACTGCAGGTGTGAAGCAGTTATTGGCATGTGCTGTTTTGGGTACTTTAAGCCCCTTTAAGTGCATAGTAAATAAGCAAAGGTTTTGAATAGGATTAAATGACCAATGCTGCTTCCCATTCAAAAGGTTGATACACTGAATTCTGAGCTGGCTGGAGAGCGGAGTGCTGCACAGAAGAGTGAAAATGCCCGCCAGCAGCTGGAGAGACAAAACAAGGAGCTGAAAGCCAAGTTGCAGGAGCTGGAAGGATCAGTAAAGTCTAAATTCAAGGCAACAATTTCTACCTTGGAAGCCAAGATTGGGCAGCTCGAAGAACAGCTTGAGCAGGAAGCGAAGTAAGAAATGTTTGTTAACTCAAAGAACATGGAGGTAATACTGTGGTCGACATTTTCATCGTCCTAGAGAGAGTTACCTTGGGTTCAAAAATTTCACATCTCAGCCCTAGGAATTGGAGTTTATTAGCTACAAATCAGTTGCCAGATGGAAACTCTTGGACCAGCCATCATAAAAGGATTGAGGATTTATATTTTATTTACCTGCAGAATTTCAAGATCAATATCTCCTGAAAAAGAAACTGCTGAAACTCTTCATTGGTCACATTGGCCCTTTGCTAAGCTATCCCTCTGTAGAGCTATCACTTAACCAAGGGATCCCCAAAATTGCTACTGCAGACCTTCATGCACACCTGCAAGACAAGAGCTGAAATATCAAGAATGCCCTATAAAATGCTACACATAAGCAGGGAAGATGAGGGAATGGCCAATGTCCAATGACAGTAATGACAGAGTTATAGTTGAAATTATGCCCAGAATAGCCAAGGAAAAGCCTCATGTCCCACATCACACAAAAAGTAAAAAAAAAAATCTCCTGACCTTCTTTCCTTCCTTCCTGTTACCAAATTTGGTGATTTGGTGTGACCCAGTGAGAACAAGGCCTTTAGCCAGGCACTTCTAGATCCTACTTGAGACTTTAAATTGATCATGGGATGGGATCTGGGGAACTTTATCTGGGATCACAAAAATTGTGTCCTGCCATGCTAAACCTAGAACATCTGGCATGGCAGAAGGTGCAACTTTTGAGATCTGGGATAAAATTCCTCAGTTCCTATCCCATGTTGGACTTGGGGAACCTGGGCTTAAAAAGAAGTTGCTTACTAGTCCCAGGCTGCACACAGCCCTTTAAACTTACTGACTTAAAGGGAACCTGGCATGTTTTAAAGGGCATGGGGCAGTAGTTTCCCATGTGTGGTTTAAACTAATGTGTTACACATTCAGATAAAAGTGCAATACAAACCGGCCCCAAATATGTTCCGTATTTAAACTTTTTGGCTGGCTTGCCATTTTCATCACATGATAAATTGCTGGAATATGTCTGGAGAGGATTCCAGAGGTATGGACACATACTTTTGGAGCTGTTTCAAAAGGGAAACTTTTCAAAAGGTAGCAGCTGTTACGTTCTGATTTGTTACGTGTGGACAAGCCAGGAATCATACCAGTGTAGCCAAGCCTCTTCAGCTTTAGCACTTGAGCAAGCAGTGTGTAGATATACTACATTTTCTAAGTACTGGCAAGACCATCAACACGACTCTGTCAAACTTCCAGACTACTGTGGATGATAACCTAGTGCTTTAGAGGAAAATGGGTGGGGGGAAAAAAACCTCTTCCAGAAGGCAGTAGGATTCCTGGGGGAAAGGATGGGAAATTCCCTTCTGGCCCATATTGACAGCCAGAAAAAGCCTGTGAAATATGGGATTACAAACACCTGCCATGCTGCCAGAAAGTTACCTCCGTATTCCAACAAGGGAATTGCAGATATACAATTCTTTCTTTTGTGGTTGTCCCAAAATTCCTTGTCCTATCATACAATCCCTTGTAAACTTACCATGTTCATTCTCAAAGCAAGTCAGGTTTTGGGCTTGCACTGCTTGGCTTAGAAGATCATTTCAAAACTTCATTCTTGTGATTAGTTTCTGTTTTGTTCCGATTTATATGCTTACCTTTTTTACCCTCCAGAAGAACCATAAAAATTGCACTTGCTTTTTATGGGGGGTTGACTTATAATTAACCCCCTAAGTCTTGACTTTTGCACTTGCAGCATTTTTGTATATGCAGCTAAAATGCCAAGTCAGATTTTTTTTCAATGCAGCCTTTTAATATTTCAGTACATTCAGGTGTTTTCTTTGATTAATTGATTCTCCTGTGGAATGTTATAAGCTCAGTAGCATTTTGAGTCTCTAGCTAGGTAACCTCTTGAGGTCCTTCCAGCCATACTTTTCTGTAATCGGTAATTACAGACTTTTTCCAAAAATATTTAAAGAAGAAAAGCTGCTTTTCCTAAAAATTAAACCTGGAAATATAGGATCTGCTTTAAATACACTTTATAATATGTAAAACTGGAACAATGCAATAGAAATCTCCTTATTTTTCATCTTAGTTTCACCATAGCCAGTTTGTAGCCATTTGATGTTATAGTGGTAATTTTTAGCCTAAAATACTCTACTCCCTCCTTAACATTCACTCCATGAATGTACTTTTAAAGGGTAATAATGGCATCCCTTCTTGATGTATTTTTAGGCTGAACAAGCCAAACACTTCTCATCTTTTTAATAAGAAAAAGGTCTCCATTTCCTTAACCTTTCTTTGAATCCATTCTAATGTTAAGGTAATTTTTTTTTAACTTTACTGTTCATAATAGTCTAAATGGGGTTTTTACCTGGTCCTTGTACCATGATACTAGTACTTCTTTGTCTCTTCTGCATATAAGCTGCCTACTACGTCCTAGGATGGTATTTAGCCTTTTTTTAAAGCTGTGTTGCACTTGTGACTTATGGGCATCCAACAGATCTGCGTATCTGTCTTTAGTTGTCTCAAATTTATGGCCCCATCTTCTAGCCAGAGTCCCTTGTATTGGTCTCTAAATACATGTCTTTATAGTTCATGCTGTTCAACTTTATTCCACGTTTAATGACCCATTCCATGAGAATTTAAATTTTCCTGTATACTTATTGGGTCCTCCCCTGTGTTGGCAGTGCCTCCCAGGTTAGTGCCATCCACAAATTTCATCTAGCTGTAGTAACAAGGTTGCTAATAATGTTAAGCAGGAGAGGCTTCAAGACCAATTTCTGAGGAACACCACTAGAAACTGCTTTCCAGTCGGATACAACTCCTCTTTCAACATAAAAGGGGAGAGTACAACAGTTTAAGCCCTGTCCTAAAGAACAAATGCCTCCATGTTTTAGTTTGGATCATCTAAACTAACAGTTTCTGTGCTGATAAGTTGTGCTTCAATTACAACCAACACAACTGCACTTGCAGACTGGTGAAACAGATGCATCAGTTGAATAGATTAGAATTTACTGCACTTCAAGCTGGTTCCTTACATTTATTTCATGTGTCCACTGTCCACCGTCTGTCCCATGGTAAGGAAAAGCTAAATCACAGTAACCCGGCAGTTGTTTCATTCCGGTGTTTAGCTTCATCTTCTGCACGATAGGAGCAGACAAAGCGGTTACAGATTAGTTGATGCTTTCATGACCAGTAAGTCCCCTTCCCCTTTTAAAGCAGTAGTTTGTTTTTTCTGCCTGCAGTCAAAACTGGACACTAATAATTCCAAGGGCAACTCAAAGCTTGACAAATTAAAAGATCTCCTCCAGGATGTATAACTGGTATGCTGTAGAAATGGAGCAAACCAGCCAACACTTTGTTGCTCAGTTTTATTGACGTGGTGATAATGACAATGTGTTTTCCTAGGGAAAGAGCAGCTGCTAACAAATTGGTACGTCGCACAGAAAAGAAGCTGAAAGAGGTTTTCATGCAGGTGGAGGATGAGCGTCGGCATGCTGACCAGTACAAAGAGCAGGTAAGTGAAGTCGTAGAGCCATGCTCCCAATGGCAGTGTCTATGAATGTGCCTGGCTCAGGATTCTGGTACAAACAGGGCTGGATAAATGCATAGGCAAACTAGGTATATGCCTAGGACCCTGAACTCTGGGGGCCCCCCCGGTTCTTCCCTCCACAGTGGTGGTGCAAGTGGCCCTGCGTGCCTCCCCTTCCTTTCCACTCCCCTCCCCTCTGCCAGCCTCACCACTGCCGTGGCTGCTTCCCAGCGATGGCTCTGAGCCCCACTCCCCATGGGCAGCAGCACTGGGGTGGGGGGGGGGTCTCGACCAGCCCAGGGCCCATGAGTTTGTCTTGGGCCTGCTAAAGGGTTAATGTAGCCCTGGGTACAAATGCTGATCTCCTAAAGAGACTAATTTGTGTTTAAAAAAAATGCTACCTGGCAGAGCTGTCTGATGGATCCCCAAGTTCAAATAGGAACAATGAGAGCATAGGGGCAATTTGTCTGGAGCAGTTGCCAAAAGTCATGGCTCATTCAGTGTTTCTGCCCATGTTTACCAATGCTCTAGCTTTTCTGCCTCCAGCTGGGGCAGTCTGTACCCTGTCTCTTGCTGGGAATTTGAGGTGTCCTCTGTTCTCTTTACCTTCTCCTCTTGAATGGGACTTGCTCTGGTGTCTCCAGCCAAGTAGAAAGGGCCTTCATCAAGGGCTTTGACTTCCATTCCCCAAAAATAGTTCAGCAACAGCTACAAATGCCTTACAGAACTATTTGGATAACCTAACAGCAATAACTGAGTGCTTGGAAGTTCTGGTTGCCAAAGCGGCTTGTGGGAAGTTACCAGTAACTAGAACCATTACACTGCCTTGAACCATTAGTCTGCCTTGACTCTAGTGCTGCCATCTCCTTAAACTGATCCCTTAAAGCCCAGGGGCCCTGTATTTAAGAACCCCTCTGGGATCCTGTGTTGCAATTAATGCAGCAGTACTGGCTTGCCAAGACTGGAGGTTATGGTCTAGGCAGGCAGGCAAGATGCTGCAGCTGACAGATACAGAAATCAGCTGCAAGATGCATCAGCTTTTCCTTCCACCTCAGTCTGTGCAACAACTGTGCCTCCCTCCATTACATCCTGCAAAACATGTCCCTCGGTTAAACAGCTGATACTTCTGTATTGTCTACAGTAGTGAATTTTAACTGTTTACTTGGGGTTTATATAATGTAACCTGTAGCCTAATGCAAGTCTGTTGAGATCAACATCCTCAGCAAGGACTGAAAGAGAAAATATCCACTGCTTCCCCCTTCCCCACTAATCCACAAAATCGCTAGATTACAGCTTCTGAACCCTTTTGAATAAACTTCAATGGTGACAGCCTGGCTCTGTCTTCTAGATGGAGAAGGCAAATGCCAGAATGAAGCAGCTCAAACGGCAGCTAGAGGAAGCTGAAGAGGAAGCCACGCATGCAAATGCCTCCAGACGTAAACTTCAGCGTGAATTGGATGATGCAACAGAGGCTAATGAGGGCCTGAGCCGGGAGGTCAGCACTCTGAAAAACAGGCTAAGGTAAGCAATCCTGATCTGTGTACCTTGGCTCTGGGCATGAATGTGTTTTACCTAGGCATTTGTGAGACAAAGTAAAGTTGCACAGCTGCACAAAGGGCAAATGTGGTTTTGGAATGCTTCAATAAAAGCATTAGGTGCAAGATGCAGGAGTACTGGGCACTGGCTAGGCCTCTTCTAGAGTATCATGTGCAGTTCTAGGCTCCGCATTTCAAAAAGGACCTGGAGAAGTTAGAGAGGGTGCAGACACGGACAGCAAAGTTAATCAAGGGCTTGGAAAAGAAGTTGTGTAAGGAGACACTGAAAGAGCCAGGCATGTTCAGCTTGCAAAAAAGGCATGTAAGAGGGGACATGATAGCAGTCTTCAAAGCAGGTAAAACGGGAACCACAACAGCCAATGTCCTGCTATAAAATGTTGTCAGTGTATGATCAAGAGGTCCTCAGTATAGGGCCACTCCCCCCCCCCCCCCCACTTACAGAGGAAGGCAAAAAACCCCACAGTTCATACCAATCTGGCCATGGGATAAATTTCCTTCCTGACCCCAAAAATGGCGATCAGTCTGACCCTGAGCCTCTAGTCAGGAACCTCTGGCTTTGGTCCCAGCAGAAATATTGGTACACCCCAGCCACGGTCCCGTTTTGGCTGTAGCCAATGCCCAATGCCCTGGGAAGGCTTAAAAACACCCTGACACCTATAGCAGAAAAGGGCAGGGATGTGGAAGCAACTTCAGGAACACCTCAGTGATGGAGAGTCCCCTTACCTTCCCTAGGCAGCCTGTCCCACTGCCCTAACACAGTGAAGTTTTTCTGGATAGCCAATCTAAACTTACTCTGCTGTAACTTCAAACCATTACTCACTCTGCAGTGCAAGAGGTTCTTGCTCTCTTATGACAGCACTTCAAGTATT
>JAGPOW010002173.1:19813865-19846451 GCA_030014935.1 Caiman crocodilus
TTCAAGTATTTGAAGTATTCAAGTATTCAAGTATTTGAAGATGGCTATCATGTTCTCTTAAGCGCCTTTTCCATAAGCTGAACATGCCTAGCTCCTTCAGCCCCTCCTGATTTAATAGACATTAGGCCTGGAAGGGACCTCGGAAGATCACAGAGTCCAGCTGTCTACCCAAGGGGCAGGAAGTCCGGGTCAAAGGATCCCAGCAACATAAGCATCTGAACATTTCTTAAGAGTCCAGAGGTGTTTACACCACCTCTGGAGGCAGTCTATTCCAAGCCTTGGGGACTCGGACAGTAAAGAAGGTTTTCCTTATGTCCAGCCTAAAACCATCTTGGAGGATTTTGAGACTATTGGACCATGTCATCCCTTGGCGAGCTCTGGTGAACAGGCATTCATTCCCCCATGCTGGATATAAATACATCCTCACCCTGGCCATCCCACATCATGCTAGGCAGGGCAATTCCTTTGGGTTGATGGAAAAACTGATGCAAAGTACCCATTAAGCAGGGTGGCTTTTTCCTGAGTGTCATTTGTCCCAGCTGATTTAGCAGGGGTCCAGTGTTATCCTTGCTTTTCTTCCAACTCCCCACACATCTGAAAAAGGACTTTTTTATTGTCCTTGATACTTGTAGCCAGGTGGAGTTTGGTTGCAGCCTTAGCTTTCCTGGTTTGCTCCCTATACATACGAACCAGTGCAGAATACTCCTCCTTTGTGGTGATTCCTATTTTCCATCCTTCATAAGCCCTCTCTTTATTGGAGTAGGAGGTCCAGGAGTTCCCTGATGAGCCAGGGGGATTGCTGTGCCCTTTTGCTACCTTTCCTCCAAGATGGGATGAACATCCCTTGTGCTTTCAGGATCACTCCCTTAAGGAGCAACCACTCCTCTTGGGCTCCTCTCCCTGTCAAGTCATGGTCCCTTAGGGCCTTGTCAACAAGCCTCCTGAGTTTATCAGAGTCTGTTTTCCTAAAGTCAAGGACTTCTGCATTGCTGACTGACTTGCCAGCTTTGCAATGGTAGTAAAACGATCAGCTCATGGTCACTGTCTCCCAGCTTTTCCTTTGAATTTTGTTTTGTTTTAGGTTGCTGACTAGATCACCCCCTTCAGCCAGTACCGGGTCCAGTAGCACTTTACTTCTTGTTGGTCCATAGACTTCTTGGGTCAGGTAGAGTTCATCCACGCACATGAGGAAGCTTTGTGACCATTCGGATTTGCCCGAGTGCTCTTCCCATGAGATGTCCAGGTAGCTGAAGTCTTCCATGACAACCATGCTCTGAGAGCGTGTAGCCTCAGCTAGTCCCCTGGCTATTTCCTAGTCGAGCTCTTCTTCCTGGTTAAGAGGTCGTTAGTAGACTCCTACCATTGTGTCCCCTGTGCCACATTCCCACATACTTTAACATAGCTCTACCCCCACCTCTTTTATCTGTGTGATGTCTTCTATATAGGGTATAACTGTATACCTGTGACCCAGTCACAGATGTAGTCCCACCAGGTCTCCATTATTCCTATGCGATCATAGTCATTCTTGTTTAGCAGGAGGACCAGTTCCTCCTGTTTGTTCCTTAAGCTCCTGGCATTGGTGTACAGACACAAGCATCCCATTGGAAGCCCTAGGCTTCCTTGCATTCCCAGGAGGACGCCATTCCAGGGTTGGGGAGGGAGTGGATGCCCATGGGTGCCCTAACCTGTTGGTTTTGTAGCTGCTGTCTAGGGGGCTTGCTTTGGGGGTTGTGCACCCATCTGCTGATGGGCTTAGTTTAAAGCCAGGTAGAGCAGGTCAGCCATTCTGGCTGAGAGGAGCTTCCTCCTCAGTGAAGTGAGGTGGAGGTCGTCTCTTTCCAGCAGACCACTGTCTCTCCAAAAGAGCAGGCTGTGATTGTGGAAGCCTCAAATGACTTATTTCCAAGCCCTTGATCATCTCCACATGCTTGCTTCCAGGATATGGTGGATGATCTTGTCTCAGGCTGGGGTTTGGAATAGATGTCCCATGGAGGACCCTTTCAACCCCCAATTCTCTATTCCTACGATTCTTTATGATTCTGAGTTTTGAAGCAGCTATAGCAACTCCCTTTAAAATGGAGCTTCCAAGATGGCAGGGTTTTCTGCTGAACAGTAGGGCTGTGCCAAGCTTTGAGTGCTGATTAAATTTGGAGGAGGTTCAGCCTAATTTGCCAGCTGAATTTTCAAATCTGAATTGAATCAGGACCAGTTTATGGCTCCTGCAGCAGCCTCGGGATTTCTGGGGGCTCATGCAGAGCCCCCCACACAGCACAAGGCAGTGGGGGGGAGTGGGGATCGCCCCCTGCCAGGCAGCACCCAGTGAGTACGGGGTTGGTTTGTTTGTTGCTTTTTGTTTTTAAAGGACCAGGAGCTTGGGCAAGCAGGGCAGCCGGGGCTGGGGGAGCAGGCAAGGGTCAGGGGACTCGTGACGGAGCCCCCCATATAGTGTGGGGCAGTGGGGATCACCCCCCACCTGGCAGCAGTGAGTCAGGGCTTTTTTTTCCGCAAGTGCTGGAAGCTGGGGCGGGCGAGGCAGCCATTGCCAGGCTGGGAGAGCGAGCAGGTGATAGCCCTGTGTGATTCAGAGATTTGGCTGATTCAGCAGGAGCCAAATCTCCAAATCAGATTCAGCCAAATAGATTTGGGACAGTGATTCGAATCACCAAATCAATTCGCTGTCCCCCAAATCAACCAAATCCAAAGCAAATACTAGCCACTTTGCACTGGCCTACTGAACAGCTATAACTGGAAGTACCACTGTAGAGCCTTTTAATGCTGTAAGAAAGTTAAGAATGGGAGTCTGCCAGGAATAGTTATTCCTAAGGAGCAAGGGTGGACCATGTCAGTAACCCATGTATATCCTTGTATTGTAGTCGAACACTCTGGTATCAACACTGTCATGTTCTTTGCCATAGGTGACTGGTGCCTCCCGAGTCTGGGGGTCCTCCAGCAGCCAATCACCAAATGGGGGCAGGTGCCCTAGCAGCTGACTGGGAGGTCCCCCATTGGCCAGTCACCAACCCCAGAAGTGCCAGCAGCAAAACCAGAATTGCTGCTGGCATTTCTTGGCACCCCCGCTCCTCGACCAGCAAATGCCAATCTCAGGGGATGGCACATGCCCCCCCTGGCTCCCCCCACACACGTTGCCTATGTTCTTTGGTTTGTCAGTGACATGATTCAGCCATATGCAAATATTGTTAGGAAGAGGACTCTTTTGTGTCACTTAAGTTGCAGGTAAATTGTTTCTACCTTGTCCTGGCATAAATGCATTTCACTATCTTTTCTGAGAACCAGTTTGATTTGAAAAACTGGCTTCAAAATTTGAAGAAGTAAACCTGAGTAGGTTTTGAGATCACAGCAAAGCATTTGAGAACAGAGAGCACCTGACCTGGACACTTGTGAAAACTGTGTGCATGTGTGTCATGGCACTAAGTGAAGGTGTTGGCTGCTGTATTGAAATGTATGTATTTCATTTATTCTCCACAAGACAAACATAAATAGTCAGTATTTCTCAGTAGCATGGAGAGCCCATTTCTTTTTTAAATTAGTTCTGAATCTTGGTGCCATTCTAAATAATTTCTTTGTCAGTATTGAACTTGCTCAACTTGTGATTTTTTTTTTTTTTTTTTAAATGCCCTTTAAGCCAAAGATCTGAATTGAAATGGAGAATAGCATCCTATGTTTTGAAGGGCACAGCACACTTTCTGGACCGGCAAAAAGGGGGTTTCAGGTTTCTTTAGTATTGAATATCCAGGCATCTCGTTATAAGAACTGTGAATGCTGTTGAGTTACTGGGTTCCATGGTTATACGGGCTGGTGACTTTGCAGTGGAAGATTCAGACCACAGGCTAGGGGGTGAACAAGGTTCTTCATGTCACCAATTGCTGGTCTTCTTTCAGGAGGGGCGGCCCAATCACCTTCACTTCAAGTCGATCTGGAAGACGCCAGCTGCACATCGAAGGTGCTTCTCTGGAACTTTCAGACGACGACGCAGAAAGCAAAGGCAGTGATATCAATGAAATGCAGCCTGCCCAAGCTGAGTAGAGCCAAATCGCACCATTGCATGCAGAGACCTTTTTCATAATAGTCAGTGGAGTGAAGAGGACTTATTTCTAACCACGAAACTGCCTTGTGGCCATAAATCTGCCTTAGATAAAATTGGCATGCTACAAGGTTATATATCATAAGTCAACTCTGTCTTAAGGCTGTCTAGCCTCACCATACTGTACCCAGCTTAAGATACAGGTACAACTGCTTTTTTATATATAGTAAACTAAATGAAATTGTCTCTGTTCAGTGCATCTATTTTCCAGATATTCATTGTAAAGCCATTTTATAAATTAAAGACCAAACTGCATCTGTTTCTTTCTTTTTCTCCCAGCTGTTGTGATCCACACACAATCAGCAAGTGAACTGTGAAAAGGCCTTCGGAAGTATTAAGAGGAGGAATCTAGGGTTGAATGAGTAGTATCCATTTTTAACCTGAAATAAGATTTTGAAGTGTTCTCAGTATCTGATTTTATCAGTTAGTACATGGACAATAAAGGTGAATTACAGCAGCTTCACCAGTCTTAATCATTACAGTATTTTGCATGTGTAGACCTGCTATCACTGCTCCCAAGACAGCTGTACATATTAAGGCTAGTATAATATGAACACCAGTTAAGTGATGATAAACATACAACATCCATTAACTTTTATCTTGAGCCTATTTGTGGCTGATTTAGTCTTTGGAACATGGAGCTGAGGAGCTGCTTCTTCCCCTTGATGTGATAGTTTCATAGCGAAGCAGTTTTCACCTTATGGCTACCTTGGCCATCCTAGTGTCACTAATATAGAGTAGGCACGCTTGCCTGCTGTTATGAACATAAAATGGCAGGACCATCTGTACTGTATGACACTTCTAGCTTGTTTGGAGGCTGTGGTTTACAGAGGTTAAAAGGTCGATATTACTTGTCTGAGTTGACATGCCAGTCGATGTGAATCCTTTTTCTTTTTTTCTTTTGAACAGTATTACATCAAATAGTTAGCCTTCTTTTTTTTTTTTGTTTAAATAGCTGCAAAATTGTCATTAAAGTGCCTTAGACACTACAGTACTAAGACAATGTTACATATATAATTTGCCTATATAACAATGACTTAATGTATTAATTTTTGACTGTGCTTCATATCATGTACCTCTAGTCAAAGTGGTATTATGGATATTCGGTGACAATGAATCAGTGTTAACTATGAAATTTTGTTCCTCTGCCACATGCTCAAAACAATAATTTCTTTTTGGTTAAAAGCTTTAACATCTGTTACAAAGGTTTTGTTGTGCGTGTTTGGATATTTTTAATCAAACTGGCTGTTGACCACCAAGCATCTGACTGCAAATATCCTGTTTTCTTGTATACCCATATTTCTAGACAATGATTTTTGTAAGACAATAAATTTATTCATTATAGATCTGGATGCCTGCTCTGTTTACTTACAGGAAAACCTCTCTCTTGATGCTGACATAAAATTTAATAAACAAGAATATGACTGGAAGCCGCCTATTCCCTCCTTACTGGTTTGATTTTATGTTGACCTCTGTACATAAAGGGTCTGTCCTAAACCTCTTGGGGCTTTAACATGGTTAACCCATGATTACATATTGCAGTTTTAGTAGATACTCTCTTCATCATTTGAAATTCAATTGAAATTCATGTGCACAGATAAATGGCACCGCATCCAGGAGCTGCTCTGCAACAACTAACAGACTATGCAACACATGAAATAATTTAAACTAGTAATGCTCAACCTCTGGCTGAATCCAGCCTCCAGGGCCATGTTAGCAAGCGTGTGGGACTCCCTACAGCTCCAGAAGTGTGGTAGCAACTTAGTCTTGGCTGCTAAAGCCAGTCATTAATGCAGCTACTGCACCCCCACCACCAGATTTCCAGCCCCATGTGCCAGCCTGCACACTCTCTTTAGCCAGCACATAAACCTACAGACTATACCCACACTGACCTTGTGTGGCATCTAACCCATGGCCCAGCTCCATGTCACTCATCCAGCCTGCAAGGCCAAAATGTTCAGCACTGCTGACTTAACACTAATTGCTATTCCTGAGGGCATAGGCAGACAAGGTTCCTTGGATGAATCTAATATCTTTTATTAGACCAACCCAAATAGCTGGAGAATAGTTATTAAGCAAGCTTTTGGGTTCCAAAACCCTTTGTCAGGCTAAGGAAGTTTCAGTGGTTGGTATGTTACAGCAATTGTTTGAGTTGGAACCTGAATGAAAACCTGAAAACTATGTCAAACAGTGAATGGAGAAACAAGACCTGATATACAGATGCCCAGAAGTGATACAGTTGAAATTCCTTATCACAGACCTGTGTTTAGTTATAGCGGTCTTTATGGCCAGCCCCTTCCTTAACATATACCAAATCAAAGTGTAGGCAGATGCATGTTATCATCAATGATTATATCCAACAGGAGGTTGAGGCATTCAAGATCTGAAGAATCCAGCAAGAGCTCAAGGGGGGGGGGTGTCTAGCCTCTCTCTCCTCCCAGGTATGAGCATGTTGTTGCCCCCACCCTGCCTGATCCAAATGTTAAATTTCTGTTTAGCTTTTCCAATGAAAGTGATTCTCTTAAAGACAGGTGCACACTCTCTTTCTTTATTCTGGGACCACATCTGACAATTTAAGCCTACCTTGTCCTATTCTGGAGATGGAAAGGTGAGGTAAAGTCCTCTAATGGCAAAGGAAGACAGAAAACATAACGGCATTTGGCAGATAAGGGAAAACCATACTCTGTATTTTGCCCCAGCTGCTGCTGTAGGCTGCAGACTCTTCCAAGGGCCTCTGTAGTTATGAACACCCCCATGAAAGTGAGCGAATCTGCTTCAATTCTCACATGAAGCCTGAAATTGTTTGTTGTCTCCAAGACCAGCTCAGCAAACTGACTGCTTTTCAGGAAAGGATCCATCAGAGGTAAAAACATGAAACATGATCTCAACTTACTTTTCTGAAAAAGCCACTGGTTCCACATTAAAAGAACTTTATTTTTGAAAGATTTCTCTCTCTCTTTTTAGACCACATGATCTTGGTGCCACTGTATTAATGGTATGCCATCTTATTTAAACATGCCATAGAGATTCTGAATAAATAAAGCTACAAAGCCCAAGTTATATACAAATATCTTAGGCAAAGATATTATGTTTACAAACCTATATACAATAAAACAAATGTAAACAGTCAAATGCAGCAAAGGATGCACAGGAAAAGGATGTACAAAACCCTGATGGGACGTGGTGAATCTGCACTGCCCTCTCTTCCTTGTGGGCAAGAGTCTTAGTCAGCATTTGTAAATGAGCCACAGAGCTCCTAGAAATTGAATCTGCAAAGCTAAATGAATGTGATGGAATAGATTGGACAGGAATATTTTTAAACCCACAGACCAAACCACTGTCAGGTTTCCTTGTTCATTTTAAAATCCACCAATTTTGAGGCACATATAAAGACAGAGAAATTGCACAAATACATTGCTTTAAAGACCCACAAGGTACATAATGGTCCAAAACTGTCACAAAAGCCCATAAGTGACACTGTAAAATCTAGTCTTTATATATTACACAGACTTGAACAGTCTGAATGCTTTTGAGGGGCTATACCAATCAAACTGGTGACTTGTTTAGGTCTCAAACCAAGACTCCTTTGATGCATAAAAGTTTCATTAACAAGGAAGATTAAACTTATTTGAGGCAAGGAGTATTAATCCAAGATGCAACTGTCCAATAGGATTAATGTCTAATCCTTACCACACATCCCTTTAAAATCATTCCTGATAGCACCCTGGCTGCGTGCGTCTTAAAAGCCAGGTTGCTGGTGGGGGCAGGATGTAAGTAGTCAGCCAGAGTGTGTGCTCTATTAAACCTAAGATAGAAAAGTTACCAAGGGTTTAGGACTGACTTGTCAAGTTCTAAGCAGTGAGATTCCTGTGACCAGTGAAACAGAATAATACACTTATCAGCTTATGTGACTCAGAATAGATGTGACCATGTTAGAGAATGCTCACTACGGGAAGAGGAGAAAATAAACTCTTTTACAGTTGAGTGAAGGGCTGTGTGCGCTGGGGTCTCCTCTGGGCAGCAGGGCCATTCTGCACGGCAAGGGGCAGTAATAGGAAGGAATTAGAAGCAGTTCTCGTTTGTCTGAGAAAATGATTCAAAGTCCAAACCCAACCTCCTGGCTGTTCATACACTCAAAGGGAGCATTCCTGGAGCTGAAGATGGTCTGGAGGATCCGATGCCTGGCGGCAGGCCTTGGTCAAAACCATTTACTGCCCTGCAGAACAAAAGAGCAACAGGGGGTTGGTCAGCAAGCAGCAGCAGGAATAACCGGTAGTTAGTGTATCCACACTCCCTCCCCCACAATGGTTGAAAAAATAGGAGCCTGCTGTTGGCTCTAAGCAGCCCCCCAGCCTCAAACTGCATCGCTCAAGCAACAGGCTACCTAGCTCCCAGTCTCACTAAGGCACAAAGCTGTGCAGTAGATCCAGCTGCCGTCTGTGCCCCAACGTCAATACAGACCACATCATCACTGGATCAAACAACACTAATTATAACATCCGATTTGCAATCCTACCAATGTCGTGTATGCCGCCATCACTTGCTCACAGATGGGGCGATCCTTACATGGCAGAATGAGCAAATACGAACCTGACACCCACACCAGAAGGACATGAAGGCCTGTGACAGAACACATTGACCTCCCAGGACACCACATCACTGACCTGAGGACGGCTGTTCTCAGGCAGCAAACTTTTAAAAAACAATTTGAGCTGGAAACTGGAACAAGAAATCACCCATAGACCGGATTGTATCAAGTGTGGTTTGAACGGGGACCATGGAGGCTTCTCTCATTACCTGGACTAGCTCTCGTGACTTCATTCCCATGGGTTTATTGCTTGCATGTTTGCCTCTCCCAGCAGTGCCCTACCTTCTGCTTTTATATTCATGTAGCTCTCCTCCTTATACACAGTTTTGTGCAGTCCCTTCACAGCATCTGCTCAAGTGAGCTGCAGTGCACAAAAGCTTGTGCTGTATATCTACCTACTTGGGTTAATCTATAACATGCAAATCTACCCTGCCTTCTAGAAAGGGCGTTGCAACCTCCATAGGTGCAGGCCTCCGCCCTGGAGTCTACCAGTGATTCCACACTGACACGATCAAAGCTTGCTGACCACTAGAAAGTAACTTCCCTGCTGAACAGATGGGAGCATGCGCCATCCAGGCTGTGGGCAGGTTACTAGTTATCACAAAAGCACCACACTGCCAGGAATGGAGCACTCCAGCATTCATCAGGCCAAGGTGTTTTCAAATCTAACCATAATCTGCGATAAGCAAGCACAAAGCCCTCCCTATGCATGTCTTGCCTATGCGCAAAGGCTACCTATGTGCATCTGCCCTTCAAAGTCTCACTGGCAAAATCAAGTCAGTGCAGCTGGAGCTGCAAGGTAAAACAACCCTCATAGGTTCAGGTCTTGCTCCTAGGTTCTCTAGAGAACATGTTTAACTTTCTTTAGGAAGCATCTGTGATGTCTCAGTGTCTTCCTTTTACCAATCCATAGGTGCCAAAAGCTGCTCAGTAGCTAGCTGTTGCAAACCATGTAGAACCACACGCGAGAGGGACGAGCACTCAGAGCTGCCTTCAAAGACGGCTCGCCCTTAAGCTGGTAGCAGTGAGGGTGTATGACACAGTGGAACAGTTCTGATTACAACCAGCAAACGAAAAGTGCACACTCACATGCGCTAGATCATGACAGTATACAAATATGATACAGAATGGGATGTGAAGGCCATATCTAGGGTTACCATATTTTCGTGCATACAACACTCCCCGGAATAAAGCAAGCACCCTATTTTTGAAAGGCAAAATGTATAAAACGATCATTCCTTTTAGCAAGTACTTGAGCAGCAGCAGAGAGCCAAGTCTGCTCACTGCTCTGCTCCCTGCGAGTTGTGTGCAGATTTTACTTACCGTATTTACTCGAATACAAGAACTCCCCCAATAATTAGATTCTATATATGGAAAATTTACAAAATTTGTTACAATTTTCCTGGTGTCAAATCTAAGTATTGAAGGGCTGTCTGGAATCCTTTCCCCTCCACCGCTATAGCAGTGAAAACAGGGGTGAGGGGATGTTAAATGGCCCCCTTGCCACTTCTTCCCCTCAGCCTTCCTGTGCCTCCCAGCTGCACCTCCCACCCTTAGCTCCCATAATCTTCCCTTCCCACCGAACTCCCACCCAGTCTCTGCTTCTCCCCACAAATTTCCAGCCATCCCACCAGCATGGCTGCTGTACCAACCCCAGCTCCTGGTGCTTTAAAGAAAAGCCCCAGTGCTCAATGCATGCTGCTGGACAAGGGGCACTCCCCACTGCATGGGGGGCTCTGCACGAGCCCCCGACCCTTCCCCTCGCTCCCCCAACCCCACCATGGGTGCCCTGCCCAGGCCAGCTTTGACCTTTAAGAAAAAACAAAAAACCCAGGACTCACCGCTCCTGCCCGCGGAGGCAATCCCTGCTGCCCCCCATTGCCCCGTGCCACATGGAGGGCTCTGCACAAGCCCCCGAAGCCCCGAGGCTGACCCTATGGTCCCCTCCCCCAGCCTCACCTCCCCTGGCCCTAGTACTTACCAACTGTCTTTGTCTCTGCCTGTCTGTCTGTCTGTCTCTCTCTGTCAACTCAGAGGTGTGCAGGCAAGAAACAGTATTAACCCTTAACAAGCGACCACTGACAGAATGTCCGAACTTGGCCACAAAACCTCGCATAGGATTGGCATGGTGTAAGTGCAGCGAGAAACTTCACTCCGGGAAGGGGAGTTTCACTGGATAATGGGGAGCACAGTCCGAAAGAAACAAACTGGTTCTTTACGGCTCCCAAACTGGGTGCCAAAATCACTGCTCACTTCTGGAAACCTTCACCTTAGAAATGTGCTTCAGAGACCACTACGAGGTCAAGCAGCAGAAATACTGTTCTCTTAATTTTGGGCATTGAGAGCCTGGAACCTATTACATTACCGTCACATGCTTTACAAGTCATTAGTCTACATTTTAAGCTGCATTCTGCATGGACAGAGCACCTTCATTTTGAAAATCATTCAGCTTTCTACAAATAGTAGATTAACTGTAAGAAGCCTTGTGAGCTAGATCAGCATTTGCATCCAAGCTATGTCTACCCTCAGCGTGCCTAGCACAAAGGCAGGCAAGGTTCTCTGTGTAGATGTGATATCTTTTACTAGACCAACTAAATAGCTGGAAAAGGGTTTTTGCAAGCTTTCGGGCACAAACACACTTCATCAGGCATAGGGAGACTCTGGTGGTGTTATGTGTTCTCCAAGGTAGAAAAGTAGCTAATTTACAATAGGCAGGTCTGTGAAAATGCAAACGAGTGGAAGTTGGGAAGACAATGTACACAAAGGACACCTTTTGCAGATAAGCCTACAAACTTCACTTCATAAATCTACTGGACACAAAAAAGTGTGGACTTACTATAGACATTGGATTTATGACATAATACAACCTGCCTGACATCTGATACCTCAGATAACCTGCCTCTAGCTGACCACTTGCATTTCTTCACACATTTCCCCACCTTCCCCATGCTCCGCTCCCATCTTTACCCAATGTCTTCCCAACTTCCACTCATTTGCATTTTCACAGCCCTGCTTCTTTTCTACCTTGGAGAACACGTAACACCAGCAGAGTCTCCCTATGCCTAACGAAGGGCGTTTATGCCCAAAAGCTTGCAAAGAACTTTTTTCCAACTAAAAGATATCACATCTACCAAAAGAGCCTGTTCCCTGCCTATGTCCTCAGGCCAGGGGTTTTCACCCTTTTTGGGTCACTGTACCCCCAGCAGCTGGTCAAGAAGGTGGGAGTCCCCCGGCAGCCAGACGGGCAGCGAGGGAAGTTGGAGCCTCCAGCACCCGGTTAAAAACTCCTGCCTTAGACCAACAGGGCTACAAGCACCAACCTTAGTACAAAGGTGTGCTTTTGTAAGGATTATGCAATGCCAAATGCACAATCCTTCTGGATTCATCACCCCCCCACACAAACATGTATGTATGTGTGCGTGCATGTGTGTGTGAAATGTATATGACCAGCAGCACCCAGCATGACATACTTGACACTGAATTTTCCTCAGTGAATAATAATGAATAAAAAAAGTCCAAATTTATCTTTTTACTATACTAACAAACACAACACTGCACACATGAACGACAAATGAAAACCTTACAAAGAAAAGACGTTAAAAATCACAAATATAGATGTATTGCATTCCTTCTCATAGTAAGTAAGCTGCTAACCAGCCAGCTTCACCTTCCCTGATACTCCTCATATTCTGGGGTCTGGTTAGCAGCAGATTGAATCCAGCTTCTCTGGAGCCTCTGGGTGGATCCAACACGCTTGTTCCTTCTTCCCAGAAGGCACTCAGAGCAGGATGAACACCCCACTGGCTAAGAGAAAAAGGCATTCAAATTCCCCCTCAACCTCCTTCAATTCCTGGACTCTGGACAGATTTGTTGCACGTCTGCCAGCAGGAGCCAGAGCTCACCCAGCCTTGATCAGCCAGTGTCAACAGTACAGTCCATTATGGTCAACCAGACCCAGTCCTTCCTCACCGACCGCTCTCAAGACACTCCCCTCTCGGCCCAATGACAACACACGCTCCAACATGGTTGCTAGGATGAGATTTTGGTTGTTCTTCCTCCCCTTCACCTCAGCAGCATGTCCAACGTGGCTGTAAGCCACCACCGTGTCCCCACGGATCACACTCAACATAGTCTCACTGAA
This sequence comes from Caiman crocodilus, assembly GCA_030014935.1. NCBI lineage: Eukaryota > Metazoa > Chordata > Crocodylia > Alligatoridae > Caiman > Caiman crocodilus. The sequence goes on from JAGPOW010002173.1 coordinate 19,826,697, forward strand.
CTTCCCAGGTTGGACACGTTTTGAAAAGCTCCCATCTACAATACAAGGGAGCTGCACGTTATACCTGCACAAACCAAGCTATGTCCTTGGGACAGGGCTCTGCTGGTCACATTGTATCCTAAGACCTTCCTTGCTGGCACAGCCCTCTCAGTAAGGGAGCCTACACCCCTCCACACGTCTCTGCCCAGACAACATCAGTATTGCAGAGTGACCTAAAACTCGATCAAAAGGCAAAATAATGTTTCATCCTCTTTCAGCACAATTTTGTCCATAGAATATTTCCAAAGGGGATGCACTAAAGACAGTTAGCTACCCTCGCCATGACTGAAATCTGTATGGGTTCAGCCTGGCCAAGTCTCTGCAGGTGAGTTAGCTCTAATGGAAGACAGTTGAGTTGGTCAAAGTTAGAAGTTGGCCCAGGACATCCAAACCCATCCCCTGCACCATCTCAGGAAACTCTGGTGCAAGGCAGATATTCCTAAGCCACTGGATACTGCTTTCTGCAGATCAAAACACACTTGTATACTGCATGTCTCTCCTCAATACAACTACAGTTAATGGGAGAATTTTATTTAATACATTTGAGCAAAGGTGCAGATTTGTGGTATACCATATAGCAAATGCTCTGAGACCACAACTGGAGTACTGTGTCCAGTTCTGGGTACTGCACTTTAACAAATGTGTGGTAAAGCTTGAGAGAGTCCAGAGGGGGCCACCCATATGATCAATCTTACACAGCAAGTCATACGAGGAAAGGCTGAGAGACCTGCGACTCTTCAGCCTGAAAAAGAGAAGGCTGCAGGGAGACCTGGTAGCAGTTCACCGCTACGTTAGGGGAGCACATCAAGGACTTGGTGAGCACCTGTTCACCAGGGCACCCTTGGGGAAAGCCAGGAGAAATGGCCACAAACTCCTGGAAGACTGTTTCGGACTCAACATTAGGAAAAACCTCACAGTTAGGATGTCCAGATCATGGAATAGGCTCCCTCCAGAGGTGGTGCAATCACCTGCCCTGGATATCTTCAAGAGGAGACTGGACAGTCACCTCGCTGAGGTCACCTGACCCAGCTGTCTTTCCTGCTTGATGCAGGGGCCTGGACCTGATGATCTTCCGAGGTCCCTTCCAGCCTTACAATCTATAAATCTATGAGTTGTGTAACGGTGGGCAGATGCTGGCATGACAGGCCATACAGGTTAACAATTCTACCAATAGACAGGGCCTAATCCTTGCCCTTGCCCCTTGCCTTGACCTTGGTCAAGATACTTCAACTCTCTTCCTTATAAAAATAGAGGAAACTGTTAATTGCAGAGGGTAGTATAAGGTTTAATAAGCCGATATTTGACAAAGAAAAGACCCTACTAAAATGCAGTGATAAAATCAAAGCCAACAAAGTACAATTGCTGTGTCCAATTCAGTTAAATGCATCCAATGCATGTACTGCAGTATTGTATCAAAATGACAAATAGCACTCTGTTCCAACACTTGTCTGAAAACTGTCACATGATACAAGTCAAGTCATCTGATGTGATGATGGGGAAAAAGACTACAAAAGTAACCAAGTTTCTAATCTTTAAAAGTTTCACTAATTGACCATATGCAATGCTAAGAGCTAGCCTCATACAATTAGTATGACCAAATGTGGGTTATTCTCCATCTCCGAGCACTATGATCAAAAAATATGAACCAAAGAAGTTCAATTATCCATGAGTAGGGACCTACCTAAATCGTGGCAGAAGTTCGTGGCACAGTGGTGCCTCTAATCTCACTCTTTTCACTGTGTGCCCCCTCCCTCGCCACCAAGTGGCCAAGAGGCAATTACCCACCACAGTTTTTGCCTCTCAGCCACTCAGGTAGGTTCCTACCCATGAACAAGTGGAGGAGTATATTCTTTTCACATCTAATGGAGAAAAACTGCAGTAGTTCTATACAAAACAATGTAAAAGACATTCCCAGTCATAGCATCTAAAAAGCAGATGTGTGGGGACTTAAACCTATATAGAGTTGTTAAACCTAAACTTTTGCTGTGAAATAGCTGTAAATGAAGATGTATAATTTGTTCTGCAGGGAAACCCATTTTGGTGACAATCGATACTCCCGTATTTGACTTCTTCACCTTTTTATAGTGTAACTGAAATACAGTACAGTAATCTGCACTTTACAAGCACTGAAACAGGACACAGAAGTTACTTACCTGCAATTATGTTTCCCAAAAATGGAGCAGACTCCCCTCTTTACCTAAGAAGCATTATTAGAAGGTGGATTATGAAGCATTCAATAACACCACGTTTTCATCTATAATGTGTCATCCCCGTGAATAGTCAGGGCACAGCATCTCTGATAGCAGTGTTCATGTGCACATACAGAAAGTGGGTTTATGTCTCAAAATAACCTAACAAATACTGCCAATAAACTCCTTCCACTTCACAGATAACAACTACCCTTTCTTGAAGGTCCCCCTCCACAACTTACTTGAGCGCTTATTCTAATGCACTTGCATTCTGGAATGGCTTCTAATAATACCTCTTAACTCCTAGTTCATAGCCTTCTTCCATCCCTCTAAGCAGACTTTTTGCATTTGCATGGAGTCTTTTTCTTTTCCCTGATATTCAGTTCAGTCTGGTCTGACCCTCTCTTAGACCTGATGAAGAGCATTTAATGCCGGATACCTTGTCCAACAGCTGTCCCGACTCCCAACTATACAATTGGTCCAATAAAAGAGAAAATCCTTGCAGAGCGGATGTGCATATTTTTTTTATTGCACTCTTACAGGCTACAGTTTGGCTAAGGTTGATCTAGAAGACTTTTCAAATTCAAATTCCAGTTGGTGGTGGAAGAGATGGTTTTCAATTATGTCAGGCTAAAATAGTAATATAAAATGCCAACTAAAATGCAGAGTTTAGTGCTTAAGAAAGAGGAAGATTAACAATTGAGTGGTGCAGGTATAGCACAGAAAGCCTAGACAAATATTTTCCTGCACCAGTCTGCCTTAATCCTGTTGTTCCAGCCCTGGGACTCTGCACCAAAGTTTAGCAATGCTGCTGCCATTTGTTTTCCAAACTGGATTTCCACAGACAACTCATCATGGGCCATTCTGGAGTTCTGAAAAATGTTAAGGCTTTCAGAACACTCCTTAGCATTTCCAATTCTGAAGCGTGTCAAGGACACCAGCCTAGCCAGTCCTATGCAACTCCAACACGGTAACCCAGAGAATCCTAATGCCTTGATATGGCCAGGCCAGGGAAACATTCTTTCAATGTCTTCACCAATCCACCGGACAAGCAAAGAGCGGGTGTTTAATGAGAGATGAAGGATTTGTAAAACATCAAAACCAACAGAATGGCAGTTTGCAAAGGAAAAAATAAATATACTGTAATGATGTGTCTAAGTTACCTCTGTCACAAGCCTACCACCCAACTGGCTGTTCATAAGGCAGCAGCAGCAGGTTGTATCGAGTCTACGAACACATGTGGCTGTTTCAGGCTCCAGTGACAGCTGGGGGCAGGGAGAAGAGTACAGGGGCTGGAGAAAAAGGAGAAGAGGGGAGAAGAAAGGGTATGCCTTAGCTCAACCCCTTGTGCCCAGATACAACAGCAAGCTAAGGATCAAGCCCTTGACAGGGAAGCACTCCACTGACATAAGTAGCGGCTAACCTTTTATTGCAGTGCACAGACACAGGTGTTGACCTCACATAACAGTTCTTTGCAACTGAGATGTACAGGCGCTGCACAACAATAACTGAGATATATATGCAGCTTAGAAACTGCATCCAATTTTCAATATATAACAACTTCAAGGGAGGCACAGTATATGGTAGGAGCAAAGAAGGGAGCAGGTGTAAGGAGTGGGATGCAAACCCCATAGGAAGCAGGACAAGTGGGTGTAAAGGGGAAGGAATTGGTGTGAAAGCAGAGGGAGGACATCACAGCTGTGCAGGAACCTCTAACAGAAATTCATCTGTCACAGTCAAACTTGCTCTGTGGTCCAGCTAATTTTCTTTCAACCTACTGTTGAAATACTGGCTATTTACAACCCAGATTTTTAAAACGTCCCTAGTGACAACCTGGCTTTAACTAGGCAACTAACCAAGCCAGCAAGTGTGAGGACAATCTGGATGATTAAAAATAACCCCACTCCCATTACATCTGTCAGTCAGTTTATGGTTTTCAATTATGTCAGGTTTTCAATTACATCACAACCCAAATATAGCAGCACTGGGATCCTAAGAAAAGGCATCATTCTTCCCTATCAACCTGCTTTACAGCTTGCAGCCAGAATCTCAATGATGGATTGCAAGTGTGAGCATCACTGTGGTGTCATACGGTTAATCAATAGACCTGCAATGAGCAACTGCCACTAAGGTTCTTTGACTGGCATGTGAAGCTTTATATTTTCTTTTTTTTTGTATGCAAATAGTTCCCTCTTACAATTTGAAAACTAAGTTCTAGGACACAACCTGTTCAGCTGCCCACACAGCAGCACGATTCAACTGAGCTCAGAGGCAGCAAATCAAGAATATCTGGCATGTTTGCTCCCCACAATTTCAATAGGACATTTATATGATAAATAAATAAATATTGAAAGCTGTAGTGGAACATAATATATCTGTAAGCACTAAGGAGCATGCATCCTACATTTCTGAAATGGAAAACTGTCATACTGAAGAGAATGTACGATGCTATGGTGCTTTGCTCAGTGAACATTATTCTAAACCAGGACCGGGAAATTATTTGGGCCCATGGGCCACGTGGAGTTTTGGTGAGGTGTTGCAGGCTGTCAGCACCCACCCGATGCCAGAGCTCACCAAAACTCCCTAAGTAGCTCTGTCTGGCACTTGGCTGGGATAGGGCTGGGGGCAGGCATGCAGGAAGCGGCATCCAGGAGTGGGACAGGCAGGCGGGGCTGGGATCGCAGGGAGGTGACAGCGCAGGGCCAGGGCAGAGCTGTGACCTGCTGTCCGCACGCCCCTGCAACAGGCGGCAGTTCTGCAGGAAGGAGCACGCAGGGAGTGGATTGGGACTTTGCCCTGAGCCCCAGTCTTGCACTGTCAACACACAGTGATCCCAGGGGCTCCACGGAGACTAAGTAGAACTTGCATGGGCAGGGCATGCAGCCAGGAGGATAGGACGGGGCCACAGGCAAGCAGGGAGCTGCAAGCAAGGCTGGGATCTTGGGGTGGTGACAGTGCAGGGCCAGGGATCAGGGCAGAGTGCACTCCACGCAAACCCTTGCCTACAGAACCCATGCACATTGCAAGGGTGTGTGGGCAGCAGATTGCAACTCTGCCCTGGCCTCACACTGTCATCACCACATGGCCCCACCCCAGGAGCCCAGCCCTCCAGACCCCCAGCGTACTCCCGAACACTGCTCCCTGCCTGCCCACGGCCCCATCTCATCTGCCTGGCCACACACCCTACCCACATAGGTCCTGTCCCCAGCAGTGGGTGCCTGGATAGCGATACTGGTCACATGCACCATGGCCTGAGCTGCTCCCTACACCTGGGCTGGGTGGGACTGAGGGACCCCCACATAGGTTGGAAAAATCCCTTGGAGGGCCAGATTCAGCCTGCAGGCTGCATTTTGCCCACCCCTGTTAAACACTACAGGACTGCACAGCTCTTTACAGCTACAGGGAAAGATATGCTCCCTGCCTCAAACCTCACAACTGCTCTCACTTTTTCCTTCTACACAAGTGCAGGGGGTCCGTAGTACAGACTGTAACTATGGGGATAATCCTACTGATGCTCCAAAAATGTTTGATTCTAGATACCGCAAAGTGGAAGCTCCGACTACAGGCCTGAGCACATAAGTGCCTGCATAAGAAAATGATTTGGGTTTTAGGAGTGACATCGCACAGCACAGCAACAGTTTTCATGGCCAGTGTTCCAAGTCAGCTGAAGTTGAAGCTAATGCCCTTTCATTTTTCCTGTAGGGAAAAGAAATAATAACAAGGTGTACCTCACCCCAAGCATAGCTGCCAGCACTAGGCTATTCTTATTGAGGAAAATATCCAGATTTAGCATGTCCCCCAGAAGCAAACTAACTACTCCAATTCCCCCACTATTAACGTAAGACTCTTTTTTTTACATTACTGTTCCACTCGCAAGTGTTGTTTTGCTGCTTGGCTTTGGCATTACCATGGGACACACCAGGAAACTGGGCAATGGAAAAAAAACAGCACAGCATTAAACAGCCATCAGCTAAGGGGAAAGTCATCTGAAACCACAAAGTGTTTGTTTTCTCTTGCTTCACAGAAGTCAACACTGTAACTACAGCTGCCACTATCCTCTTGGGGCTAAAATCACAACACCATATCTTACCTAGAATATGAAAACTCGGGGTGGGGGGTATAGAAGTGAACAGAGAAAACAACAGTTTACTTCAAGCGAAACCATAAAAGCTAGCCATCCTTTAAAACAAAGATTAATTTCAGCTTACCCTTTGTCAAAAAAAGACGTATGCCCTGGGTGAGAGTATTTTGTGCTGTTGCTGCTCACCATGCTGTTATTAACATTCCCCGAAATGTATGATTTCCGTGACGCCTGATCCTTTGCAAAATTTCTACAAGCAGCCAATTTGGATTCTAAAGCCTGTGGAAGGAAAATGAAATAAAGTTATTAGCACAAGGAACTGCTCTGGAGTACAAGCCTTGAAATGGCAAGTAGTGAGTGGTAGAACCAGGATGATCTGCTTCAACAGAACCTATGCTAGATGTGGGCACGCTAGAAGGGAGGAATAGGCTGCAATCGGACACAGACAGGTTACAGGGGTGGGCAGATGAGAATAGGATGGGTTTCAACACTGACAAGTGCAAGGTGCTGCACGTAGGGAGGAAGAACCAGCAGCATACCTATAGGCTGAGGAACTCCCTTCTCATCAGCGCAGAGGCAAAAAAGGATCTTGGAGTTATTACTGATGCAAAAATGAACATGGGCTGGCAGTGTGGGGACACGGTCAGGAAGGCCAACCACACCTTGTCATGCATCCACAGATGCGTCTCAAGCATATCCAAGGAGATGATCCTCCCCCTCTATGCGGCACTGGTCAGGCCGCAGTTGGAGTACTACATCCAGTTCTGGGTGCTGCACTTCAGGAGGGATGTGGATAACTTGGAGTGGGTCCAGAGGAGGGCCACTCACATGATCAGGGGCCAGCAGGGCAGGCCCTACAAGGAGAGGCTACGGGACCTGAACCTGTTCAGCCTCCACAAGAGAAGGCTGAGGGGCATCTAGTGGCCTGTTCCAAACTAGTCAGAAACAGCAACAGCAGGGACTGGGGGAGTCCCTGTTCCCCCCAAACACTACCAGGAGTGACTAGAAATAACAGTTACAAGCTGGCAGAGGGTAGATTCAGATAGACATCAGGAGGCGCTACTCCACTGTCAGGGCGGCTAGGACCTGGAACCAACTTCCAAGCAAAGTGGTGCTGGCTCCTACCCTGGGGGTCTTTAAGAGGAGGTTAGAGGAACACCTTGCTGGGGTTGTTTGACCCCAGTATAAAAAAACCTCGGAGTGGGACAGCCAGTAACAGAAGACCAAACGTGTTTAGCCTCTACAGCTGAGGCGGGATTTTGAGAAAAGATCTACTCCTATTTAGGCACATAAATAAAGTGGCACCACTGTCAATGGGAGCTGCAGAGTTCTCAGTGGTGGCAGATGACCAAACAAGGAGCAATGGTCTCAGGTTGCAGCAAGGCAGTTTAGATTAGACATTAGGAAAAACTCTCACAAGGAAGGTGGTAAAGCACTGGGACAGACTACCCAGAGAAGTTGTGGAATCTCCATCCTTGGAGGTTTTTAAGACCCAGCTAGAGAAAGCCTTTGCTGAGATGATATATTTGGGAATGGTCCTGCTTTGAGCAGGGGGTTGGACTAGATGACCCCTGAGGTCCATCCCACCTTAATTTTCTATGATTCTATGATAATATAAAATGGGAATGGATTGAGGATGCTCAATCTTATATTCAGTCAATGCATCTACTGACCCAAAAGCCAGTGTAGTGGTTAACTGCAGCAACCAATTGTGGCATCAGGAACCTAGCTTTAGGGCCTTTATTTACACACACTGTCCAACTGAAAAAGCCTTACCCTTTACCCAATATTAACCAAGCATAATTTAGAAGAGATCCTTAAGAAACTAAAAGTAAGGCTGCAGAGAGGAATGGCTCTGAGCTTTTTCTATTTCTCCAAGAACCAAAGCTCAACTCGAACACATCAGAAATGCAAGTACTATAAAAACAAGGTGCTTACCCCGACTTTCCGCAGCAAATCCCCAACAATGTTGAGTGCAGATATTCTAGCAGAAGGAGTTAGGGGACTGGTACCAAACCCATTCGGTATAGCTGCAAACACAAATTTATTTTGTTAGATGCTTCAATACACTGAAATTGTAGGTGCTGCGTCAAAGGAAAAAATAAAAAATTTCATTGTAAACACTTCATGTGGCTAGTCCACAATAAACACTCACTATGTCAAAAACAGCCATAGGAGGAGAGCCTAATTTATATCAGCTGGCTCTATACACAGGGTTATATGTACTCCTCAACTATGGGGCTAATGCACTATCCACCCCTTCCCAGAGTTGTACATTGGAATGTATTTTCTTTTTATTTAAAAAAATTATGTATTAGTCCTTGTGACAGAAAACAGTCTTCTCCATGGGTCAGGGATATGTACCAGTGCAGTGCTATCTCCAGGGCCACTAACAGATGTTCAAATAAAGGTGCGATGGGTTCTGATTCATGATCCCAACAACTACAACTTGTTCCATGTCACATGTGCATGTCAGGAGGTGTGACTGGGGATCAGATCCTAGATCACACCCTACTGTTGGTGCAAGGGGAGCCCAGGACCATGATCCCAGGTTCCCCCTTCTCCAAGAAGTAACAAGCAGGATGGTCAGTGTGCCCATGGCTGGCAATGCCAGTCACCTGATCAGCTCTCCCAGCCTTGAGATGACACTATAGAGTCTTTCAAGACTCCAGTGTACTCCCATGGCTGGGAGTGGCAGTCAGCTGACTGGCACTCCCAGCTGCAGAAATACATCAAAGCCCTTTCAAACTCTACTGCACTCCCAAAGCTGGAAGCACCAATCAGCTGACCAATGCTGGCCACACATTCAATTTAGGGCATAATGGAAGCCAGCCAAAAAGTTATCACTGATATTTTGCATGATAACATTGTGGCCGATTACTAAGGCTGTGAAAAGCTTCAGGTGCTGATTCAATTCAGAGGAGATTTGGGGGGGAAACCATGGGGGGACCCCTGCCAGGCCCCATTCCCTGCCTGCTCCCCCCGCCCCCATGACCCCCAACCACTCCCCCCAGTCCCCCATGTCACCAGTGGCTGCAGCAGCCTTGGGGCTCCTAAGGGCTCACGCAGAGCCCCCACATGGCATGGGGCAGTGGGGGGCAGCGGAGATCACCCCCCTGCCAGGCAGCACCCAGTGTGTCAGAGCTTTTTTTTTTTTTTCCAAAGTGCCGGAGCTGGGGCAGATGGACAGCCATTGCCAGGGCTAGGAGAGCAGGCAGGGGATGGGTCTGTGGGATTCAGAGATTGGGCAGCAGCTGAATCTCTGAATCAGATTCAGCCGAATTGATTCGGGACAGTGATTCAAATCACCGAATTGAATCGCTGTCCCGCAAATCGGCCAAATCCAAATCCAAAGCGAATACTAGCCGTTTCACATAGGCCGATTGATTACTTATTTTATCACACCATTAACTGCATTAACACATGGTCAGGCTACTACTTAAGACATGATTAACTTGTTAATCATGTCTTAAGCATAACCTCTGCCAGGGGCCCAGAGATCTGCAGAGGAAACAGTAGCTCAGAGATGTGCACTATTTCCATGTATCTTGATAATCCAGAGAAATAAGGCCCAGACTGTCAGCATTGTTCCTTATTTCAACGATGGTCAAGTTAGCAGAAACATCAAGGAATTATATTTATCAGACTATCCCTAACTTTTAAAATGATCTTTGCACCATCGTTCATTTGTGCCAATCTGAAGTGCATGGACTAGACAAGCAGGTTTAAAAAAAAATCAAAAATCAAATGCAGCAGCAAACTAAATCCCACACCAAAGACTATCTTGATTCAATTTTGTAATTCAACAAGCCTCCACACCTTAGTTTTCTTAAAATGCCAGAGAAATTCTAGAGTACTGCCAGAACCACAGGGTTTAGGCAAAGTCTGCTGCAAAATGCTCAGGGCTTATGCAATTATCAGTTTATTCAAGACCCCACTGTGAAAACAGAGCTGGTGTTAGTGCTGTTTGTCAGGAAATAGCTTCCTGCTCCCAGATAATCACAGAGACTACACAGCATACCTTTTGGGGAAGGAAAGCTATTTTCTGATCCTTTTCCAACAGGCGTGGCTGGCAGAGACAGAGATGCCTGGACAGCTGAATCCATCTTTTCACAGTCTAGAGTTGGAGAACTAGGAGCAGACTTCCTAGTAACTTCCTGCTGCCTTTCCCGTACTGCTAACTCTTGTCGTAAGTCTGGAAATTTGAAAGGGGAAAAAAATCAAATATTTCAATTAATGGTTTGATTCATTTTAAAATACACCCATTGCGCTCATCTGCAGATGTATACACACAACGTTCTTAAACCAAACTGATATTAACTCCTGAAGACCAAGCTGAAAGGAGACTCAATGTTGAGCTAGGCTGCAAATGTAAAGCAAACATACTTTAAAGCTCTAAGAATGGGAACAGACAGGCTTTGGACTATGCAGAGAAGGTCAACAGGTCCTGGCTTTTCAGAAAATGAGGTAAGGGAAAACAAATTTCAGAACTGTGGACTTACCAATCAAAGTGTATGTTGTTGAGGTCTAGAGACTGTACACAAGAATAAGTCAGCTGGCCCACTGCCATGACAAGACAGGGAAAACGGAGCTTCTCAAGCAAGTTAGACTTAACCTATAATACTTTGTGCAATTTAATATCAGCATCTTCCACCAACATATTCCATCAGAAGTGACCAGGTAGTTAGTAATCTTCACAGTACCAGCAGAATATGCTCCTCACAGAAAATCATAGAATTATAGAGAAGTAGGGCTGGAAGTGACCTCCAAGGTCATCTAGTCCAATTGCCTAAAACAAGATCATCCCTATGAAAACCATCCTATACAAACCATTACCTAAACTCTACATAAGTTCACCCTCAACCCTGCCACAACATACACCTAACACCCTAACCATCCACAGGTAAGGCAGGGAAAAAACAGCAGCCAACATCCTGCTTCTATAAAGGCTGCCAATATACGCTCAAGAAATCCCAGGAAGAGAGCCATATCCCCTGCTACAGAGGAAGGCAGAAAAAACCCACAGTCCATTCCAATCTGACCACGGGGTGACATTCTGTCACGACCCCAAATACTGGTCTGACCCTGAGCAGAAGGGCAAGACATTCTAGCCAGAAACCTCCAGCTTTGATCCCAGTAGAAGCATTGGCACACCCCCATCAAACTCCTAAGCCTTGGCTGAAGTCAACATCCATTTCCTCTGAAGGAGGCTCAACACTATGCTGACACATGTAGCAGACAGGGGACATCCAGGCAACCAGCAAAGCCTGGGAATACCCATGGTAGAACACAGGCATAGCTACACCTAGATCATCCCTGATCAACAGCTGTCCAACCACTTCTTGAACCCTTCCAGTGAAGAAGAGTCCACAACTCGCGCAGGGAGTCTTTTTCACTGCCTCAGGATTCTAACAGCTTAGAAGGTTTTTCCAGATATCCAATCTAAATGTATGTTTCTGAAACGTCAAGCAACTGGTCCATGTCATACTCTGTAGCAAGTGAGAAAAGGTGCTTTCCCTCCTCTTTAAGGCAGCCCTTCAAGTATCTGAAGTCTGCAATCACGTTTGTTCTTAAGTGCCTTTTGTGCAAGCTGAACATGTCTAGCTCCATCAGCCTCCCCTCATACGACTTGCTTTCCAAGCCCTTTATCATCTCTATTACCCACCTCTAGACCCTCTCTAACTTTTCCATGTCCTTTTTAAAACGAGCCACCCAGAACTTCACACAATACTCCAGATGAGGTTCATCCAGTGCCAAGCAGAAAGGCACTGTCACCGCTGGTGTCTTACACCTCATACTTCTATTCGTGCATCCCAAAACTACATTTGCCTTTCATGTGGCTGCACCATGCTGCAGACTCAATATGAGCCTGTAATCTACCAAGACTCCCAAGTCCTTCTCCATAGTGCTGCTATACAGCAAGGTGTCACCCTTTTTATATCTGTGTTTTTGATTATTCTTCCTGAAGTGCAAGTCCTTGTATTTTTCCACATTAAACCTCATCACGTTAGCTGTAGCCTAACTTTATAATCTGTCAAGATACTTCTGAATTGTGCTTGCATCCTCCAATATGTTTGCAGCCCTCCCCAGTTTTCTGTCACTTGCAAACTTGCTCAAGACATTTTCTATGCCAGCATCCAAATTTATTAATAAACAAGATGAACAGCACTGGGCCCAGCACAGAGCCCCGCATGACTCCACTTGAAACCTCCTGCCATATTGACATGGATCTGCTCATAATTCCCTTTTGCTTGAGTCTACTGAGACAGTTATCTATCCACCTTATACTAGTTTTATCTAGCTCATGTTTCTCCAATTTGTTTATGAGAAGGTCATGTGGGACCTTACCAGGAGCCTTGCTGAAGAACAGATACACTATATCCACAGCATTCCCTTTATCCACCCAAGTACTTATTTCAACATGATTTATTTTTCAGAAGTCCATGCTAATTGCTTGCAATTAGCCTTTCCTCCTCCAGGTCCATGGCCAACATGGATAAGTAAAAGGGAACCTACATTCTAGCATCAATAGTAGTGCCATGTAGATTGTATTATAAAGTCTCCTTGGACATCACACAGGCATTGACAAGTCTGTGCTACAGATCACATGGAGAGCAGGATGCAGTTATCACCCCAAACACAAAAGCACTTCCAGCTACCAACTCCAGCTGTGACACTGAAAGTGGTAGATGATCATAACAGTGATGTTTTGGAGCAGCTGTCCTACAGGAACAATGTAGGAAAAGCCTGCCTCCCCCCTTCTCTCCCACCCAACACACATACATTTTTAAGAGTACATTCAATAGGTTTATGAATTAAATTATATGATGTTATTGCCTGCAACAAGAGAGGTCTCATCTCTGGCCTAGGAAGTCCTTTCCAAACCTATGTTCCCAAGTACTATGAGGGTACTCATATGGCCCATTCTCTACTCAGTGTCCTGAAATCCCCATACAGAATATGTAGTATTACCTAAATGACTAATGCCTTTCACTATGGTCTAGGATACACATCTGTCTCACGCTTTTGATGAGCTGCCTTATTTTTCCTCTATCACAGCCTTAGGGTACGTCTAACAATCTTAACTGAACATGCTTGGGTTTCCGATACTCTCACTCCTGTTATCAAGCTACACACAAACACACTTAAAGAGAGGTATGGGAAGAACTTTGAAATTATACATCTAATATACACAAATTATTTTTACTTGCTACTCATAAAACTGAGTTTCTTTTATTTTTGTGATCTCTTGTTGATCATTCAGATACTTCTGATGATCTGTCCTCTAAGTTTACATAACTTTTTAATATAATCTTTATGACTATTTTTATTGAAATTCGCAAATTTCATGTAATATTTACTACTCCTTTTTATTTTTTTTTTGTAAATTCTGTGTCTCTATATGTTATGTGTAGATTATATAGCTATACAGATACATACTTATAGTATGTATGCATCTCTCTCTAGATACAGAGATATACATACAGTTTAGAAGTAATTTAGTGCTGCTGGGCGCCAATTTGTCAACCAACGATTCCCATTAATAAAGCTATCAGTTGTCACATGAGAATTTAGTTTTATCTGGCCTTTAATAATGTCTTTCCTTGCACCTTCTATGCAAAACCCTTTTGCAAATTCCTGGTCCACTGATGATACCCTAGAATGCATCATTCTCTGGTATCATTAATCCCACAAGTCTCACTGTAATCCCTTCTGAGATATCTTCAGTAAATCAAGCAATTCCCAAGAGGATTAGAGAGAGCTGAAAAGAATCCTACAAGGACTTCTAATATTTATTTCCAGGTAAAATCCCAACCTTCTTCCCGAGAGCACATGCAATGCCTGATCAGCAGGAATACTTGGAATACAGATCTGGCCTTAACTCAGTTTTCATGTGTGATTTGCAATTCACCTGTAGTGCTTACATTTAACAAAAAAAAAGTCCTGAGTGGTTCTCATTATTTTTGTCTATTTACCAGCTGAGACTTTTCTCCCCCTCAACTGCAGAAGAAATATTAATAGCAAACATTAAGCATATCATTTCTAATGTTTAAGGTTTGTACAGCACAACCGACTTAAGTCCCATTGTGTTGGGCTTCATACAAACATGAGTTTTAGTTGTTGCATGTGTCTGTTAACAAGGGAACAATGCGTTAAATCATAGAATTAATCCAACAAATGGTACCTCTTGCTTCGTCCTTTAACCGCTGTACAGAAACTAGCAATGATTCCTTGTCATCCAGCTCACTTTCTAAAAACGCATTTCTTTCAATAGCCTGGTTCAGTCTTTGTTCAAAGTCTTCCAGTGAAACTATTGTTGCCCTAGAAACAAAATCCAGAATATTAGGGTCTTCAGCTTAGCTGTCAAAGAACATTTAAAAGCATAATAGAGGAAAAAGGTTAGCAGCGTCTAGTTTCAAATCTAATGCTTGAGAGCTCTAGTAATTCACCCTGGAAATAACTTCTCAGAACCAAAGAAGTGAGGTGTGTAGGCTGAACAAGACAACACTCTAGCAACTGGACTCCCAGAACCATAAAGGAAAACAGATGAGCTAGAGCTGATATCCATGCTCTGCCTCCATTGCCTTGGCCAGAAATAGATTTTAAAAAGCCCTGTTTAGGGCCAGTCAATGCTGTACTGTGCATTAGTATCAGAAGCAGCTGCAGGGTACTGCCTCCATACTCCAAGCAGCTGACAGCCCAGGGAGCTAAGGCAAGTATGGAACCCCAATTCAGCAAGTTGAGCACTTAAGTATATTTGTTTATGTTTTTATTTGATTTATATGCTGCCCTACCAAGGCTCAGGGCAGCTCAGGACTGACAAAATGTGCTTTTAAATGTACTTTATGTCAGCTGACTGACATAAGGCTCAGGGCAGCTTACAGTAAAAACAAGTCATAAAAACAGATAAAATATTACATACAATAGTAAGTGATAAAACATTTCCCAAACAATACACCAGGACATAACCCCACCTAGTAAAACCCTGCTCAAAAAGGAGGTCTTAAAGCATCCCCAAAAGATGTCCAGATTCAGGCTCATGATGAGCCTTAAAGGGGAAGGAATTCCAAAGCTGAGGATCAATTCCTGAGA
Source organism: Caiman crocodilus (assembly GCA_030014935.1). Taxonomy (NCBI): domain Eukaryota; kingdom Metazoa; phylum Chordata; order Crocodylia; family Alligatoridae; genus Caiman; species Caiman crocodilus. The sequence goes on from JAGPOW010002173.1 coordinate 19,842,099, forward strand.
ATGATCTCCTATATATTTTTGCTGGACAATGGTGCAGATGGAACTTGCAGGAGGTTGCTCAGCAGACCTTGCGGACTGTGATGGAGCATAAAGAGTCACTTGCTCCCTTAGATATGTAGAACCCAGGCTGTTTGCAACCAGTACACTGAATTGCACCCAGAAAGCTACTAGAAGCCAGTGCAGACTCTGGAGAACTGGAGTAATGTGCTCCTGGTGACCCAACCCCATCAAAGGCAGGCCATCACATTCTGAACCAGACTGTAGGAAATACCCTACTGGACCAAAGAGAAAGGTACACAAAGGCATGAACTCAAAATGAGGAAGGCCACTTGCAGGTAGAAGGCCTGTAAGTAGAGGTCCTGCATCCAGTACGGAAGTCCTGCCCCAATCCCTAAGGAAACAAGGGTAGGCTCAACAGTATCAAGCCACAGACTTGGGAATAAAAGAGGATCCTCTCCAGAACGTAGTACCAGGCCAAGAGAAAGGGGAACTCTTGAGCTGCTTTGTGTGTGGACAGCCAGGCCTCTGGCACAAAGATTGCCCATAGATGGACTGCAGTGATGTGTAGACAGGAATTTCTGAGGTCCAGTGAGAGATCCCAAAGCACAGAGTGTGGTCCCCGTGAAGACAGGATACCCAGGTCCTGGGCCTAGTAGATTCAGACTCTGGACAAACACTTGCTCATGGGCAGCTCTTAGACCCTGTTTAGCTATCAACTGTGGAGTGTATATATATGATCTGAATTTACACCTATCCGACCACAGAGGCACAGGTGTTGGTTGAGGGCAAGAGTGCAGAGCTGATAGCAGCAATGGTTAGCCACCTCCTCAATCCAAGAGTGGTGGGCTGGGACTAAGGCTCACTTACCTAGTTGTTGTGTCTGGCAGCAAAAAGTAGGCAGCATCTAAGTACTCAAGATTATCCTAAAGATCAACTAGGGGCGATATTTCCCTTTAACCTAGAGGTGTTTGGACACTGGTCTATACCATGCCAAAAATGCCAAAGAATCAGAGAAGCCCTGAGTAGCGGTGGTGTTGTGGAGGGTGGCCTATAAGAGGCAGGGCAGAGTTGGGGTACAACATGAACTGAGTGACCCCAGAGAATATTCCACAGACCCAGGCTTATTGGGCAGTGAGGCTGAGGGGAAACTGTGCCCATGGGAGAAATGCCTCAACCTCAGAAATAGGATGTGCTTCTACTGTATCTACTGTTTGCTATCCACACCGTTCCCCATCCTCCACAGTGTTCTCTCCATTTGAACTTCAGTATAGTTCTCAGGATTCCCAGAACTTTTGTAATAGTTCTCCAGACTCCTGAGCAAGGGAATTTTGCAAGTATCCCTGCATTAAATTTGCCAGTATCCCTTCATTTTTTCTAAGACATATTATACCTGTCTTCATGAGTCCTGGCAAGCATAGGGCACAAAATCACAGAATGTCATCCAGTTTACTCTCAGGCAGCATGAACAACTGGACCTAGTGGAAACATTTGCACAGGAGAACCTCAAGGCTGCAGAGCAGACCCAAGAGCAGCATTACAAGAATGCACAACTGCAGGTCTATCAACCTGGTAATCACGTCCTGCTGTTGCTCCCCTCCTTGGAAAGTAAATTCTTTGCTAAATGAGATCATGAGGCAAAGTAGGGGTATGGATTATGAAACATATCTGGTAGGGAGACTGCAAGGGCCCCACATATATTATATAAATCTCCTGGGAAGCCTGAGAAGTGCTGAATGTCTCAACTGTTTTATCAAACACAGGAAACGTGGGGGGAATAAACAACTGATTCCTGTCAGTAAGGTTGCTCTAAGGGGAAACTTGTCCACAGTTTGCCATAGCCCTATAGATGGAGTTTCCAGATGTATTTAAAACCTAAGGACGACTGCCCTGCTTAACTGTAAGATGGACCTGACAACAGGGTGTTCCCGTCCACAAGCAATTATCCCATATACCCTAGTGACACCAGAAGACAGTAAAGGAAGTAATTTATGTATGCTAGAGTATGCTAGAGACATATGGGGCTGACTGAGGAGTCAGCAAGTGAATGATGCAGCACAACTGTTTTTTCTAGTTTGGCAACCAACACAATTTGGTTTTGCATTAATTTTAATAAACTGAACGTAGTGTTGAAGACTGATGTCTACCCTATGGCCTCAACTGATGAACTGTTGCAACAACTGGGGAAAAGGCAAACGTGTGCATGTATGCGTGTGTATAAACATATACAAATCAACCTTGGATTTATGAAGGGATACTGGCAAAATCTCCTTTGCTCAGGAGACCTGAAAACGAATAGTATTCACAACACCTGGGGGACTGCACCAATGTAGAACCTGCCCCTTCAGTCTCTGCGGCGCCCCACCACATTGCAGCAGCTAATGGATCAAGTACAATTGCCATGTTGGGAACAACCTGCAGAATATCCTGTGTAAGCTGAGCAGTAAGCAAAGAGCAGTTGATGTAGGACAAGCAGCTCAGGTGTGGGACAGCCTTGAAGAAGCTTTTCTCTCTGCTAGTGACTTGGGGGGCCTGACAGCTGCTAGAGCAGCAGTTCCCAAACTGTGGGTCGCAACCCCAAATGGGGTCACAGGGGTGAGGGGCTGTGGGTTGGGAGTGAGGGACCACCATGCTGAGGAAATGGGGCCATAAATGGGGTCATGCTGAGGAAAAGTTTGGGAAGCACTGTGCTAGAGGGTTTGCCTCATGCTGAGTGTGTGTTTGTGGTCTATTTTTTTCCTCTCTCTCTCTTTTTTTCTTTTCTTCCCCTCTGAAGTGACTAAGTAACAGGGCTTGCTCTGTGTGGGGCTGGTTTAAATAATAGTCAGGTGAAGCTAAACTAGTCAGCCTTATAAAAGGCGCCTCCCAGAGACCCACGCAAGCAGCAAACAGAGGGCAGCTAACAGGAGGTGGTGAGAGGAGGTGGTAAGAGAGACAGAAAAAGGAGACAGAGAGAGAGAGAACAAGAACATGTGTGCCCGTGGGTAAGGGTCCTGGCATGGTGTTTTGCATATAGAGTCTCGTCTTGTCTGTCTGTCTGTCTTCTCCTTAGAGCAGGGGCAGGCAATTATTTCGGGGGGGGGGAACCACTTACTGAATTTTGGCAAGCCATTGAGGGCCACATGACAGGCAGCCAGAGGCAGATAAATATTAATTTTCTAAAATATTTAGGAGCCCTGCAGGCCAGATAGAAGGAACTGGCAGGCCACATCTGGCCCTCAGGCTGCATTTTGCCTGCCCCTGCCTTAGAGCATAGGTGTTCTCCAGGGAGCAAAGGAGGCATAAATGGTCAGCTGTAGCAACCTGCGTGGGATGTGCCATGTTCATGTTCCTCCCAGAGGGTTAGGCACACTTTGTCCGCACCAAGTATAAGCTGGTGTCTGCTCTGGAGAAGGTTCAAAGATCAGAAGGAAGGGCATCCATGCTGCATTGCATCAAGGACTAGGAAGATTATTTGGTCAAGAGTTATGAGTGACTGGTAATGGAAAGGCCAAAGGGCAATGAGGAACAGTAGCAGCATGCAATTTACTCAAAGGAGGGTCTCAGAGTTGAAGAGCAGCAGACTGAAGTCAGCAACCACTTTCAAGCACCCTGCAGTGGAACTGTTGAGGAAAAAGCAGAGGAAAGGACATCATCTGCAGGCATGAGTCAGAAAACAGCCTAGCCAGAAGGAAGTGCAAGGCCCCGCAGGTGAGGGCTCCAGGACCACTGCCTCAAGGAGGAAGAGAAAAGTGGTGGTGATGGGTGACTCCCTTCTGCAGGGCATCATCTGGCCAGCCAACAGAGCTTTGAGCTAGGTTCTGCAGGTGAGGAGTGAACTAAACCTTCTAGTAACAAAGCACACAACCCAGACAACTCAAAAAGACTCAAAGAAGAAACTTACCTCTGGGAAAGGGCCAAAGAGCTACAGAACTGCAACAAGTGGCACTAAAGGGAAGCGAGGGCATCAAAATGCAAACTACGCCCAATGCACATATGCAAAAACAAAAAGTATGAGAAATAAAAATAAAATGGGTGGAAAGCTGCAGCCTGCGAAAAGAACTCTGATCTGACAAGCATCGCCAAGACCTGGAATACAATTGGAATATCTTATGACTGGAATATCAACATCAAAAGTTACACTGTTTCTGAAGGACCGGGTTAAGAGAAAAGGTGGGGGTGATGCCTTTATGTCAAAAACACATACTTGTTGCCTGGTTCAGGAAGACAGCAATACAGAATGCATTTGGGTGAAGACGAAATGTGAAAGATATGACAAAAATGATATGTGGGCAGCAAGATAGGCCTTATGAGGAGCGTCTGAGGGACCTGAACCTGTTCAGCCTCAGTAAACGGAAGCTGAGGGGGGACCTGGTG
>JAGPOW010002173.1:19846551-19878004 GCA_030014935.1 Caiman crocodilus
TGTGACCCCAGCACTCGTTCCTGCCATTGGCGGGGGGTCAGACTAGATGGCCTGCTCTAGGCCCCTTCTGACCCTAGTTACTATGAAACTATGAAACAAAATAATGGTGGGGATTTATTTCAGGCCATCTGATCAGGAGAGGAGGTGGATGACACACTCTTCAAGCAGGAGACAAATCTATTCAAAAGCTATGGGATGGTACTGATGGGACACTTCAATTTTCCAGACATATTCTGGAAGAACAATGCAGCCAAACATAAAATGTCAAGCCAGTTCCTAACTTGTGTAGAGGACAAATTTCTGTTCCACTAAGTGGATGATTATCTATCTGGATCTTGCCCAGGGAAGAATTGGTGGAGGATGTGAGGGTGATAGGGAACTTGGAAGGAAGTAATCACAGTATGATACAATTCCAGATATTTAGACAGGGAAAGCACGAGGTCAGCAAAATTAGGACACTAGATTTCAAAAAGGCAGATTTCATTTGACTCAAAGAGTTAACAGGCATGGTGTCATGGGAGGATAGATTGAAGGATAAAGCCACCCAGGAAGGCTAGTGGCTTCTAAGGGGCACAGTAGTGGAAGACCACCTAGAAATAGTCCCAACACAGTCTCCTTCTTTGATGAATTAACCACTTGGGTGGATGAAGGGAATGTGGAGGACATAGTTATCTGGACTTCAACAAGACTTTGAACAAAGTCCCACATGACTACCTCATGAACAAATTGGAGAAATGTAGGCTAGATAAAACTACTACAAGGTGGATAAATAACTGCCTCAGAAGCCACAAGCAAAGAGAAATTATTAATGGATCCATATCTGAATGGATATGTAGAGTAGAGTTGCACAGAAATCTATCATGGACCCAGTGCTGTTCAACATGTTTATTAACGATTTGGATGCTGGCATAAAAAGCTTCTTGAGCAAGTTTGCAGATGACATAAAACTGAGAAGGACTACGTTGGAGGATGTGAGAGCAATTCAGAAGGATCTTGACAGATTGGAAAACTGGGCTAAAGCTAATAGGATGAAGTTTAATGCAGAAAAATACAAGGACCTACACTTCAGGAGGAATAATCAAAAACACAAATATAAAATGCGTGACACACCTTGCTGTATAGCTGCACTATGGAAAAGGACTTGGGAGTCTTGGTAGATCACAGACTGAATATGACTCTGCAGTGTGATGCAGCCGCACAGAAAGTGAACGAGGTTTTGAGGTGCATCAACACAAGCATCAGGTGCAAGGCACAGGAAGTAACAGTGTCTCTTTACTCGGCACCAGTTATGCCTCACGTGGAGTATTGTGTGCAGTTCTGGGCTCCACATTTTAAAAAGGACATGGAGAAGTTAGAGAGGGTCCAAAGACAGGCAAGAAATATGATAAAGGGTTTGGAAAGCAAGTCATATGAAAAGAGCTAGGCATGTTCAGCTTGCAGAAAGGTGCTTAAGAAGGGATGTGATAACGTGTTCAAATTCTTGAAAGGCTGCCATAAAAATGAGGGAAATCACTTTTTCTCTCTTGCTGTAGAGAAGAAAACACAGATCAATGGCTTGAAGTTGCAACAAAGTAAGTTTGGACTAAATACCTAGAAAAATCTTCTTTGCTGTCAGAATCATGAGGCAGTAGAATAGACTGTCTAGGCAAAGGGAAGCGACTGATGGACTCTCCATCACTGCAGGTGCTCAAGAAAAGGTTGGACAGCTCCTGATCTAGGCACAGATATGCCTGTTCTCTACTATGAGTATTTCCCATGTTTGTGGGCTTTGCTGGTTGCCTGCATGCCCCAGTCTGCTCCGTGTATCAGGGTGTTTTTGAGCCTCCCTCAGTGACACTGGGTGTTGGCTACAGCCAAGGCTGGGGACTTCCACTGGGATTTGCCAATGCCCCAGCTGGGACCAAAGCCAGACGTTCCTGGCTAGAGGTTTTTGCCACTCCACTCAGGGTCAGACCGATCACCATAGTTGGGGTCAGTAAAAAGTGCTACCCAGTAGGCAGATTGGTTTGGACTGTGGGGGTTTTTGTCTTCATCTGCAGCAAGGAACATGGGCCTCTATCTGGGCCTCTTGAGCATACAATAACATTTCACAGAAGCAGGACATTAGCTTGCTGTACCTGTGGCAGGTTAGGTCTGTGTTGTGTCAGTTTTGACAGTAGTCTTATGTAAAGTTTAGATTATGGATTGTATAGGATGGTTTGGATAAGGATGATCTTGCTTCAGGCAAGGGTTAGACTAGATGACCACTGGGGGTCCCTTCCAGCCCTACTTCTCTAGGATTTTTTGACTGTATGATGTGGGAATGTTCATCAGGACCTAGAAGGAACATCTTCATTGGGGTAGAGTAGTTCTACAGTCACTTTAGTGAATCCAGCAAAATGTTAGGACACCAAATATTTGAAGTGTACAGTAAGCAATGATGATATCAGGCCCTTGTTGATAAAGTAAAGGCCTTGATAGAGTATCCTGTACCCAAGACAAAAAGGCAAAGTAGGTAGCACACTTGTCACAGCAGACTGTGGATGACAAATTTCTGAGCTGAGATGATTCTGATTTATCAGGCCATTCATTACACAGAACAGTTCCATCAGATCACGCTTTGTAGGTGCAATGGCAACGAAGAAGAAAAGCATCTTTGCTGCCACCACTGCCACAATGTAGTCACTCGAAAGTGCTCTTTGGCACAATAAATTGTCTTTGGCACAAGACAAAAGTCATTTGCACTCTAAATGCCTTCCCTCTCACTTCAGATATAACTGTCTTTAAGCATGCAAGGTGTTCTACTGATATCAAAATGATGGTTCATAGGTTTCAAAAATTAACCATAAGGTTAAGTGTTTTGATGAAGTAGAGTCAGGCTATTCTACCAGACGCTCGTTTCTGCTGCCATAGAAGTCAGTGACAAAATTCCTTTTCATTTAAACAGAAGCATGATCTGTTTGTTACTTTTCAAATAGGGCATATCTAGAGCACTTTGGTAGTTTTCTGTGCTTCTTATCCAGGACATGTTCATTCCCTGCAGTCAACCATTGTATGCAAGGGAAAAAGCAAATGATGGCAGTTGTTTTATTTACATGAGACTGTGTGAAGTAGCTGCTTTGTACTTCAAAGAACCTTTGTCCTAGAGCAATGGCTCTCAACCAATGTGTTGCAGCTTCCCAGGGTCCTATAAGAACCAACCAGGGGTGCTGTGCCACTACTAGCATGCGGTGAATCTGCCAGGCACCCTGGTTTTCGGGAACCACGTTAGAGCTGAACTGAGAAGCAGCTGCAGCAGAAAGGCATGCCTGCCTGCTTTACATGATGCAAGCAGGCACACTTCTGCTTCTGCTACATCTCTTCCCAGTTTGGCTCCAATGCACCTCCTGAAAGCTGAGGTGCATGGTACAGTTCTATCTGGTGGCAGCAGCAGCAGCAGTTTCCAAGCTGTTACTGCCATGGGATGAAAGTGCATCATGTGCCTCCGTTTCCAAGAGGCACAGTGGAGCCAAACCAGAAACAGCTGCAGCAGAAGTGGCACACCTACCTTTATAACATAATACAGGCAAGTGCACCTTTCTGCTGCAGCCGCTTCTCATTTCCTCCTGAAAACCAAGGTATGTGATGCAATTTCACCCTGCACCCAGTGGTGGGAATGACTATACCACAGCACCCACTTTGCTGGCCCCCCTACACCCTCCCTAGCTTCACATGTCCTTTTACATACCCTGTCCCTTCCACCCCAACAGCACTTTTCATGTGCTGTGTGTGCAGCCCAGCACCTCATCCCTGCTGGCTGGATGTCCCCAGCCTGTCCATTACAGCATAAGGGCTGGAGTTCAAGGGGGATCACCCTGGGGTAACTAAAATCAGAACTTGGCCCAGTGGCTCCCAATCCCCACCAGTGACCAGGGGTTTATGGAGTCCATGACTGGGCTGGTAGCAAACGTGCACGGGGCCATGCAGAACTAGGGGAGCACTCCCTAGCAGCAATCTGAAGGGATTAATACGATAACAACATATTAATTAATATTTATATTATAATATTCATATTAATTATTCAGTGCAGTGCTGCTAAATTCTGACAAGTTCTGGAGGAGTGCTTTGAGTGAAAAAGGTTGAGAAACACTGTTCTAGAAGGATCATATGGATGCTGTAAGAATCACCTGGCTGTTAAATGTAAAACTTGGTATGCTGACGGGGCTTGTTTGAGGGATTATTTTTAGGATCCATCCTTTTCTTCTGGAAGACCATGAAGTCAACTGGAAATTACTGCTTTTGTTTCTTATGTTTTTACAGTAAATATATGAATCACTTTAGACTCCTCTTACACTCATTGCTGTATTATAGGCATAATAATTTACTGAGGTTAACTGCAACAGACGTCTGACATCAAGCGTCCTTCCTTAAGACTACCTAAGATCCACTATTGTTTATAGTATCTAAGTGGTCAGACTTAGCAACAGTCAAAGTGAAACAACAGGTTTCCAGGAATTCACCTCTTTGCACGCTCTAGGTCATCATTGGCCTGTTCCAGTTCCCTTACATATTTGTGCAGTTGGTCTTTAATGGCTCGTGTTTGACTCAGGTCATCTTCCAATAATGACACTTGCTTGTAACTTTGTGCATATTGGTGTTCAAGTTTCTCCTGAAAATAAGAGGGGAAACTAAATTAATATCATTAAAATGCACCTTTCTAGGGTCAAGTCAGTAGTCAAACAGGATAAATAAGGTAACTCACTAGCGCCAATCATCTCACTTGAGATTGCTAGCAGCAGCAAGAAGGAACATAAATATTAATAAGAATATTTCCTAGACATTAGAACTGGACACCATAAAATAGAAAAAGCCAATGTTGCAAAAAGCACAAATACAGTCAGCAAATGCCTGGCTATTCTTTAAGGAGCATATCAACTGTCCTGAAGAGCTGGCAATGACAGGTCCCTTTAGGCCTTTAAATGCAAATAGCCAGATGAGAGTCTGACTGTACCATCACAGGCTGTAACTGGAACTGGCTCAAAATCTGGCCTGTTAGCAAAAATGAGACACTGGTAGTTGTTACTAAGCCTCCCAACTACATAGGACAAATCAGACTACCTTGTAACTTAAGACCTGTTCCTGAAAAACTATGGACAATTAACTGTTGACTAAGCTTGTTCCAGAAAGTTGAGAATACAAAATCTATCTTGGATCTTGTCCTGACCAATAGGGAAGGACTGGTAGAGGATGTGAAGATGATGGGAAACTTGGGAGGAAGGAGTCTTGATATGACAGAATTCCAGATCCTGAGACAGCATACAGCCAATGGAAAAAAGGGTACATCACCAAGGAAGCATACCAGAAAATAGCAAGAACCTGCGAAGAAAAAAAAACAGGAAGGTAAAGATAAAGAATGAGCTGCACCCAGTGAGGGAGGATAAAGACAACAATAAGCAGCCCTGTAAGTATGCTGATCAGAAAAGAAAGAAAAAAAAAGCCGTGGGTCCACTGTTAACTAGCCAGGGAAAACTCTTGCCAAAAGATGCAAGGAAGGTGGAGCTACGCAACAGCTAATTTGCCAGTCTTCACAAAAAAAATGTAAGCTTCAATCAGACAACAGACAAGGATTATTTGGATAAGGAAGGGGACAAGCTGAGGGAGAAGATAACAAGAGAGACAGAGAGCTTTTGATGGGTCTGAATGAATTCAAGTCAGCAGGGCCTGAGAAACTTCATCCCAGGGTGCTGAAGGAACTGGCAAAGGAAATGTTGGAGCCCTTGGCAATAATCTTAAAAAAGTCATGGGAGACAAGCCAGGTAACAGAGGATAAGAAAAAAGGCCAACTCAATGCCCCTTTATCAAAAAAGGCAAAAAAGAAACTACAGGTCAATTAGCTTCTTCTCAATACCCTTGAGTTTACTGAAGCATATCCCAAGAAAGTCTATTTGGAAACATCTGGAGCAGGAGAGGCCAATCACAAGCAGCCAGCTCAGATTTTCTACGATAAATAGTGTCAAACAGATTTGATCTCCTCCTCTGATAAACTAACTCCTTAGGTGGTTGAAGGGAATTCTGTAGATATGGTGTATCTGGACTTCAGCAAGGCTTTTGACAAGGTCCTACATGACTCTCAAAGTAATTGAAGAAACATGTGCTAGACATAACTGCTGCAAGGTGGATAGACAACTGGCTCAATAACTACAGCAAAGGGTATTTATAAATGGATTCATGTCAGAATGGCAGGAGTCCCACAGGAAGTCTGTCCTGGGCCCACCGGCTGTTCAATCATACAAGGATTTGTATGCTAGAATAGAGAGATTACTTAACAAATTTGTAAATGACATGTAACTGAGAAAGACTGCAAACACACTGGAGGATGGGACCACAATTCAGAAGGATCCTGACACACTGGAAATCTGGGCTGGAGCTAACAGGATGAAGTTCAGTGCTGACAAGTGCAAGGTTGGGAAGAAGAATCAAAAACACAAATACAAAATGGGTGCCACCTGACAGAAAGAGATCTGGGAGTCTTGGTAGATCACAGGCTCAACATGAGCCTACAGTGTGATGTAGATGCACAAAAAACAAATGCAGTTTTAGGATGTATCAATAGAAGCATAAAGTGCAAGACACAGGAGTTTCCATACGGCACTGGTTAGGCCTCATGTAGACTATTGTGTGCAGCTTACGCTCCACATCTTTAAAAGGATGTGGAGAAGTTACAGAGGGTCCAGAGGCTTCCCTTCTTCCTGCTATGTATGTCATGGTCCTTCTAGGATCTTCTGAACTAACTAGCGCTCCACAGTCACGGGGCATTGGCACTGCCCATCTTCCCTGATTTTATCTGTGGCACATTATAGGGTACCTTGATACATTCTGGGTATTATGCCTTGCAGTGTGAGGCCCAATCACCTGACCAGGACTGCCAGTCACACAAGTGCAGGGAGTCAAGCTTGTCATTTGACAGTGAGGAAGAGATCTGGATTGTGCTCCCCCTAACCAGCAATATGATGCACTGGGACCTGATGCTCAGTCCCATAGTTGTGCTTCTTGCCATGCATCTGTGGCATGGCAGGAAGCACAACTATCAGAATCCCACATCAGATCCCACTGCAACTTTACCGTCTGTTAGGGGCCACTAACTCATATTCCAGTGTAATTTACAGGTTTTCCTCAATTTATACAGTACATATGTTCCTGGAAAACTGTGCATAAATTGAATTTGCATAAAGAGAAGCCAGTTTACAATGTGAGAAATAAGGATACATTCCCATGGCAGTGAAGGAAGGAAGGAGTAAGGCAGCGACTAGGCAGTGAGAGAGGGAGGTATGTGGCACAGCCCTTCGGCCACTCCCGGGGCTGCAGCAGGGAGCAAAGCAGAGGAAACTGTGAGTGGGTGCGAGGCACCGGGGGGGGCCGGGGGGGGCGGCAGCCCAGTGCGGCGGGCGGTGGCTCTTGCTGCTATGTGCACCCTGGGAGGGCTGCAGGGTGGGAGGCTGCACTGGCCTCTTCCCAGGGGGCGTATGCCCCCAGATCTGCATGCTATAGGAGAGCAGGCTACTGCTGCAAACTGGGGCCAGCGGTGGCACCGGACTTTTCCTGGCACTTAGGGCGGGCCACAGCAATGGGAGGGGGGGCTGCTACCACCCCAAATTTGCCATAGCCTCTGCCCTCCCAGGGCCACCACCAAGTGCCAGGAACAGCCCAGTGCCACCACCAGCCCCAGCCTGCAGTGGCAGCCTGCTCTCCTCCCGCATGCAGATCCAGGGGCATGCATCCCCAGGAAGATCCCAGTGCAGCCCACAGCCCTCCCAGGGTGTGAATAATAGCAAGAGCCATGCTCCCCCCATCCCATGCCCCACACCTACTCACAGTTTCCTCTGCTTTGCTCCCTGCTGCTGCCCTGGGAGTAGCCGATGGGCTGCACCGCACGCCTCCCCCTCCCCCTATAGACTCACCTCCCTGCACCCCAGGCCTCTGCTTCTCCCCACTCACCCCAGCCCCTGCTGCAGTGGCCCTGGGAGAAGCCGACACCACCTGCCTGCACCATGGCACGGCGCAGCCCAGGGGCTGGGGTGAGCATGCAAGAGGAGCCCCGGAGTCAATCGCATAAGAGTGAATTTACCTTTCATATAATGAATTTGGGGTATAAAAAGGGCCATAGCATAATAGGAAATTTGCAAATATAGAACCCGCGTAAATTGAGGGAAACCTGTATACCTTTTCAAAAACTGATGTAAACTGCACTAGGATCAGAAATGGACAGATGAGCAACTGTCCCATGGTAACTCACACAAGAAGCCAGGCCATCAGGTGGTACGGATCAGGTCAACAATCTGTTTTAGCAACCACTACCCAACATGTTTGTGGACAGATGAAACCTATATTGTACAATGTACACTGGTTAAGTTTTACCCTGATTCTTTCATTCTTCATCCTAAGAAAATATACATTTTCTTAGGAAAATGTTACTCTAGTTCAGGGGGGGGGGGAGTTTCCCCACACGCTTTTTTTTTTAACCCTGATTTTAAAAAGGCCTTACAAAGCCAGCTGTTACAGGTCTCAGAGTCTTTATGCAAGAGAAACTAAACACCAAACTCAGAATCAAGGAACCCTGAATACTCTACCTCTTATGACATGACCAAGAAACAGCAAATTCCTCCAGGAATTTCCTCAACCTATCAAGTAGCTGGTAAGTACCTGGCCTTGAATGAAAATAAATGTTATATTTAAGACTGGATTTCAAATCGATGACTCTATCTACTCTCCAGATGTGGAAAAAATTACCAATACTTGTGCAGACAAGACAATCTAACACAGGGCTATACATGAGCATCTAAAGCATGTCCACAAGAACAAGTAATTCCATACCTTTAATGTTTCTACTTCATATTTCAGTCTTTGGTTATCTGCCTGCAAATCTCTATTCCTCTGTTCAGCCTGCACTAGCTGGGCCTCCAATTCTGCTTCCAATTCTCTGCTTCCCTCCTGGAATTCAGCCAGCTCTTCCCGTGCCTCCTGGAAACTGTAAGGAGAGGATTTATATCAGTCATGGATCTAATTCATCAAAGAAGAACAAAACTATTTGTTACTCTCTAGAGATATCAGGCCCAAACAAACATTTCTTCATGTGGCCAGACTCATTTAAACAGTGACCATTTAAAAAAGGAAGAAAAATTTTGAAAGGTAGGAGTTATTTTAAGCTTGGCAATTGAAACATCATTACTATGCATCAAACAAGCAACTGTATTAAATCCAATTCCATGAACTAAGTTTATTAAAAGGGTGCCTTAGAGCAGTGATTCCCAAACAGAGTACCATGGCATCCTGGGGTGCCTTGAGATCCTTCACAAGGGAAACCCAGAGATTTCAAACAGAAATCCATAGTGTTTAAAACATTCTAGCCCACTGTGGTCTTTTTTGAGTTCTTTGCAACAGGAGTTTTGCTCTTATTTTTCTGTAGTCAAAACATGAGTGAAAAGTAAAAACTAGCATTTTCTGAGGGGTACCTTGAATCTAAAAAGGCTAAGAACCACTACCTTTGAGTCCAACACTTCCTGTATTCCTCAATACATCTCACAGCTAGTATTTATTAAACAGTTTCAGAGTCCTGTCATTAGTCACTGAGTAAGTGCAAAGTTGAATTTAATCTGGTGTTGACTGAAAAATATACCCTACAAGCAGTTTAGCAGTACATAAGTATACATCTACCTCACTGGAACATTTCAAATTTACAGTCAAACCTCAATTTTTTTTTCTGAAACATTGAGATTATTAAGCGCTTAGGCAGGACGCCAGCACATACTTACCTTATACCACTGCAGGGTATTAAATTGCTAAAAGTAGCCACTCAGCATACTCTGTGTACTAAGTCCGCATCTGCCCTGAATTTAAGAGCTCAGCTCTTAGCAAGCAGTAAAAACTACACAGGAAATTAAAGTACGAAAGGTACAGAAAGCAAAGCTTTCCCTGACTCCACAAGGTACCAATTTTCTGACACCAAATAATGGCTCAGGAGATGTCAGGTCCTTTCAGATTCTTCCTCTGAAATATGCCGGTTCTGTACATAGACAGCAAAATGTCTTCTAGACTCTGATGTGCCTCTCATGACTGGAGAAAGTTTTGCTTGCTGTATCCCCAGCATACACAAGAGAAACACAGAACAGGAGGAAAATGATCCACTGAAAAGCAAACAGAATTCCTCAGAATTTCTATTAGCTTCAATAGTCATTAAAAGAAATCCATAGAATTGGATCAGTAGGAGTCTCCAAAAGAATTCAGGCAAGCTGGAGTCTAATAAAAAAAAAACTCTACAATTCTTAAAGGAGAGAGAGGGAGGCTCCAAAGTTAAGCTTCATACCAGTAACTACTTCAAGGAGCAAAAAAAATTGCTAAAATAAAAGCATAGGAGAGTGGCAGCATTCCAATGATAAAATGTCCTATATTGTTATCTGAGGCAACACTTAGACAATACAGAGATGATAAAAAAAACAGAAGTTCCTACTGAAACAGGCTACAAACAACAGCTTAGGGTTCACAGGGTGGTAATGCCAGGCATGAGATTGTCAGGTCTGAGCAGCTGGATTTTCATTCACCGATCTACCCATTTCAAAGTTGAAAATTCAGAAATTCATGTTGATATCTGAGGCACCAAAGTATAACCCTTGGAGAGAGTCTCAGCTGTGTTCTGTTCATGTAACCCAGTAGTAAGAACTGCTGTTAAAGCAAAACACAATACCTTTGTTTGTACTTAAAGGAAAGCTCTTTCCAGTAAGCAGTTTCCTCCTTTGGACTCGAAAAAGTTGGGATTTCTTCACTGTCCATGATCAATTTAAACCTGCAAAATGCAAACACAAAGAGACAAATAGGATGCTACTCTGGGACTGTTGCTAAATTCTGGGGTTCATTATTGTGGCTTTCCCTGAGTTTCATGAAAGCTGAATTAACATACATTTCTCCGAAGGCAGAAAGTAACACTAACAATAAAGAGGATGACTGCACCTACAAAAGAAAGTAACATACCTGCTATTCCAGTTTGCAAGAGAGGGGTATAGCAGTTTGTGATCCAAATATACAGAAACCAAAAAAAAAAAATCCACCTTTAATTTGGACCGGACTCTAAAGTATTAGTAGCATCACACACTTGCGTAGGACTTATTTCAACAAGGACGGCCGCATCTACACGAGACACTGACTGCGCAGTAGCCCATGTGGCAGAGAGCGTGATGTGACACTACTGTGCAAGTCATGAGCTACTGCACAGTCAGAGTCATGAAGCCATTCCTTGGTCATTTAGTACTTGTTTATATAAGTACTAAATAACTGCGCAGTCAGTGTCTCATGTAGACGTGGCCACCGTCTACTCTTGTGAGAATTATTCGTAAAATTAGCAGTCCTCGCAATATAAATTTTCATCTATTTAAAATAGGTATTAAAAAGAGGTATTTTTCAATGTTAGCAACACACTCATTAATGCAAGTTAAAATTCCCATTAAGGTAACAAGAGACAGACACTTTGAGCTTAGCCATCCAGCTATGCTACACACGCAGGGAATTCAAGCCCTATCCAGGTTTTGCTTTGAACTAAAATTTTGTCTATACAGAAGGAAGTAACCAAAACATTTTCATTCCTTCAGTCCTCTCAAGTGAATGAGAAGTGGGCAGAAAAATCTAGAGTTGCTATATGATTAAGTAGACCATCACAGAACAGTATTTAAAAGTGGTGTTGAAGTAAGGTTGTAGCTTTGATGGTCCAGGAAATATGCGAGGCAAAAATTTTTGTGGGTGATATCTTTTATGTGGCCAACAGCATGACTGGGAGAGTCTTAACCAAGATTTTGGGTAAGAGTCCAGGTGCTCAGTCCAGAAGAGGAAAAGGCCACATATGTATCACCACAGATACAGTGCTGGTTTGGCACTTGTCAAAAACTCAGTGGTTCCACCTGCCTACTTCTCCTTCCCCAATGCCTCAGCAGTCAAGGACAATTCCTTTTTTGAGGAGCTCAGAGGCACAAAACAACTCTGCTGAAATCAACACAGAAAAACCTGACGAGTCGTAGAGGGCGATGTTTTACAAATAAAGCCAGGACAAATCAGCATATTCTCTTTTCAGAGCAGGAAGCTGAACTCATTCAGAGGGTGGTAAGAGCACCTCAGACCACTCTCATCCCACTCCTTAAATGCACCTCTGTAAAATGCCTCTTTTATGATTACAGAATGAGTATTATTATTAATGTATATTATGATCATTCCTGACAGCCCCAGTCATAGATTGGGATAATAGATTAAAAGACAGTCATAGTTATAAACCAAACAATAATCCCTTACCCAAAGAACTGACAACCTGAACAGTGTTTTTCTCATCCACATTTCACTGTACTGACAGGGTAAATTTACACATAGATCCATTATAATCCCTATCAGCACACATTCATTCACATTTAACAATAACACCATATTTTTATGGGTTAATTTTCATGGGACAAATCCGATTGACTATTTTTTCTTTGATGAAGGAACTGTGCTAGTTGCCTTTTGGCTGTGCATCAGCAGTGTAAACAGTCTCTGTGTAAAGCAAATCAGCTCCAGCATTATTATTACTAGACAGCAGCAGCATGGGAGTTTGCAACAGAAAAAACTGCTGAGAATTTCACAGCTAAACTTTCACGGCTATTTTCTAGTCCATGAAAAAATCAGTGAAAAGGACTATTTCCACTTGCTTAATATTTAAGAAAATTGCTTAGGACTATTATTTGTAACTGCTATAGCTTTTATCAACATAATTTTTACAGTAAATGAACAAAGCATAAAGCTCCTATGTAACGGCTCCTCACTTACAGGCCTGTAGTCCCCTTGATTCAAATTCAAGATGATCGCGTGAACGCAGCTGAAGTATTCAATCCCCTTCTGCTCAAAATCTGCCTATATCAGTGAAACATTTGTTATCAGAACACAATACATGACAAACAAGTCATGCCCTGTCCCTCTAGGGAGTCCATCACTAGCACATGGCACATTTAATACAATTTAGATTAAGAACAAACATTTCCCCCAAAATACAGGATGCACAGGTTTAGACACTAACTACTTTGAAGCTGCGATATTAAAAGATAAACAAGGAGAAGGCTATATGTCGGGACATTCGTTTGCCTTCAGAGAAGGGCTTACATCATTTTCTACAGGCAGCTAAGATGCATCTCAGATGTACATCCATTCAGAGCCTTCCTTCCATCTGCGCGAGCTACACCTTGAGAAACAAACACCTGAGGCATTTCTCCTGACTGCAGAGATCCAGAACATGGGAGAGAAAGGATGTCTTTCCTTTATAAAGTTCTAGTCATTTTTAATATAAGCAGTTTGCCCCTTAATATAACCTTCCGCACCTTACATCCCACCTATGTAAGGTCAAAAAATCCTGGTGTACCCCTCTCCTCCCACCACCGACCGGTGGGACCAGGATTTTTTGACCTTACGTAGGTGGGATGTAAGGTGCAAAAGGTTGAGAACTGCTGACCTAGGCTAGGGACAGAAGTTACACAAACTGGTTCAAGTGATCAGAAACTGGTTTAAACCTGTAACCAAACAGAAGCTCAGTGAACATAAACCAGTTTCAAAACGGCTGAAACTGGTTTAAGATAAACCTGATTGTATGTAGTATCAGACTTAACTGATTTTGGTCAAACTGGTTTATGAAACTTCTGTCACAGATCCCTTCCTGGTGCAAGTTAAATCAGTGTCCCCCAGCATCCCAGCATGCTTTGCAGCCCTGGGCTGGGCTGTCTGATCCAGAGAGCAGGGTTGGCTCTACCCCTCTGCTCCCTAACTGGAGAAGTAAGGGTTGGCTGACAAAGCGGTAGGGGGGCAAGCCTGGCTGCGGATGCAGCCCAGGCTATGTGGGGGCTGCCTCCCAGTCAAAGCCAGGGGCCAGGGGATGGGGGTTAAACACCCCTTCCCCTGCTCAAAGTTATTGGTGGCTGCAACTGTGGACTACAAATCCCAGAGGCACCTGGAAGTAGGAAGAGGAAGTGAGAAACAACCCTGCAAAGTCCTGCTGCTGTAATTCTGGACTGCAAACCCCAGAAACCTTGGGGACAGCAGAAGAGAAAGAACACACAGCCAGAGAGCAGTGCTCTAGTGCCTACCCCCCACCCCCGTTTCTGGCCTGAGCCATTGCAAGCATGTGGCTGCCTTTCTTGAATCAATGGTAAACATCTGTTCACTTCTGTTTCAATTTAATCTGTTCAGCTTAAACTAACCTGCAAAGACTGAATCTATTCAGCATCAGGCTTTTTGACTGTCTGTACCTAGCCCTAATGAGATATAAGCAGGGATAGATAAACCAAGCCACCTTACCTCCTTGGTACCCGCAACAGCAGGGATAAGCTTGTTACAGAGGAGACTGGACAAGCACCTTGCTGGGGATGTCTGCCCCAGTGCTCTTTCCTGCCCAGGGCAGGGGGTCAGACTCAAAGACCTACAGAGGTTCCTTCCAACCCTAACATCTATGAATCTATAATGAGAAGATGAATTGGCACAAATCCCCTGCAATACCCTTGCATGGAAAGACTCAGAGGAAAAATGTTGGACCTCTGAAGCTACAAAAATGTTTCCTCCAAGTTAGGGAATAGAGCATGCTTCATCTAGCTGAGGAGTAAGCAGGTTATGAGCCTATTTAAGGATGAAACAAAAGGGGGGAAAGACTTTAGTTTCACCCAGAAATGTCCTCACTGGCACTGTAGAAAAGGAAGCAAGGGCCTAATATACTCTCAATCACCATCTCACAAACAAAATGGGCAGCTGGCTTGTTCTGTACTAGCTGAAAGATGACCCAGAACCTTCAATCAGTCCTACATGCCTGTTGTCCACACAATGGGTGATGAAAACCTAGTTAAGCATGGAGAGGTAGGTATGTGACAAAGCAGTGAAAGACAAACAAGGTATTTCTGGTCATCACTGCTACCTAGGAATCAGAAGGCGATACAAGTACTGTGAGCTACTTTGTTATCCCCATACAACTTCTATCAGTGAAGGGAAGACAAAAAACCAACAGGCAAATACTTTTCTTTCCACCACCCAGTAATACCAGGGTTTTTTTCTGACAGATATCTAATCACTTATGTCTAGTGGGAGATCCAGGCAACAATTGTACCAAGGTCCATCAAAATACAGAAATTAGTTGTGAGCAGTTAGTATAGCCCACAGAGCCTCAAAACCTCCTCCATAATTGCATAAATATTTAACAGAGAAGGGTCTCTCAACACCAATTCTCTTCAAAACGTGAAGGTCCATAGGAATCTCCAGCAGCCTCTCCATAAAAAGCTCTCTCCCCTGTTCACCAATAAAAGCAACACTGAGGAATATTGGAAGGAGTATAAAACTGCCGTTCATGCGGGCTGTGTTGAATCTACTGGCTATCAACACCAAGACTGGTTCAATGAGAATGACACTGAGATCCAAGTCTTCCTCGACTGGAAGAGAAGGGATCATTATGCTTGGCGAGATACCTCACCTCCACAGAAGAAGAAGATGTATCAGTTCCTCCTCAAAGCTGAAGGTCAAGGAGGATCTGGGAAATCAAAAAATCAGTGGCAAGATAAAACCACGGAGATCAAGCTCTATGCTGACAAACATGACATACATAGTTTTTTCCAGGCAATGAAAGCCATCTACAACCCAATTTTCCAAGGTCCTACTTTTCTAAAATTGTAGGATGGCTCAACACTCCTCAAAGACAGTGAATCTATCCAAGATAGATGGAAAGAGCACTTTGAAGCACTTCTAAATCATGTTTCGACTGAGGTTGATGCCACCATCAAATCAATCCCCTCACACTCTGAAAGGGGATCCCTTGCCAACCCTCCAATCCTAGGAGTCTGGCATGCCATCAACAAAACCAAGAACAAGGCTTTTGGACCTGATTGCAAAACTGCTGAAATTTATATGGCTGGCAGTGAGGAACTGGTACTGAGACTTCATGAATTTATTATTTGAATTTGGAACAAAGGAGAGATTTCTGGGGACCTGAGGAATGTCAATATAGTGACTATCTTCAAGAAAGGAGATAAGTCTGTGTGGGAACTATTGTGATATTGCCCTCCTTTCCACAGCAGGGAAAATCCTCACCTGCATTCTCCTGAATCATCATCTACTTCTTCCTGAGGAAGTCCTGCAAGAATCTCTTTGTGGTTTCAGACCACCCCATGGGGCAACTAACATGATCTTTGTCACTTGCCAGGTCCAAGAAAAGTCTCAAGAGCATGTAGATGCATCACCAACAAAGCCTCCAGAAAATCTTCCACCTCAGAAGGGAAGATCACTACATGAATGCCAGCATCCTTGCTGAAGCCAATGTTACCAGCACTGAGTCAATGATCCTCAAGCACCAACTTTGCTGAACCAGACATTGTGTATATTTGGTTGATTCTCAGCTCCCAAAACAAGTGCTTTACTCCAAGGTTTGTAATGGTCTCAGATATTGCAGTGGCCAAAGGAAATGCTATGAGGACACACTGAAAGCATACCTCAACAAAATGGATGATGACATCAAGATGTGGGAGAAGCTGGCTGTTGACCACCTCCAATCGCGCTGCAACCTCAACCAAGTGGCTGCCTGTTTTGAGGTAAAGCATCTTGCCTTCAAAGCAGAGAACAGAGTAGAGAAAGGAATAACGAGAGAAATCCTGGACTACAGCCTACCCTCCCCTGCAGTAAGATCTGCAACTTCTGCGAACAGATCTGTGGCTCAAAGATTGGACTCTTAAGTCACTTCAAGACCCAACACTGAACTGTGGTAGAGATCATCCTTGAATCAAGGGATTGCCAACAATGACTGGAAACTCAAGAGCCCCTGAGCCACAGCTCTTCCTCCTCAACACTACGGCTGAGATCCAGTCACAAAAACTAAGAGCAATCTCTTAAAAAACAAGTCAGACAACACTTGCCAGGTCCTACAGTTGAATTGGTAGTGTCTTATGATTATAGTCATACTAAGAAACACTTGATCAGATATAATAGCCTGGATACGTGGCCTGTCCAAGTTCCTAGCGAGAGAGCTTCATTGAATACTAATGTTATCTGACCATATTCATCTCCGATGCTCTCTGATCTCTGATGATCAAATAAGACCCTAAACCAGGCTTGTCCAACATACAGTCCACGGGCCACCATGCGGCCTGCCAAGCCATTTTATCTGGCCCATGGCGGCAGTGGAAGCAGAGTGTGGGGCCACCACAGTAGCAGTGGAGCGCAGAGCCACAGCAGTGTGGAGCTGCGGCAGCGGGACCACCGCTGAGTGCGGCAGTGCCAGCAGAGCCGCGGCAGAGGCAGCAGAGCTAGTACAGCCACGGTGGCAGAGCACGGAGCCATGGCAGTGGTGGCGGGGCAGCAGCAAGGCGGGCAGGGCCGGTTCGCGGACCACAGCCAGCAGCGAGGGGAGGGGAGCTGCTTACCCCACAGGGCCCAGCTCATCAGTGAGCCAAGTCCTGTCGCAGCTGCCCTGGCCACACCTGACTGGAGGAGCTGGGGATGGGCTCTGCCCCTTGCCCCTGGCACGTGGCCAGGGGAGCTGTACCATGGCCTGTGCCCTGCCTGCATGCGTGGTGGACAGAGGCACACGGTAAGTTCCCACTCAGAGCTGGGGGCACCTCGGGGCCAGCTGAGGCAGACAGAAACATGGAGTAAGTTCCCGTGCAGAGTAGACCCATTTCATTATCATGTCCTGCAACTTCATTGGTGGCAATGGTCACATGACATCACTTCCTGATGTGATGTCACTTCCTGTGAGGTCTTTGAATATGACTCACCGGCCCACTGGGTGATAAAAAGTTCATGATCTGGCCCCACATTCAAAAAGGTTGGACACCCCTGCCCTAAACAAATAAAATCAGAGGTTGTTGTTGGTCTACCAGTCTCAATAACTTCTCAGCATCTGAAAGGTTGCAGAAAGAATAATTAGGAAGTCTTTAAAAGCCTTGAATTTTTAAGAGTTGCTTAAAAGGCTTTTAAATTGTTAAAAGATATCATTTGCACACAATCATTTTCCAATGCTGAACACTATCAAAAATTGCCTCGTTTTGATGCTTCTGGATCTTGTTACTTAGAGGCTCAATAAGATATAGTAGGACTTATTATTCATACCAGGTAGTTTGCAACTAGACTGTTTGCAGTGGGTTGCCAAATAAGCTGCACAGCTGTTTGCTGAGACTTATTTCAAAAGGCCTTACTTCATCATTCAGCTGGAATAATACCTCAATGATTGCACACAGCTGTTTATATTTGGTTCCCTCATCTTCCCAGGGTATCCAAATTCTACAGTGTCTACTATCTACCTGTATCTATCTAGAACTTATAAACACATGGATACACAATTCTTTGTAAGTCCCCCCATAAGAAAATAAACAGTTTTTAAGATATTGAATGTGCAAATCACATGAAACATTTACAACTGGTTATATCAGTCTCAAATATCCTGGGGTTATTTTTTAAATTTTATACCACATGATGCAACTTTTCACTCAACATTCCTGGTATGAGACCTGAATGTCACTTACGTTCTCAAGGTTCATCACAGAAAGATACTCTTGAGTTTTGGTTATAGATTATTTATTTTCTATTTTGCATTTTAAACATTTACACACTGCACAGACTGGGCCAGCTACCTGTGGCCCCCCTCCATCAGGCATGTTGTGGCAACAGTGCAGAGCCTACCCACCCCCTGACATGTGGGCTGTGATGTCAGTGCAGCCCCCACCTTCCCCCTGCCATGTGGGCTACAGCGATGTACAGCTTCCCCATCCTCAACTGTGTGGGCCACACAGGTAGCAGCATAAGGACCCCTGGCCTTTTCCCTACCACAGTAGTGGGAGGAGTGGCTGCCAGGGTCCACAGGCTACATGCAGCCTGCAGGCTGCCTGTTGGGGACAGGCCTGACCTAAAATACTGGGCAGCAAGGAACATTAGTCAATCCTCACAGCTGAGATCTTTGGTTCTAGGTGCAAGGCTCTGGAGGTGATAGTGCTTCTCTACTAAATACTGGTTAGCCCTCATCTAGGGAACTGTGTGCAGTTTTGGGCTTCACATTTTTAAAAGGACATGGAAAAGTTAGAGAGAATCCACAGACAGGCAACAAAGATGATAAAGGGCTTGGGAAACAAGTCATATGAGTAGAGGCTGAAGGAGCTAGGCATGTTCAGCTTGTGGAAAAGGTGCTTAAGAAGGGGCATCCCAGCAGTCTTCAAATACCTGAAGGGCTGCCATAAAAAAAAGAGGGAAAACACCTCTGCTCTCTTGCTACAGAGAGTAGGACACTGACCAATGGCTTTAAGTTGCAGCAAAGTTTAAATTAGATGTCAGGAAAAGTCTTCCCTGTTAGAACAGTGAGCAGTGGAGTAGACTGCCTGGGGAAGCTGTGGACTCTCCATCACTGAAAGTTTTCAAGAACAGGGTGGATAGCCACCGGTCACGGATGATCTATGAGTGACTATGCTGATGCTCTGCTATGGGTATTTCTCATGCTTCTGGCCTTTGCTGATTGATGCACGGGGTTGGAAGGGAACTTCTCTCCCTGCCCTGCTGGGAGAGAAATATATAAGTGGGGACAGTTTCAACCTTTCTCAGAGGCACTGGGTTTTGGCTGCAGCCAAGGCTGGGGATTTGGACTTCAATGCCCCTACTGGAACTTGAAGTTGGAGGTTCCAGGCTAGAGGGTCTTGCCCCTCTGGTCAGGATCAGACTGACTGCCATATTTGGGGTCAGGAAGGAATTTTACCACATGGTCAAACTGGTATGAACTGGGGAGGGGGTTGTCTTCCTCTGTAGGAGGTGGGTGGGGGAGCAACATCCTTCCTGGGATCTCTCAAGCGTATTTTAACAAACTTGCAAGTTCCAGACATTGTTCACCATAGTCTGCTTTATCAGTGACAGGTTAGGGTATTAAGTCTTGCAGTTGTGTCAAGGCTGACTGTGTAGTTTTGCTAATATGTTAGAGAGTGGATTTGCAGAGAATGGTTTCAATAGGGAAGATCATGCCTCAAGCAGGGGGCTGGACTAGATAACCTAAGGAGGTCCCTTCCAACCCTACTTCTCTATGATCCATGAGACAACCAAATACCCTATCATGATCTACTCTGGGTTTCAGAGTAGCCTCATCATCTACTCTGGCTTTCTGATCTTTC
Source organism: Caiman crocodilus (assembly GCA_030014935.1). Classification (NCBI taxonomy): domain Eukaryota; kingdom Metazoa; phylum Chordata; order Crocodylia; family Alligatoridae; genus Caiman; species Caiman crocodilus. Next base: position 19,866,681 of record JAGPOW010002173.1, read on the forward strand.
TAAAAGTTAGAACTGCCAGAGACTTTAGAATATTACTGAGGAGTCTCCCCTTCTTTTTTAAAGATGCTTTTCCATTTGGAGAGCTTCCACTGCACTGTATTTTAATTCTAGTCACTTATTTACCAAGAAGTGAAGGTAAACCCAGTTCTAAGCCAGATCTAGATTGTTAAGGATTATATCATCTGATACTTCCACCAAATGCTGATAAAGTAAAGCAAGAAAGCACAGAGCAGTCATGGTCTATCCCACCTGGACCTCTTATACTAGTAGTAGCAACTGAGGCCATATGCAGGAGTTCTCTTTGTACAATAGCTAAGTCCAAGATATTCTTACTTTTCAAATCCCCACCATAATTCTCAAGGCACAAAACAGAAGCTGAACAGTTACCACGAGCCAAAACAGATCAATACTGTTTTCTTAACTGATTAAAATATTTGGGATACAGATTAGATTTCTCTGGTCAATTTGTAACAGCTTTTCTCTTTTTGAAATGCAAGCTGGAAACATTTTTATACGCAGATTGGGAGGCTGCCCACTGCCACTATACCCATGATAAATGCACTTATCTCCTTTATTCAAATACTGTTTTTATACTAAATGGTCTCTAGTGAACCACAAAAAACACTTTATTGCCTCTTAAGCATCAGGAGCACACGGGTACTGGCAAAAAGAAACTTAACACAAAGCTCACAAAACAGCTATATCAGTCTAATGATCCTCCCTCTGTCAATACTAAAAAAAACATATGTCAAACATATCTGCACTTCAACTTTGGACAAGATATTAAGCAGAATCCACTTAGTTTCAGCCAGTAGCAAGATCATGGCAAGCTGTTTCAAAGTCTTTAAGCAATCCAAATGAAACACCAGTAAGTCCGGTGTCTCAATCTGCCTCCTGCACCTCATTAGAGTCAGAGGCACAAGTGAAGGAAAAATAATTCTATGACATACAATAAAACTGTCAAGTCTGACATCTGACACACGTCACCCACAGTCTTAGCCAATGTAGGGTTACAAGGCCCAAAATCACATATCTGAAATCAATTTGGTTCAAGCTGATACAAGAAGCCTTTTATAATAAAGCAAGCTACAACTTCTAAAGAAGCAGGCACTTACTAATTAATAATTCATCCCTTCAGGCTATGTTTCATCATCAGACATGGTTCAAACTCTAAAACAAAGTGAAGCATAACAAAGAATCTATCTCTGCCTGCTCCCAAAGGTTATAAGCTAAAGCTCCTTCAAAGAGAACGATCACAGAAATTGGTAGAGGTCCATATTGTGTGGACACCAATAAAAGGAAAATTCACGTCATCAGAAATCAGCTTTTTTTGGCTGATATGGCTGATAATATCACCAATAAATGCCACATGCATCCGCATAGTATGCATGCAGCCAGAAGTGCAACCCAGCAGCTTGGACAGCAGCGTCTGACCAATAAGCCTGTGGGGGTGAAGGAGCCTGGGAGAGGGAGGAGGCAGGGAAGGGGGCGTAGATCAAGGCCCCCCATGGTGAGACAAGGAGTGGAGCTAGGGCTGGGGCAAGCACTATCCAGGTGGGGCAGGGCATGAGATGGAACCGGTGGCTCATCTGGGGAGCATGGGGGGGCAGCTCCCATCAGAAGTATGGGGGGCATTGCCCCTCAAATCTGTACATGGGGCAAGGGTGGGCTGCCATTGCATGCTTGTGCTCAGGGGCTGCACCGGGCTCTTCCCAGCAGCTGCACTTGGGTTGGGCAAAGTGGCAGCTCTAGCCCCGCCCCCATAACCTCCTCCCCGTGCTGCCACTACTTACCCCACTCGGCCTGAGCACAGCTGCTGGGAAGAGCCCAACGCAGCCCCCAACCATAAGTGTGCAGCAGCAGCCTGCCCTCATCCTGTGCACAGATCCAGGGGGCACATGCCCCCCCCATGCCTCCTCTGGGGATGCACACAAAGGCAGAAGCCACTTCCCCCACCCCCAGAAGAGCTACTGGCTCCATCCCATGCCCTGCCCTGGCTGGGCAGCACCTACCACTGCCACTGTCCCACTCCCTCCCTCACCGCAGGGGCCTCGATCTGCACCCCACCTCCCATGCCCCTTCCTTCCAAACTTACCAGCCGGATGCTGCTCTCCAAGCTGCCAGGATGCATATTGGCTGATGCTGATCTGATTGCCAATATGGCCGGTCAATAATTACATATAAACCAGTATAAGTGACAAGGAACTGGTTTAAATATGTAACAAAACTGAAGTTCACTGCACATAAACCACTTTCAAAATAGCCAAAACTGGTTGAAGATAAACCTGGAAGAATGTTGTACCAGACTTAACTGATTTAATCTAAATCAGTTTACTGAACTTCTGTCCCAGATCCCCTCCAGATTCAAGCTAACTCACAATCACCCAGCATCCCAGAATACTTCACACCTCCCCTGCAAACCCGCCGAAACAGGGTGACAGGCTAGCCTTGGCTCAAGCTGTCTGCTCCAACCAAGCAGGGAGGTGTGTTCCAGCACCCCTCCCACTCCCTGCTGCAGGCATGTGACTGCACTACTGGGATGAAAAGTGAATGATTGTTCACCTGCTTATCAGTTCAATCTATGCATCTTAGACTAACCTGCAAAGACTGAATCGATTCAGGCTTGGGATTTTTGGAAGTCTGTACTTAGCCCTGGAAAAGAGCATCTCTGAAGTAACCAATAGGTCTAATACAGATTTGTTGAGCCAACAGAGAAAAGGTTCAGTTAGTAATAATCTGACTTCTTCTTATATGTATTGCTTATGTGCAGGTTTAAACAAAGAGTTACAGGTTCTCACCTTAGCAAGCATTTCTACCTCCCATGGAGAAACTGAGGTAGTGGACAGGTGTTATATTTGTAGCACTATATAAGCCTTTGCTTGACTTCTACAGTACTACAGACAGGCATGCTTGCCCTCTGCAGTGCCATAAAAGAGGCAGAAGCACTACAAAATTGTCCCTGGATGAAATAGATCTCTCTGCAGCAACGTTTTTTAGGACCACATGTAAGGTTTGAACAATCACATGTAGTGTTACAAAGGAGTCTCAGTCCTCCAGCACCCCCCAGTGTCCTGCTCTCACTCACCCCCCTCCAAGTAGGAAGGAAGGAAGAGTACGGTGGATACTTAATCAGCACTGCCCAGTTGCCCAGTGCACACAAAGACAGCACGTTGCTCTTCCACAACCCACCAGGGGCAACAGCACTCTTAATCACAGTCTGGTCAGGAGGTAGAATCAGGACAAGCAACTCCCTACTGCCCCTGCCTGGACAGCATGCTGCTGAATGCCTTCGCAGCAACTCTGTAGCTTTTCAGCTGGAGAGAGCACTGGGCATGTCCGGCTGCTCCCTGCCTGCTACATATTTGTTGCAATTCAGACTCCTGCAGCCTTGTAGCACTACAAACTCACATCCGTCCACAGCCTGAGACTAACAGGCACTCTACAATGTTGCCAATGCTTTTGAACAACCTGTAGATTCAGACCTGCATGTCTGCTAAGTTCACATTTTCCTGAATTTAACTCTGATAGCAGATTGCAATGACCTAAGCACAGCCACTTAGCAGCTCAATCACAGAATCATAGAAAATTAGAGTGGGAATGGACCTAAGAGGTCATCTACCGCCCAAAGAGTGGAAAAAATGCCTAGGAAGTCGGCATGGCCCCCATAAATACGTCAACCTTTTGGACCAGTAGGAGCCAGAGGCAAGAAAGGAAGTTTAAGGGGAGGCAGAGGGAACCAAGTAGCAAGTTCTCACTGGCACAGAGACTGAAGAGGTGGTGACTCCTCCACTAGGTGAAGCAAAATGAGCCATATGGCTGGAAAAGGAGGAACAAATGAGTATAAAGGCCCACCCCATGGGAAAGACAGGACATCAAGCCCAGGCTGCAAAAGATGATGATTTGCCCTTGCCAGATGGAGGAAAGGCCACCACAAATGAAGTAAGTAGATGCAAAGCAGGGAATAAGCCCCAGTTGGTATGTTTTGGTTCAAGTAGCAAGCCCAAAGGGCAAAACCTTACATTATGGACTGTGTTAATTTACTTCATGGTGGAGATGAGCCTAAATTGAAATTTCAGTTCAACAGATACCTGGTGGACCAGAAGAGGTTAGAAGGGGAGATGAGGAGGTGGCATAACAGGGCGTTCGACATCCTGAGAGAAATACTCTCATCCGAGGAATACACCAGGAGATGTAGGCATAAAAGGGCCAAGGTTGGAACTTCAACTTGACATCGGGGGCCTCAAAGTTGCTGCTGTGGTCTAAAGGTGAGGCTGTGGGCTTGCTAGGCTCAGGATTTAGGATCTAGACTGCAGAGAAGCAGAAGCAAAGATGGAATTTGTAGACTAGGAGAAGGGACTGGGGGCACAAGGACCCCAAGCCCAGAGAGACCAAAGCCCAAACATGGCCAGGCTCTTGAATTAAACAGTACAAATTATGAGCAGGGCAGGATAAGCCAGTGGAGCATGAGGCCCCACAAGTCCAGTAGGATGTGGTCATCAAGTTCCTTTCACCTAATATAGAGTCAGGACACTTTCCAGATGATTTTTATAAGGCATGGCAGGAAAATGAGGACCAGGAGGTTTACAAGAGCAAGAGTAACAGGACTGGCTATAGTGAAGTAGAGAATCCTTCTGTTCAAGTCCTGTCACAGGGTCCAAAACCACCACAAGCGGGGGGGGGGGGGGGAAGAAGCTGGGAAGGGGTGGCATCGGGCCCTCTGGACCCAATCCTAGTGTGAGGATGCAGAGAAGGAGCGATTCCAGGCCCCTAAGCCTGCTCTCAGTGCTTGGACTAGGAAGAGAGAGGTGCTGGGCCCTAGGACACAATCCTGGTGCATGGAGCCTGATGGAGACCAGCCCAGCCCCACTTCATCCCAACCGCTGCTTAAAAACATCCTTAGCAAATATGTACTGCTTAAATGATACATGCCCAAGCCCTGAAATGTATTATGGTTGACATAACTAATGGGTGATTAATACATGCCCATGTCATAGTAGCATTTTCTTCTTCCACAGTTAGACATCTACCCTGATACTTTGTGTCAAGAACATTAACAAGAAAAGGAGGTGAAGTATGTGTTTCATCCATCCACTTCTATACTGCCTGCAATTGAACTTTGCTATTGGGTGTTTCTAGCTTTAATGTTTCCTGGAGTTCTTTCCAAATTGCAACAGTATCTGCAAAACAGCAGCAATCCGTCTGTAGTTTGCCCAAGACTATGGAAATAAGTCTTAGTGTATTCGGTATATCTCCCACATTTCTCTTTAGTTTAATGTTGACTACTCTAGCTATGATACGTCCATCAATTTTGTCACATTTTTCTTCACAGATGGGTTCTCAGAATAGACCAGTTCTTAATTAACAGCTCAGAAAAATCAACCAGCGATTTCCATTGTACATCTGGGGGAGAATTAGCTTGAATTCCCCAGCTCTCCTCAATGAAGCTGAAGCAAACTGGTTGCTATGGAAGTAATTTGCAATTTCAATAACGTTTTCCTTCATTTTGGGGGTACTTACATTTTTGGCTAAAAAGATGCATCAAATGAGCACTGCACCCATATAAGTTTCAGATTTGCTTCATCATCTTCTCATTTTTTTCTCATTGCTACATTTGCAGCATTATCTGTGACAATGCTACGTACAGAGCATTTGAATTTTTGCTCACAGTTTACAGCTACTACTTTTTAATATTGTACAGTGCATCAGTCATTTCCTGACGTATTACATTTGTTCCTGTGAGATAAACAACCTGTCTTCTGTTGTCTCACAACCACATATTACTGGATCATTGTTACATTGCTCCATCCATCAAGACTCAACACTTTTCCCTTCAATGGTTTTTGCACCGTTCAATTTCCATCTCATACGCTGTATCCAGAAGCCTTCCAGCATTCTGTTCCACTGGGTGGAGTCTAAGCTGGTCATAATGACTAAACCATGTCAGTGAAACGTTTGTTCTGAACAAGATGAAAAGGAAAATTTGTTGCATAAGTGAACTGAGCAATCTTTTCATCTACATTGTCTTGCTGGACTTTGCTCACCCTGATTCATCCATAATTTTACTTGATAATGAAGAAAGTTTTTTTTCCGGATGCAGGCAATTCATTGTCTGAGGTATATTTAGTTACAGTACTGCTGGTGGTACCAGCAAATGATTCTATAGCTGCAGACATTGAAGATGATGGATATTCATAATTTCTTATGTCTAAGCTGGACCCTATAAAAAAATGGTTAAAAAGTCACTCACACTGAGTATTACTCAGTGCACTACTTGATAAAAAAAGACTGAAAATGAAAGATCCTTCCTACAGCATGTGTCTTTTAACCAGGGTTTAAGTGATATAATTTTTCAAACCCTCTTCTATAGGTAAAATATTCAATACATCATAAAGGTTATCTTCTTCTATTTGGACCCTTTTCTTTATCAATATAAAACAGTTACAATTTTTTTTTTTATTTTAAAATTCATAAATATTCTGCACAAAATATCTTAATTAGGGCAAGGGTCAGCAATGTTTTTGGGCAGAGCACCAAAAACAGCCACAATCTTGACTTGTAAGATGTTGGTATGCCAGAGACAGATGGGAGGGAAACTCAGAGGGACCCAATCCTTGTTGTGGCATCACAGCCCTGGCCTCTTCCCCACCGCCCACCCTGAGGTGCACGTGCCAAGCAAAATGTTTTTGCTTGCCATGCTCTGGCACCCATGTAAGGAGTTGCCTACCCCTGACCTAGGGCTTGTACGTTTATAAAATCATAGAAAATTAGGGTTGGAAAGGACCTTGGGAGATTTTCTAGTCCAACCCCCTGCTCGAAGTAGAACCATCCCCAACAAGATTATCCCAGACAAGGCTTTGTCTAGCCAAGTCTTAAAAGCCTGCAGGGATGGAGATTCCACAACTTCTCTGCATGCCTGTTCCAGTGCTTTACCACTCTCCTAGTGAGAAAGTTATAATATCTAGCCTAAACTTCCCTTGCTGCAACTTGAGACCATTGCTCTTTCTTCGGTCATCTGCCACCACCCACTTCCAACCCTCACTCCCCCAGGTAGTTGAAGGCTGCTATTAAAACCTCTCTCAGTCTTCTCTAAACTACATAAACTGAGTTCCCCCAGTCTTTTCTGTCTCCCCCATTCAGTAAGGGACCCACATTTTCCTTGATCTTCCTGTTGTTACTGACATACTTGTAGAAACCTCTTACTACCCTTACACTGAGCAATAAAACTCATTTCAGAAGTGTAGAGGTAATATTAAAAATGTATAATTGACAAATACTCCCACAAATTAGCATATTCATTAGATTTTGAACACAAACATTTTGAAATTCGTAAGTAACCCACCCAAAATAACTAACATTGCCAAAGTTATTTCCTAGCATTACAGTATATGGTAGGCAATCCATAAGAATGGCTCAAAGATAGCAATTTTACTAACCAATTGATCCAGATGGCTCAGACATCTCCACATCACCATCTTCAAATTCACTGCTTTCTGAGAACCATTTTTCATAATGTTACTTCATTCAGGCCACCAGGTCTTGCATATCTTTGTTGCACTGTTTCATTTAGCATGTGTTCCTCTATTTTTCTCCCACTGGGACAGAAATTTCTTGAAAATATTCCTAACTAAGGTCTTTTTTGTGATCTGCAGCCATGACAGTTTCCAGGTGTGGAAATCAAGACTAAAGTACGTTCCACAAAATGCTATTCCTTTTCCTATACTGCTTTGAGCCCAGCGTTGGTCCTTTCTATTGCACACACTGCTCCTTATTCTGCTCCCTCTCCCTCTCCCTCCTCTGCACAAGAAACTAACAACAAACCAAGACTCTTCCTTGTTATATAACTGACCATGTCCTTCACTCACCATCCCTGCCCAAAAATAATCCATGATATCTGCTATTGTAGCCCCCTAGCCTTGTGTATTGCAGTATTTTAGTTTAGAGATACAGATAGAGAGCTTGAGAAAGTAATATTTACATTTCTGTAGACCTGCAAAGGGACCAAGAAAGGTCATTTAACTAAAGTACCCAGAACCATTCAAAAGCATGGAGTTTGCAGTTACTGAGCAGATGATTGTTTTTCAATGAGCTAGCATTTCTTAACCTGTGGGTCATGACTCAAAAGTAGATTGCAAAAATATATGAAAGGGTTATGAACAAACTTTAAAAATGGATCAACAAACTTAAAAAAAAAAAAAGAGAAAAACGTGAGAAACTGTGGGTTTTCCTTTGCAGGTTAGCAGAGTTCCAGCCTGCGAGGGGCTGCCTGTCCCCCGCCATTCCCCAAGTCCCACATACCCCCATATCCAACACACTGTGGGGCTGGGACCTGGGGGCAGAGGGTCAGGAATGAGGGCACTGGGTTGGGACAGACACTGATGTTTACAACTGGTTCTTGGTACAACAAAAGATTGAGAACCACTGGAAAACATACAAGGTAGGCTCAGTAGGTCATCCTGATCAAGGAATGCACATGATAGTGTCTGCTGGAGTCAGAGGCCAGGTTTCAACATTTGTGATGACTTTGCTGATCCTCTGCATCCCATAGTATAGACCTGCACCCCTTGCAGGGTCAAGCCCCATATACATGAAATAATGTGCCATCTTTTTAAGCCTCAACAGTTACACATTTCTCCACTCATTCTTACAGAATCAAATCAGCCTTTTACTCCAGAATTTTTAGTAGAGGCTCACTGACTCAACATACTATTTAAATTATTTTAATAGATTATACTAATTGTATACCTTAGCCTATATGCTGTATTGAATTCAAATTTCACTTTAAAGCTGGTTTATTTTTAAAAAGGAAAGCTAAATTATAATTAAGATAAAAATATTAAAAGTCCAACTAAAAAAAACCTGATTTTGTTTTTTAAATCATGAATTTTTATCTACCCTGGAGTCTTGCCTCTCCACTCAGGATTAGACCAAATGCCACATTTGGGATCAGAAAGAAACTTTGCCCTACAGCCAAACAACATAGGCTACAAGGGGGAGCGGGCAGATTGCAGTGGTTGCCTTTCTCTTTAGCCCTTTTCTTTGCAACTCTCAAGTGTATTTTAATAGCCACTTCCTATGCTTGCAGCAGAATGATATTGGCAGCCCCCAACCTCCTGCTTTACCTACGCTAAGTTAGGGTGGTCTTGATGTTGTGGGGCAATGTGACTGGTAGTTGTGCAATAGGGTAGTTTGCATAGTTGTAAGAAAAAGTTAGACAAAAGCTTGTGTACGACACTCAAGATAAGAGTGATCCTGTCTAAGCAGGGAGCTAGACTAAATGACCTCTTGAGCTCCCTTAGAGCACTATTACTCCACGAGTCTATCTTTTAAAAGGTCACATACTTGTATTTTGTAAATATTAGCTATTTTTTACTTCAAGCAGTTTGCACAGCCACCCTTTTCTGCAGCAACTAACATTTCAGGATACAGGAGATACAGGACCCCCACTTAACCCAGGAGGTGCACAGTCTCACCAGAGGAAATGCCCTGTGAGACCTGGCCACAGGCAATGATCTGGTAAGGGGGCTCCAGGTCTTTGACCATCTGGGTGACTGATCATCGCTTGCTGGAATTCATCATCCAGTGCAGGGTGACAAGGGCCTGCAGCAAGGCGGTAGCTCCAGACTTCAAGAGGGTCAACTTCAACGAGTTGAGAAGACTGGTGGGAGAGGCGCTGGGGTTCAAGGGCAGGGAAACTCAGTTCCCAAGATGAGTGGTCATTCCTTAAGGAGACGATACTCAGGCCCCAAGGGGTGATGATCCCAACAAGAAGCAAGGGGAGCAGGAGTGCCCAAGCACCTCCCTGGCTCAACAAGGACACCTGGGAATACCTGGTTGCCAAAAAGGCAGTGTACACCCGGTGGAAGGGGGGAGGCTATCTCCAAAGAAGAGTATACCTCCACTGCTTGGGCCTGTAGGGGGACTGTTAGGAAAGCTAAGGTGGACATAAAGCTAGGACTAGCGTCCAAGATCAAAGATAATAAAAAGTCCTTTTTCAAATATATAGGGAGGATGAAGAAGGCATCAGGAAATGTGGGGGCCCTGCAAGATATGCTAGGCAATCTGGTGCTCACGCCAGGAGAGAAGGCAGACATCTTTAACAAATTCTTCACCTCCATTTTCTTGTTCAGGGACTGGGTCTCCCCCACTGTGATTCAAGACGGACTCGAGGGGAACGCCTCAAGACCCAAGGTTTAGGAGTACCAGTTAGAGTGCTTCTGGAGGGGCTGGATGCATTCAAATCAGCAGGTCCAGATGCTCTCCACCCCAGAGTATTGAGGGAGCTGCCGGGGTTATTGCAGGGCCCTTGGCAAGGCTTTAAGAGCACTCACGGTGCTCGGGCCAGGTGCCAGATGATTAAAAGATAGCCAACGTGGTCCCCATCTTTAAAAAAGAGAGGAGGGAGGACCTGGGCAACTATAGGCCCAGTCTTACCTCAATCCTGGGGAAACTCTTTGAGAAGATCATCGAGGAGCACATCTGAGATGGGCCAGCATCGGGGATGATGCTCAAGGGCAACCAGCACAGTTTCATTAGGGGCAGGTCATGTCAGACCAACCTGATTGCCTTTTATGATCAGGTCACAAAAGAATTGGATGCAAGTGTCGCTGTGGATGTAGTCTTTCTGGACTTCAGCAAGGCCTTTGACACTGTTGACCACCCCATCCTCATTAAAAAACTAGGCGACTATGGCACTGCTGCCTACACAGTCAGATGGATTGCAAATTGGCTGAAAGGTCGTACTCAGAGGGTGGTGGTGGATGGGTCATATTCGACCTGGGAGGAAGTGGGCAGCAGAGTCCCTCAGGCCTCGGTCCTTGGGCCCACGCTGTTCAATTTCTTTATCAGCAATTTGGATGATGGGGTGAAAAGCAACCTGTTCAAATTTGCTGATGATACCAAAATTTGGGGTGAAGTGGGCACGCTACTAGGGAGGGAAAGACTGCAGAAAGACCTGGATAGGTTGCAGGGGTGCGTTTCAATGCGTTTCAATACTGACAAGTGCAGGGTGCTACGCTTGGGCAGTAGTAATCAGCAGCACACTTATAAGATGGGAAAGTCCCTCCTTGAGAGCACAGAGGCAGAAAGGGATTTTGGGGTCATCACTGACTCCAAGATGAACATGGGCCGGCAACACAAGGTCACAGTCAGCAGGGCTAACCAGACCTTATCGTGCATCCACAGGTGCATCTCAAGTAGGTCCAAGGAGGTGATCTTCCCCCTCTATGCGGCACTGGTCAGGCCACAGCTGGAGTACTGTGTCCAGTTCTGGGCACCCCACTTCAAGAGGGATGTGGACAACATTGAGAGGGTCCAGAGGAGGGCCA
>JAGPOW010002173.1:19901541-19938779 GCA_030014935.1 Caiman crocodilus
AATTAGGGGATTGGATGTCTGGTATGATAAATTATACATTTTTTACTTGATAAGCTGGATTCATTAATAAATAAAGTTTTAAAAAAATCAGGCTTTATCAGCCAGGCCTGAATCTTTCAAAACACAGTTGTGAGCCTGTGCCTCAGAAAGCAGCTATATTTTAAGCAGCCTGATGCTGGCACAAGTTTGCCAGCTCCCCAAGTTGCTGATGAAACCAGGTTTTGGGTTCTTCTTTGTCCAGCAGTGAGCTTGGAAACAAGAATTGGCACTGTACCTCCACAGGTACCTGGAGCACTGCCCTTAATCTGTTCTCAGTTTTGTTCAGGGTAGTGGGACAAGGCTCTTCTTTTTTTTTTTTAAAGCATGAATACACATTTTTGTGGAGAGAGAGCAAAAGTTATTTTCCACTTCAAGTTTAAGAGGACAAAAGAGCATATAGCAAAACAGCACAGCAGTGATCTCAGCTCTGCCTGCTACCAATGCCTGGCTAACAGACTGCAGTGCAGTTCAGAGTTCACATATTGCTGGGGCAAGGGGTGGAGAAAAGCTAGCAACTCATGCTCTCACATGTCTGTCCCTGTAAGGAACCCCTAGAGATGTGTGTACCATGCACTCTGGTAGGCTTCCTCTACTTGAAGTATGAAACAATGGCAAGGAGTGAGTTTCTTTTACTGTCTTGCTGGAAATGTAGGATGTCAAATAGCTGCAAAGTGGGAAAAGCAGATCCTGAGACCTCCTCCTAGTTCTGCCAGTAATTTCTTTTGTGATGCCGGGCAAACTGACTCACCACTCCATGATCCAGATCACATTTCTGTAAACCCTGGTCTCCCTCCTGCTGTGCCACTTTGAGGAATACTATCCTCGAAGATAGAGACATTGTGGCCTTGGCTATCCCCTAAGCTCTGTCTGGTCCATATGTAGACTCACTAAAGGGGGGAAGGCCCTGTTATTCACTGCATATCTGCATAAGCACAGACAGAGGTGCACCTTGATTTTCTCATATTGATATTTCGCTCAACAGTTTTTAAGTTCTTTACTAAGCTGCAGCTGCTTGAGCTAAGTCAAAAATTTCATTTCAGCCTGACAGGAATCACAGCTAGCTGCACTCATGCAGTGCAAGTTTGGCAGGTTCACTTTGTCCCAGAATGGGCTGTAAAATGATGTTGCAGGCAGACTTTGTACTGTCATCAAAGTGTTCAAAGCAAAATTAATATCACTTGCCAGCAGCGACAGTCTGCTGTCATCCCATGCACAGATCCCGTGCGCCCCCTGGGAGAAGTCTGGCACAGCCCTCCCGGGGGGTGTGGGCCCTCAGTTTAGCATGCAGGAAGACATCAGGCTGCCGCTACCAGCTGGGACTACTGCCAGCACTGGGTTCTTGCCGGCGCTTGGTGTGGGCTGCACCAGGTAGACTCAGGAGCTGGCCCTGGCCCCAGCCAGTAGTGGCAGCATGCTGTCATATGCATGCTCCACAGTTGGTGAGTGTCGAGCTTTAAAAAAAAAAGCTCCACACTCACTGGCTGTAGCAGCAGTGATGAGGGCCGCTGAGGGCTCGTGGCAGAGCCCCTCCGCACAGCATGGGGTAGGGGGCATCGCCTCTCTCCCACCGCCTGGCACCTGTGGGGCAGTTGCACTATCATATGGGTGCACCATGGCTCAGCAGGGTGCTGCGCACTGTCACAGAGCTGAGGCACCTCCATGTGTCAGATAGAGCTCCTGGTTTGATTCCCCCAGTTATTTCTGGGGGATGGGAGAAGCGACCAGAGAGCTGGGAGAAAGATTGGGGAGCTGGGGAATCAAATCAGGAACTGGGGGAATGATCAGACACCCGATCATTCCCCTAGTTCCCGGTTTGATTCCCCAGCTCTCTCATCATTCCCCCAGCTCTTCCTGGAGGGGTGGGGTGCAGGTTCCTGGATCTGTGCTCTGGGTTTCAGCAGGCTGGGGCCAGTGGCAGTGCCAAGCAGCTGCTGCTGGCCTTAGCCTGCAGCAGCAGCCTGCTGAAACCCTGCATGCAGATTGGGGGCCTGCGCCCCCCGGGAAGAGCTGGGGAATCAAACTGGAAGCTAGATGTCAATATCAGAGCAGTTCTTCTTCCTCCCTCTCCTTAATTTTGGCTTAGCTGCAAGTAAGCTGGCTTCAAAACTCAACACATTTCAAGTGCCCTTATTTCGTTTCAATGCTGTTTTGAAGCTTTTCGTTTCATTTCGATTTCACTGTTTCCAACTCTAAACAAGTGAAAACGACTTTGAAAAGAAACACCTGTTGAAATTTTGCGCAGCCCTAACAAACAGAACCAACAGGCCAGACTCCTGAACAAACCTCTGCTTCCATGTAGAAGTGTTAGAGTTTTGTTCATTCCCATGTGGAACAAATTCTTCAGGACATGTTAGGAAAGCTCTTGTGCAATAAACAGAATCCGCAGCCCCAAACTAAGGGCCTAGGCTCCCTGAACATTCTTGGAGACAGCGAGGCACCCAGGAATAGGAGTCACAACAGAGGGAATGCTGATCATGAAGTAGCCACATGAGAATACTGAAGATTAGGGCTCTGGAGGCTCATGCCCCCACGTGGCACAGGGCAGTGGGGGGCAACAAGGATCACCCCTGCAGGCAGAAGTGGTGAGTCCCGAGGTTTTCTCACTTGTTTTCCCTAAAGGGTGGGAGGTGGCCCAGGCAGGGCACCCATGGGGAGGCTGGGGGAGCTAGGGGGGTTGGGGAACTTGTGCAGAGCCCTCCATGCAACATGGGGCGGGGGGGGCAGCAGGAATTGCCCCCCCCACCCAGCAGCACCCACTGAGCCTCAGCTTTTTTTTAACAAGTGCTGTGAGCTGGGGCAGGCAGGGCAGTCATTGCCAGGCTGGAGGCGATAGGCCTGGCCTAGCTGATTCAGAGATTCAGTAGTAGCCAAATCTCTGAATCAGATTCGGCTGAATTGAATGGGGACAATGATTCGAATCACCGAATCAAACCACTGTCCCCTGAGTTGGCCAATTCCAAACCAAATGCTAGCCGTTTCATGTAGGCCTATTAAAGATAGAGTCTTAAATCCCATGCTTCTCACAGGCTTAGGCATGTATATCCAAGCTGCAGGGAAACATCTGTGTCCAATCAGGATTCATACTCTGGAGCCCTCCCCTGGCATTAGGCTACAGAATCATGCTTTTTTGTTCCATCTCCCTGACTCAGTAAATATTGGATTCCTTTCCACATAGCTGCACGGCATCATCAGGAAGTATAAAGAATGCTCCTCTCAATGCAAAGCAGCCTATAGCTTTGTGGTTAGGGCACACACATACCTGAGGGAGGTTGTATCATCTCAGGCAGTGGAAGAAATTGAAGCGTGGTTCCTCTTCAGCCTGGATGCAGAAGTGCCAAGTACATGAGGGCCCAAGGGCCCTGTCCCACCTTGGGAAGAGGACTGTCACCTAAACTAAGTAAAACTTTCCACCTGTCCATCATCTTAGGGCCCCCCACTCCCCCAAGGAAAAACAAAAGTCAGTACTTATGCCTGGATGAATGCTCCAGTCTCTGAACTAATTGATAAAAAAGGGGGTTATAAATCCTGTCTGTGTGTTTGAACAGAAGTGGTAGCCATTAGGCCTGTGCAAAGTGGCTACTATTTGCTTCAGATTCAGCTGATTTGTGGGACAGTAATTCGATTTGGTGATCTGAATCACTGTCCCAAATCGATTTGGCTGCATCTGATTTGGAGATTCGGCTGCTGCCAAATCAGCTGAATCTCTGAATCGCACAGGCCCATCCCCCACCTGCTCTCAAAGGCTGCTCTGCCCAGCCCCAATTCCAGGTTCTTTGGAAAAAGAAAGCCCCCCACTCACCAACTTCTGCCCAGTGGATGGCAATCCCTGCTGTCCCCTACAGCCCCCCACCATGCGGGGGGCTCTTCCACAATTCCTGCAATCCCCACCCACTCCCCCAGCCCCCGCCATGGTTATCCTGCCCACTTGCTCAGCCCCAGCTCCTGGCCCTTTAAAATAAAACAACAACAAAAAAAACCCCTGAACTCACTGGCTCCTGCCCGGAAGAAGGGGCAATCCCTGCTGCCCTGCACTGTGAGGGGGGCTCTTCCACAAGCCCCAAGGCTGCTCCAGCAGCCAGTGAGACCGGGGTTGGGTTTTGGGGTTTTTATAAAGGGATGGGAGCTGGGAAGTGCAGGGCAGCTGTGGGGGGAGGGAGCTAGGAGAGCAGGCGGGGTAAGGGGGCTCATGGCAGAGCCCCCCACACAACTTAGGGCAGTGGGGGGCTGTGGGGATCAGCCCCTACATGGCAGCACCTGCTGAGTGCAGGCTTTTTTTTAAAGAACTGAGAGCTGGGGCAGGCAGGGCAGCGATGGGGATGGGGGCTTGGGGAGCAGACAAGGAATGGGGCCTGGCAAGGGTCCCCCCCCAGCCCTCCCTCCTCACCACCTACTTACCAGCTTGAAGTCCTGGTCCAGCTCCCTGCTGGAGTGAGAGAGACTGACTAAATTGCTGAAGCTCTCCAAATCTTTTCCAAATCGATTCAGAGACCTTCAAATTGATTTGGATCTGTTAATTGGTCCCCTGATTCAATTCAGAGTTGGAGATTCGAACACCAAATTGAGCCAAATTTCCTCTGAATTGAATCAGCACCCAAAGCTTTGCACAGCCCTAGAAGTCATCACCTCTGGAGGTGTGCTGTAGGCCTGGGAGGAATTAAGAGAATTCCTGTCCTTAATCCATAGGGAATTCTAGAAGAGCAGAACACTTAGTGCTAATTAACCCACTGCTCTTGCTCTGGTTTCCTTTTGCTCCAGAGGAATGCAATGCACATTTGTGTCAAGTCCTTTAAATAGTGTGTGATTTACAGAGGAACCAGACTTGTTTTGCTGTCCCTTTTAGGCAGGATGTCAGATTGATAAACTCCATGGCCTTTGACATTCCTTTCTCTCCCTGAAGCAGATGCTACAACGCTGCCTTGTTTTACTGAATTTATAAAACTTTGGAATTCTTGGCTTGGCTCCATTGTTACCCTAATACAGTTGCAAGCTGCAGAGTAAGTTGAACAGATGTGGAACAAGATGTTTAATCAAGTCCTCTTCTTGCCTTACATGAAACTGCATTCCTCTACTTCACCATCACATGTTTTTGCCTGCTCTATTTTTACCTATTATGGGGCTTAGCCATGCTTCCCTTGAAGTTTACAGCAATTCTCCCATCGACTTCCCAGAGGAACAAGGTCTGACTTTGCAAAAATGTTCATCTGAACCAAAATTATGCATCTAAACATGCCCAAAGGCTACAACTTCAGCCTTAGCTTTAATGTTCCCTCACATCAGGACTCACTGTTGGTGACTGAAAAAGTTCAGTACAGGTGCTGTGAAGTTGCCAACTCATAGTTCCATATTATCCTCATAACTGAAATTTTGCCTTCAGACATGTAAACAGATCATTATAATTCAGGCTTTTAAATGTTTTTAGACAAAATTAGAGTCAACTGATTTTTAAAGAAATCAATTATTTCAGCATTTTTCCTATTGCAGTGTCCCTACAGGGTAGAAATCAATTTGCTTTGCTCATCCAATGTGCATTTCCAAACAGTAACAAATTTATCTGAGTGCAAATTCTTTGAATTTCCCCAGTTTATAGGGCTACTAATTTTCAATTTTAACTGATACAAATTGTTTGGCTATCCCCAATACAAAAAAAAAGTATTTATCCAACAAACACTGGAAAAATACTGGAAATTGTTACCTAACTCATGCTGACATCCCTTTCCCAGCTCAATTTGGTGATGTCCTTGATCCCAGGATTATATTCAGTATTAATTTGTGTTGAATACTATACATTTGCCCTAAATACTGTGAGGCAGCAAATTCTTATTTTTCTGATGGAGTATCTATAAATAGGAAGAAATGTACATGTGCAGCATTTAAAACAATACTATATTACTAATTGTTTATCCAACTAAAATGTCTCATTGTGTGAAAGCCCCAGGAGGTTATATACAGTCACCAAAACTTCAGGGGAGAAGGTAACAAGGAGAAGAAACAAGTGTGCAAACATTGTAGAGTTATGGTAAGACCTACATCAGGAAACCTTCTATTTAAATTACTAAACATTTGCAGTCAAAACCACTGTAAAACTGAAAAACCTATCATTCAAACCAAGTGCTTCTAGAGCTACAACAGTTGTTGATAATGCAACTATGAAAAGATTTAGAAGGAGGGAGAAGGTAAGAGATGGAGAGAGCTCTTGAATTTATAAGAGCTTTGGCTCAATCCAATGTAAGCCTTTCCCAAACAGAAGCAGAATAGATTCATTTTTTCATAAGAGAGTGGCACTAGGAAGAGCAATGCCAAAACAGCACCGCTTTGCTATAAATATTTGCCAAAGTGTTTAAAACAGGCTGTCTTGTATTAAGGAACTTGTGAGGGATGTCCAGGTTTCAGTTACTACTCTTGACCCTGGACTACTAACTACTACTACCCTGGAAATTTCTGGTGACACAACTGTGATTGTACTGTTTAATTTTTTTATTCGAGACAAGGAAGATATCTATTATATTTTGATGGCAGAACTGAGTGTATTTGAATCTTGTAATCCATTTCAATGTCACCTTTGATACAAAAAGGGCATATCTAGGCATCACCATACAGCATAGCATCATGCTTTAGTACTTCCTTTTGGAAGTCTTCCTGTGTCATGCATAAGGTACAGGCAGTCAGTTAATAAGACAGTAAATGTTCTGTTCAAAACCTAGCATATATTTACTGCTTTTCCCAACAATACATATTCCAAAGGCAAGAAATGAGAATCTTTGAGAAAACTTGGTGGGAAGGAAAATAAACTGATTGTCTCTTCATTTTTTTTTACTAAAAACCTGAGACCTGACATCATAAAGTGCTGGCAGCTGAAAATACCTATATATATCAAGTTTTCTATAATTTAGGAATGAAGAAAAAGTTTCTATTGAAAGCCACAGAAGGTTTTCTGAATTTGGGATAGGACCATGCACTTTACTAAGTTTCTTATACCTAGAAGAACAACAAGATCCAAAACAAAATTTCCATTTGTTTTTCAAGACAGCGTACAACAAATGGCCTCCCACTATGGCCAGAATTATTTCACCTAACAAAATGAGATTTGAGAAAAGCCCTACAAAATTGTAGTACACTGCACAATAATTCATCCATTTCAGAAGGTGGGCTTTTTGCTAGACTTTGAGAACTAGCAATTTTTTTGATTGATTGCGCCTCAAGAAGTGAAACTATACCAGTAACAGTTTGTACATTATCATTCTGAAGTAATGTGGAGAGAAACAAGTGAACTGTTTCTGATTTGTGCAAAGGCCACATCTGACTCACATCTGACTCACTGTGCACTGAACTGACTCACTCTACACTCTGAAGGTTGACTTTACCTGCATGCCGTACGGATATTGAGTGAGCATTTGTAAAGATGAAAGTCATGAAAAAGAGAAAGAAACATGCTACTATGTCCCATCAATTGGTGAAAATATACACAAATGTTTTTGTACAAGTGCATTTGTTATTTTTTAGTTATCTTTTATACATATACAATTGCAATCCTTTATTTTGACACTGCGAGTTGTTCTTCAACAATGTCCTCTTTTTAAATCCTCCAGATGAAATCAAATTTTTGCATAAATTTTCATTTTGCTTGAAATCAGAGTGCTTGGTTTAATAAAAATGTTGTGCATTGGGATATAAATGTGATGGAAAGAGGCAATATCCCTTTAGATGATACATGTTTTTAATACAGTAGTTTTTCATATTAATTATTTGTGACTTTTTATGGTTAATATATGTGTGACAAAAATGATGAGTTAATGTCAGGGAGAGGTATATGGAACTTGCTTAAAAGCCAACCCAGAAGTTCAATAACTATGGTGCAAAGCTTAACCTAACACACAAGTCATTTTTGTACACATGGTATAAATTGAGGTAAACCATAAGGTATGGTCTGTGTCCCCATAAAATCTTTTCATCACAGGGAAAGAAAGCAAAAGCTCCTCAAAATCAAACTTTTGAACACTCACTTAAAAACTGATAAAAATGAATCTGCCAAAACTTAAATTACTGTATTTACTCACAAATCACACACCTCCAAAAGACACGCACACTATTTTTAGATGGCAATGTAAAGGGGAAAAAAAACAACAGCAATTTTTTCTTGCCAAGAATATAAACACAGACATCTACGGTAAAAGGAAGCAGCAACCTGTGGCTGCCCCATTAACTCTGTAGCTGCTGGCTGCCTGTGGACAATTACTCGTTCAGCAGTGGCAGTTTAAGAGTGTCCCTTCACTATGTGCAGGGTTATTTTCCCTTCCCCTCACCCCGTTCTACTATGTTAAAGCAACAGCCAGATACTAGAGGGGTAACAGAACAGCCACAGGGTATTGCCTCCTATTGTGGCTGCCTCTGTTTATGCTTCTCACAAGTAAAGAAATGTAGTGGAGATGAGCTGAGCTGGGGACACCGTCAAGCAGCTGCTGGGGCAAGGACTTCTGCAGATTCAGTAGCAACTTTTGCACTAGCAGGCTCTACTAGGGAAAAGAGAAAGTAACACTGCACATGCTGCACAGGTGCATTGCAGTGAATACAGTGTCCACAACCAGTGGCTAGGAAGCCCAGCAGTAGCTTAACTTAGGGTGGGAAGACAGATGGACACCAGCCCCAGAGGCCACTTTAGAGGGGTCACCAATGCCCCAGTGGCCACAGGTAGGCATTGTGTACAGTCCCTAGCTCCGACTGCACTCCAGCAATCTACATGGAGCAGGCCACTACTGTATTTCCTTGCTTGACATGCACATCTCAATTCCTAGTATCTGATCTTCAGGGGAAAGGTGTGCATGTCATGGGAGAAAATGTGGCAATAGATAGTGAAAAACAGAAGCCTTCTGTTTAATTTTCAGAAAGTTATTATCTACTTGCTTATTCTACCCTTGTATCTGTGTATTCTTGTCTAATCAGAGGTCTCAGAGTTTTGTCTTTAGTCTTATTTTGATTTTTTCTTAAACACAGTGAGATTGCGTCAGAACCTAAGCTTCCATTTGAAAAGTAAATCTCTAACCCTTCTGGTTACAATTATGAGCTTTTAAATAAAAAGTGAGTGCACTATAAAGCCTCAAGAACCTGCAAACAAACAAAAATAACCTCAAATGTATTACATATGTTTTTTAAATCTCACAATTTTCAGACCAACTTGATATTTTAAGTATATCTTACAATTTCTGAATGTTTAGGATTGGCAGTACTACAATTAACCTTCCTACTTATCAGTCACCTATTGATACTATCGTGCTGTCTAGGGAAAATCAGTGTGGGAGAAGAAGGAAAGGAAGAAAGTTGAGCAAGGAAATAAAAAAACAGAAGTTATACCCAAGTAACTGCCCACTAGCAACCTATGAAACCAATTATTTGCAGAAAAGATCTATCAGTAGTTTGAATACTAAATGAGTTTCAGAAAAAAAATATCTGATCACAATATGTTCAGAAGCAGAATAAGCTGAATTCACATCATTATGGAAGGGTTATGAACTCAGATATATGAGGATTATTTACTCAGATATAGTTAAAGTGTAAGTTTTTGAAGGGATAGTTGCCCCTTCTGAAATCTTGCTTCTTCACTACTGCCACTGCAGAAGGCATCTATTGAGTCACCTTTGATGCCAACAGTCTCAGTTTGGCAATAGAGCCAGATCCAAAGAAGGACTTAGATAACTAAAGCAGAATTTAGGTGGAATTTAAGCATCCCAGTTCAAAAGTGTGATCCCAAAAACTCACATTCAGCTGCCACCTAATCCTGGACATGCTTAAACTCCAGTGGCACCTCATTTTTGAACTTCAAGTTTCCCAGATGTCTACAGTCCTCCTTCTAAACATGCCCAGAAGTATGTGAGCCTTGACATGGCTACACAGGTTGGCTTTCTTTAAACAATGTCTGCTTTGGCCTGATCCAGACCGGAAACCAGGTGAACCCTAGACTAAGTCCACTCATGAACTGGATCTGGTAGGCATTTTCATAACACATCTAACAAACACACACTGAAAAGACTGGGCTCCTCACAGAGTATGTGGCAGCTGCCATTTTCTTTCAAGATATAACTGAGGTGAAGCACTGACTTCTAAATAATAACCAGCAGAGTATCCAAGAAGTAAATAATAGCTGCTAGTTCCTCTTCAGCCTGAAGGGGCTCAAATAACAACTCTCACCTTCCAAAAGACTGCTTAATTTCCAGGCACACAGGATTGCTGGGACATGGCATTTTCTACCCCTTCTATTGAAGCTGGGTAATCATTCAGCTAAAAATTCAAGAGTCAATGAGTACAAGAAAGTGAGCAAGCATGAGCATGATTCTGCAGCTGTTATGGTCACAACCCAGATGTGGGGGAGTCAGGGTTCATGGTACAAACCTGGGAGGTCCAGAGCTAGGGGTCACAAGCCAGGAGTCCAAAGGCTGAGGGGGTCAGAAACCAGAAACCTGAAAAGTCCAAAAGCCAGGGGCTAGCAGGGTTACCAACCATCTATAAATTTACAAATGGTCATTAAAAAAATTGGGTTAAAATGCCTGTCCCTAAAATCCATAAAAAATTAGCACCATCTGTAAAAAATCTAAGCAGCTGGAGACGATAGAAGCTCTGTGATGGGTAAGTAGCTGGATGCAGTGTTGAAGCACAAACAAAGCACAGCAGCACCACCAGGTGTCTGAGTGGAAGCACAGCACCTTGAAGGTGCTCTTCTCAGGGTTTTGTAGACTCCTCCCCCCAACCATGTGCTTTTGCTGCTGCAGAGTTCTGTTAGCTGCATATAACACTGCTGGACTGAAAGTAAGCTTCTTTAGGGGTCTATGCTGAGACAGGGAGAGTAGGGCTTAAACATTAAGGTGTGGCAGAAAAAAAAGCAAAGCCAAATGGTGAACCAGAGTACAAGAATGGGTTAAACGTGACCAGTTGGGAACACCACAGCTACCCCTGGAAGTTCACCACATTCCAGTTACAGTTACATTGTGTAAAACACCGAGAAGTAAAAATGCTTGGTTGTCAATTAAAAAACCCTCCTATGTTGGCAAAGCTACTTGCAGTACTTTGAACATGCAATGCACTCAGTTTTGTTTATAAAGCTCTGCAGACAGCCACCAAATCCCTTAGGGAATCCCCAGTTGGTAAGGGGTCCATTGTGAGGAGTGGGAACTACACAAAAGCAGATGATGTTGCTCAGGGACTCTCAATCTGTCATGGGCACATCTTGAATATAGAGAGTTGAGGTTCAAGGGTTAATGTACAAGCCTGAGAAGTTCAAGAGCCAAAGGGGTGACAAGCCAAGGGCTAGGCAAGGATGTTGGATGAAGCTAAAGATTGGGAGCAAGGAAACGGTTCATGCAGGAGCTAGACACTGGGCATGTCTACACGTGCGCACTTAATGCACATTAGCCTGATTTAAGGTACATAAAAAGCATGTGTCTAAATGTGCATGCCCTTAAAACAGGTGATCTAAGGCTATTCAGGCCTAAATTTGATATCTGCATAGAGGACCTTAATGCACATTAGGCTAATCTGCATTGTTTAGATGCATGTAAAAGCATGTGTAGACACACGTACTGAGAGCTAAGCCATGAAGACAAGAAACCAAACTAAGAACCAGAAACAGAGGATTAGAAGCTAGACTAAGGACCCCAGAGCAGGCAACACACCATAATAAGCAGCCAGAAGGATGACCTATTGTGTTGAGAACCCACAGAATGCAGCCCTGGATTTGGCTCTAGGGGACTGGGAATATGGTGATGACAAGTTATAGGCCAGAGTTTTATGCTGTGGGCCTGAGACTCCAATTTTACCATTTTTACTCTAATACAGTTCCACGGACTCCAGTGGAGAGGTAAAGACCCAGTTTGTGCTGTGTTTGAATGGAGACAGTTCTCTTTGTAATGCATGGCTGTTTATAACCAGTTTGGAATAGCTAGTACTATCATGTTTCCAAGCTCAAATAAATTGTTTTTATATTCAAAATCTTCTTGAGTACAGCACTTCACATGGTATCAGAAATGCACCAGATTTACTACAGTTGGCTGAATTGCTGGAGAGGAAACAGTTACCTATAATATGTTAACTTAATTCCTGGCTCATATTATTGGGATGATGTCACAGTCTAGAGGGCCAGTTAAGGGAAGTCAGGCTTAGTCTTGCCTCAAATGATCAGCTACTCCCCTACATTCACTCCTAGCTTATCCTGATCAACTGGGGAGATTGGTGCCTAGGGTCAATTATTAAACTTGATTCCCCTGAGAGACTGAGGGAACTCAGCTGGGTTATTGTCTCCTGTGCTGGCCCTGAAGCAGGGGCGGTGCCAGCTTCTTCTCAGTGCGGGGGCTTAGGTAGGCTAGACAGAAAAGAGTGTGTGTGTGTTGCGGGGCGGGGGGGTCACTATACATCTTCCGGCCAAACATACTTATTCTTTTTTTTTAACAATACCCACTTAAACGTGTGTTTTATCTATGTTATCCACAAAAGGAGAATAAAAATCTATACTGTATGCAAACAGATCAGTCCAGACAGGGCCTGGAGTGTTGCACCTTTGCAGGGTGGGCTCAGCTGTGTGGGGCGGGCAGTGGTGACCTGGTGCAGGGGTAGGGGGCTTGGATGGGGCAATGTTGGGAGGGGTGGCTACGAGGGGGTTAGGGCAAATTTTAGAGTGGCTATAGCCCTCCCCCCCAGCCTCCTAGCACCATAGGCGACAAGTAGAGGGGCACAAGGGGCATGTGCCCCCCCTTCCAAGATTGGCCGCTGCCAAAGCTGCCACTGAATTCTGTAGCCAGTCACCACCACCACCCTTCCTGATGTGGCCACGAGCATCTGTGGGCGGTCCCTGCTCACCACTCACCACCCCACCCCACACCGCTACACTGCTTCATGCGGGCTGCCTCCTAAAACCAGAGGCAGAATATATTGGATGGGCTTATTAGCTCTGCTGAGTGGCCATATCAGTTAATCCACACCATTGAAAACACTCAAGAGCCATGGCAGTACTGCTTCCGGTTCAGGAGCTAGGCTTCCCAGAGCAGAATGGTGAGCTTGAAGGTAGCATTCCCAGACAGTAAATTTACCATGTATGCATAACTTTACTGGGTGCATCTACACGTGCGCTTTACTGAGGAATTACTAATTAGCTCCACAGTAAAGCGTCACTATCCACAAGTGCCCTGGTATTTGGGTGCAGCAAATTAATTAACTCCGCTATATAATAGTTCTGCAGGGGACAATAATATCTTACTGCAGAGTAATTAACTGCAGTCAAACACTTCTGTAGACAATGACTGCCAGGGGCAAATTGCACCCAGTCAGCCCAGTCAACCAGGATCCAGACTCCCGCTCTTGCCAACCCCTGCACTGCCTGATGCCCCCACCTGGAGCCTGGGGAACTCATCATGCCTCCTACCAGCCTGCAGCTGCTCTGCCCCAGCTGTAACTGCTACAGCTCCAGGTGCATATGTAAACACTGCACCCAGAAGCACTTAACTCTGGTGCAAACTGCTCTGGAGTTTATTGCATCACCTTAATAAGATATGTAGATGCACCCACTGTGAAGTATTATCTCCAGCCACATTATCATTTTTGTGACTTTCTTCTGCAATTTTTCCACATTCTCTTTAAAATGCAGACACAGGAACTGTATGCAGTATTCCAACATTGATCTCCCCACTACTGCATACAGAGGTAGGATCACAACCTGCTCCTACTCATCACATCCTTGTTAACACCGCCAAGGATGGCATCAGCCTGTAATTAGCCAGGGCAGAGCTCATCCCTGGTCCCAGATGGTGGTAATCAAGGAACCATCCCTCAAGAACAGGGCCCTGCCTACACTGGCTGTACAAGCTCACACCAAACAGAGGAGAACTGTCTGAGCTGCAGACCACCTTGCTGTGCATTTGTCCTGCTTGGAATGCCTAAACCTACTCTGTGCTCTGAAACTCTGGCTTGGATCTTCCTGCCTGATCCTGCTTGCTCCTGTCCCTGTCTTAGACCTTCCAGCATGGATCAACAGCTTGCCGTGATCACAAGCTCATCTTGGACTAGAACTTAACCTTGGCTTCCATTCTGGTAAACTCCTGACCTACAACAGTCGCCTCAGACAGACTACCTTTCCTCTGGTCAATCTTTTCACAGCCTTTCCACAAGGAAAAGCAAGGGTTTGCCCTGGGAATGTACGTTGAGTTATTTATCCACTGTGGATCCTAAAGTCTTTCAAGAATCACTGATACCTAGGATATGGTCTCTCAGTCACCAGTGATGCTGCAAAACCTATTTGTCATCATGCTGTAGACATGTGCCGTGTCAAATCTTCAACAACTGTGAGACAACCACACAGAGAATCTGGCACAGAATATTTTACATCAGGCATGACTGCAAAATCCAAACCTTGAACTGGACTACAGAGATGTTATCTTCAATCAAGCTTTCATTATCACTGAGGACAAGATCAAGGCTTTGGGCGGCTCTGACCTCAAAACATGTGGCCATCCTGCTCCACAATGAGATAATGATAATAAGCTGATAAATGAAATTATGAGAGAGACCAACTACAACACTGACCACCATACTACATACATACAAGATAATGAGCCAAGCCCAAACCAAAGAGAAGCCTTCAACAAGATTACTCGAGCAGTTTTCAATGGGAGTGGTGGCATCTTCTTTCTGGGTGCTCCAGGTGGAACTGGGGAAACTTTTCTCCTCAATCTTCTTTTGGCCAAAATCTTGCATACAAATAGGATTGCCCTTGCAGTGGCAGCATCAGGCATTGCTGCCACACTGTTGACAGGAGGAAGAACAGCTCACTCAGCTTTCAAGATGCCCTTAAATCTGGCAAGTGCAGAGGCACCAACCTGCAACATTGCCAGGGGTACTGGCAAAGCAAAGGTCCTGAGGAGTTGCCACCTCATTGTCTGGGATGAGTGCACAATGTCTCACAAAACTGCCTTAGAGACCCCTCCAAGATCTTCGACATAATGACAGAACAATGGGAGGAGTGACTCTGGTGTTGGCTGGGGATTTTCGACAGACACTGCCAGTCATTCCACATGGAACCAAAGCTGATGAACTGCAGGCCTGCCTCAAAGCTTCACATTTGGAAAAACATTCAGCAACTCAGCCTCATGACCAACTTGCAAGTGCATCTAACAGGTGCTGCATCTGCTGGAGAGTTTGTTGCTCAAACTGGGAAATGGGACCATGATATCTAAGAATCAAGTTGGAACTATCTCAATGAACAACATTGGGAAAACAGTTGCAACACTTCAAGAACTGAAAGAGGCAGTTTTTCCAAACGTTGCACATCACTTTCATGACCACAAGTGGCTATGCCAAAGAGCCATCCTGGCACCAAAAAATGATGCAGTCAATACCATAAACAAAGACCTTCTTTCTCAATTGCCTGGCACTGTGCAAAAATACACGTCAGTGGGCACTGTCCCAGACACCAGTGAGGCAGTCAACCCAACAGAATTTCTCAACTGTCTCGAACCACCAGGTGTGCCTTCACACTATCTGGAGCTCAAGACTGGTGCACTCATCATTCTTCTCAGGAATCTGGACCCACCAACACTGCAATGGAACACAACTGACTGTCAAGAAGCTCATGCCACGTGTCACTGAAGCCACCATCATGACTGGCCATGGAGTGGGACTGGATGTCATATTCCAATTATTCCTTCTGACCTGCCATTTCAATTTAAACAGCTCCAGTTCCCAATCCACCTCAGTTTTGCCATGAGCATCAACAAGGCACAGGGACAATCACGTGAAGTTGTTGGCCTCAACCTGCGAAACCCATGCTTTTCTCATGGACAACACTATGTTGGTTGTTCCAGAGCTGGCAATGGCAAAAACCTTTTCATCTTGGCACCAGATGGCAAAACATGCAACATAATCTATCCTGAAACTCTACACGGATAAAAAAAGTGTCCAACACCTTCATAAACTGGGATAGAAAAATGTGATGTTAAATCCTCGGTGCTATGCTAAAGTCTTACAAAGTAAATAAATAATTCTATGTCACAATTCAGTTGTTTAATACATTTAAATGTTCAACTTTTATAGGTTTTTGGTATGACCAAAAGCTCAGTGTCAAGCTGTATCCCACAAGTGAAATAGGGTACAAAACTAAACACATACACACAGCTTATTAGTAGAGGAAAATAAGAGATTATGAAAATACTTTATTTATAAAAGATTAAAATTTGATTACTGCAACCCATGTGAAGCTGGGTACTTTGATTAGTTTTAACTATATGTTTGTACAACACACCATGCAGTGCTCCAGCACCACACAAACAATAAAATATGTAAACCAAGCAAAGTTGAAGCAGCAATCTAAGAATAAGGCTCAACAGCAAGGCAAGATAACTGATGGTCCCCTAGGAGTGCAGGACCAGCACAAGACTTGGGTACAATGTACCACTCCACAGTTTACGTGGGATATAAACCCTGTATGGGGTTGAATTTCACTCATAACATACAAGAAAATATGGACAAAGTAGTAAATGTTTAACACACGGTGACAAATGTTCTGTAAACAGCTGCAATGCTGGTCTCCTAATGCCTAATTAGCAGAAGTGACTTAATGGCTTCTTCACGACAAGTTTACTCTTTATCATCATGCACAGCACAACACAATCTGGTGTCATAGCTGCACTAACATAAGCATTTCCATGTCAGGCCAATAGTGGTCCTGCCTGCAGAACATGAACAGCACGTGCCATTAAACTTCAGACATCACAGCACAGCCGTACAGAATAAATTACTCAAATGGCTGAAAAGCTACTCTACTCTAAAATTCGATGAGGCTCCATTGATCCATCTCAGGGCATAGCCTGACCTGATGTGCTCAGAGAAGGACAATATTCTCAAATTTGACACTGAACCCTGATACAATCACAGTACCTCTGGGGTGAATTATCAGGTGCTTCCTAATGGCTAATAATATAAATACCCTGCATAGGTTCTATGGTGTATTGGTTAGCATGCTGTATTTTTTTACTCCAGTGATTTGAGTTCATAGCTCAGCAGAACCTTGTTTATCTGCAAGTTAGTTACCTGCCTAGGATGGTTGAGAGAGGAGTGTTCCCGCCTTGAGTAGGGGGTTGGACTAGATCTCCTGAAGTATTATTCTGCATGTGGCAGAACAACTAGAGGATCAGTAAGAGGATATCTAAGGAAGGTTCTGGTGGGTTTTTGGAGAACAGACCTTGAAAATAAACAGCAAGAAGGCAGGGTAACTATACACCTTATAGACTAACTAATATATAACAAGCTTTCATGAACTTGTGTTCACTTCATCAGATACTATGAAAGGACAGCATAGTGGTCAAAACATTGGGGTTGAAATCCCATACTGTACTCTATCAGATGTTTGCTGTACATCTTCCTTTGTGTCTCTACAGGGCCACACACATTTTTGGGACTTCAATAACACCAATTCTGGGGGCCAGATTCTTTGGGGCAGTGGGTCTGCTTTGCCTCATGCTATCAGTGCAATCTAGCCAAAAGCCTATTTTAACAATGTACATACAATCTTTCCAAGCAGTGGAGCTGACTTGGGGCTGGTGTTCCACTCATAGGAACTGCTGCTGAGCAGAGGGAAGGAGGCAGGGCTTGGGGGGAAAAAGCAGCCAATTCTGTGTAACTGGTGGTTATTTCTGAAAAGTAACTTCCTTCTGAGAGCAGACAGAGCACCAGTTGCAAGAGTCAAGGGAAAGCAGACACATCTTGGGTCTTTTATAAAGATCCAGCTGAGTTTAATCTCTATATATAGCCCAGGTCCCAACACACAGACTTCTATTCTATATGCAAACTGATCTGGCTCAGAGGAAATACAAGAATCAAATTTCCAAACAGGGCCTAGTCACTAGCATCAACAAACAACTGCACTGTTAGCCTAGGCTTACATCCCCTGGACCACACTCAGGAGCACTATGGTGATACATGCCCACACCCTCCCTCGCACTCCACCCATACTAAATCCCCCAAATGAGACTACAGGTTTCCTTTGTTTTATGCTGTACACGTGTTCCTGGAAAACAGTGCACAACTCGAATTCACATAAAGGAACCCACTTTACAATGTAACAAATAGGGATATACATTGCAAGACCTCAACTGTACTGACCTCCAGACCTATTTCTACTACTTTTACAAGACAACTGTGTTACTCACCAGCAGCAGACAGTACACACAAGCACAGAGTGTTGGTAAATGTTACCATAATGGGGATGGCAACTACAGAAATATGTGTTGCAGACAACAAGCGAGAAGCACAGATCTGCACAGGAGACTCTGTTTTGATGCGTGTCACTCCCACAACGCACTGCACAAAGCAGTTGACTGCAGGCTTCCATCACACCAATTGCATAAGAGTTAATTTACCTCGCATATAACAAATTTTTGGTATAAAAAGGGTCATCACATAAGAGCGAATTCTCACATACAGAACCTGCATAAAGCGAAGGAAACACGTATGTAGCTGCTATAGCTTAGTGTTGAGGGGTGGATCCAGTGTTGCCCTTGTGCTGTCTGTCTCAGGTATGTTTACTGGCACTCATGGGCTCTCTGACCATGTCTACATTGCAGGGACAATACATGGCAGCCGAGATGCACCAAACACCTCTCCCCACCATGCTTATAGACTTGTTCCAAAGAAGGAAGTACTCTGATGAAGCGAGGGGAGGTGGGGGCAGGGGCATCCCTCTGCAGCTACCCTTGAGACTATGGTCTATGGCACACTTGGGAAAGGCCCCTGGATACAACTCTGGAAAAGCCTCACCACTGTACTGGAAGGAGAGGGAGGACACATCCCAGCCATGGCACATGTTAAAGACAAGCTCGCTGCCTCAGGCATAATTATGGGTATACGCTAAGCACTGCTTTTAACCAGTTACGTTGGATCATCTCTGGGTTTTGGCACATGTTGGTCAGGACTGAGTAAGCGGAGAGCGCTTCACAGTAGTGTTGCCAGGCACAGAACAAAGGCAATGTAAACGTGCCCCTAGTGTTTTCTCTGCCCATTAAATAGACATGTTGCTGCCTGTAACAGTAGGAAAACTGTTTGCCAAACCGATTTCTCACTGAAACGGGAGAAACGGTTTTATTGTTCCATGGGAGCAATTCAAGATTTGAGGTTTGCTGTTCAGAGATCCATTAAGCTTCTTTTGCAGGAAGGAACCAATGGCAAAGTTTCAGCAACCCTCCTGGCCATCAGCAATTTGAGGGTGGAGGGAACCAGAGGTGGAAATCAAACCAATTATCTCTTTTGATATTACAGCTACTAATCCCTTTGGTTGCTTATATAGTTTGACTCCCTTGACGGCTGAGGCATGAGAGTTATTAGCAGTAGGATACTCAGAAAGGAATTCTCCCTGCTCCCAAAGTCACCTAGCTCATTTTATATACCGCATAGGAAGCTGCTGTTAGGTGAGATAAAGCAGAACACAAACACTGCATTAAGAATGTCCAATGCTAATCAAAAGCTGATGTTGCACAGTGCAGGCAACACTCCAGACCTGAGAACTGTGAGAAACAATGAGATCCACATGGTAACTCATATTCCAGCTGCTGCATTATCTCATGGAAAGACAGAGAAAAACTAGAGCTGGAGATACTTTATGTTCAGCAGAGTGAAGTCACGATAGGTTTATATCTTACACCAAGATCCCAGGAGAAATTGATTCATCTAACAGCAGAAAATCTGTCATCACACACATCAGTCAGTCTGGAGAATAGGAAACTCCAGATCAGAACAATGAAGTAGGAAAGGGCCTAAAGACTAATCATGATAGAATGTAGAAGACATGACATGTGACACTTCCTTCCTGACTGCAAATATTTTTAAGGACATTTAATATTTTACAGACAAATAAGAACTTAGATGTTTGGGATGTAGAGCATTGTAATGCAGATCTCCTGGTTAGTAATATTCCCAGTCAGTGAATGTAGTTTGCATCGAGTGGCATCATTTTGAACCTGTAAACTCATAGCATGCTTAACACTGCCTCACAGTATGTCAGACTCAAGTTGCCTGTGAGTTACATAGGAACACAGGAATGGAAGAGACCTCCTGGGGTATCAAGTCCAGATAAATATGTCATATAATCCCTTCCAAATACTGACCATGCTCAAGTTGGGTTTCTTGTCCACTCTGCTCCTGCTGGAAGGCTGTTCTGGAACCTCACTACATTAATGGTTAGAATCCTTCTAATTTCCAGCAAAAATTATTAATGGACAGTTTATCCCCATTCTTCCTTGTACCAGTGTTGTCCTTTAGCTTATAGAGCATTTCTACCTCGCAGGAAAGTATTCCTCAGGTAGCTATAGAAAGTAAACCAACTGACTCGAACTGAAACTGTAACAAGGGCATAGAAGCACTTCTAGAATGAACAGGGGAATGGAGAAAAAGCTAGAAGACCTTGCTTTTTTTAGCCTAGCAAAAGGAAGCCTGAGTCAGTTTGATTGCCTTCTATAGGTACCTAAAGTGGATAACTTCCAAGAGGTAGAAATGCTCTATAAGATAAAGGACAGATTTGGCACAAGGATGAATGGGGAACTGGCCCAGGGTCATCGGTTGCTGACTCCAGCTCAGAGATAATCAGTGGGTTTGTCTATATGTGCACCTGACTGCACAGTTTTTACTGCACAGTCATTTAGTACGTTAGTATTTATCTCTTTTTACTGTGCACTTATTTAGTACTTTAGTACTTATCTCTTTTTACTGCCACCATTACTGCACAGTCCTGATGGTGACCAGGTCATTTCTGACCCAACTGTACAGTAGCATCAGTGTCACAATTCGTGCACAGCAATGCTACATCGCCATAGCAACAATCTACATTGCTGTAGCTTGTCACCGTAGCACCTCATATACACATGCCCAGTAGGTGTTAAGTGCTTAACTACATTTGAGGCTCTGGGTTTTAGGCATTTCTGAAAATCCTACCCTTCCCAAGGCCAAATAATAATCCCATGAAGCTATACCTGACCTCCAACTCCAAATCCTGTATCCAGCCCTGGAGGCTGCTGGGCCACTTTAAGTCTAAATATAATGATATCTCCCCCAGCTCGTATCTAGAGCTTCTCATCCAAAGCTCTCAGACCACTGTATGAGGGAGGCTAGCCTCTATAGGCCCTGATGTGTCAAAGTTTCTCCCATCTATAAATGGGAATCATGATGCTTACTGGCTTGGAAAAAAGCTGGCAGATGTACAGGTAAGACAGCAGAGCAAACAGGAAACAGTGGCTTTCTTAGTATTGCTTAATATTGTGCTTCAAAAAATTAAGTATTAACCAAAGAGGTACAGCCCCCTGCTATACACCCCCAGCTGAAGTGCTTCAAAACTGCTCTGACTGCATTGTCTCCCTCTTCAGCCAGGCAGGAGGCACAAAAGGGAGCTACAATGACCCTCTGCCCCACTTCCCAACCCACCACAAGGGCTTCCAGTCTCCAGTTCTGGGATCTCCCAGTTCCAGCACTGGACGATCTGGGACAGCAGTGGTGGAATGACAGGAGTGTAGGTTGTAGCCGTGTTGGTCTAAAGACATAGGCAGACAAGGTTCTTTGGGTGAACCTGATATCTTTTAATAGACCAACTTAAATAGTTGGAAAACAATTATTAAGCAAGCTTTTGGGTTAAAAACCCTTCGTCAGGCTAAAGAAGTTTCTGCAGTTGGTGTGTGCTCTTCCTGGATGGAATGAAAAGTAAAGAAGCTGCAGGCTGGTCTGGTATGCATACAAGACCCCCAGCCTATCTCTCACACATTGACTCCTCAATCTACATTTTCACTGACTACCTGTCTTATGCATACCAGCCCAGCCCCTGGCTTCTTTACTTTTCATTCCATCCAGGAAGAGCACACACCAACTGCAGAAACTACCTTAGCCTGATGCAGGGTTTTTGAACCCAAAAGCTTTCTTAATAATTGTTTTCCAACTATTTAAGTTGGTCTAATAAAAGATATCAGATTCACTGAAAGAACCTTGTCTGTGGAGCGACAGGAGAGTGCTCACTGACACAGTGTTGCTCTAGAAAACCAGGATTGCCTTCTCACACTTGGTATAGCATCCATTTGTAACCTGAAGCATTTCTAAATAGTACCTGTATCTTGCAGGGTCACTTTTGGAACACTTTTGCCATGTTTGGAACATTTTAAAAGGTCATATCCATCTGTACAGATAGAACTTTGAAGTGTTTCAAAGGCATCTGAAGAATTTTAGATGGTATGTCTGTCTCTGCCCTGAGGGTAGAGGAAGGGAAGTGCAGTGCCATCTACTTTCTCCAGCTCACTGCAGCTGGTTAGGCTCAGCAAACCTGGGGCTGACCTGTGCCAGAGCTTATCAAATGGTTATGACATGGGTAAAGCACTCCTGGGAACCAGCATACAATTTTGAAATGCACTTTACATTTTCACAGTCTGAGCCCTTATCTTTATAGGCAACTGGCCAGTGCAGCACCTTGCTCCAGGGACATTCTGCACTGCCCCATGCTGCTGGAGCTGAGCCACTGGAAACACTGTCCTTGTGCTTAGAGCTCCACTGACCAGGCACTGTGCAGTTTGTGTCTGTCTGCAGTAATCTGACCTTCTGTGAATGCTGTCCACTCTATGCTGCCTATAGAAAGCAGCAAGGCTCATACATTTCACGACTCACTAGGTGCCTCTAAAAGCAAGAGCATGTGACTTCCTCTCTTATGCCCTTTCAAAGTACATTATATATATAATCACTTTTTGTAGAATCATAAAACCATAAAATCATTGAACAGTCAGGATGGAAGGGAACTCATATAGTCCAACCCCAGGGCCTCAGGACACAATCATTCCTGGTTAAACCCTCCTAGACAAGTGTTTGTCTAACTTATTTTTAAAAAACTTTGTGAAGGGCCCTCTCATACAACTACCAGGCACAATGCCCAAAATATCAAAAATACCTTAGCTTGCCATAGATAAAGCTTGGGAGGTGGGGAGGAATGAGGCCACTGTCAAATGTTCTGCCACTGCAAGAACAGGAAGTCGTTATTAAATATACTGCAGTAGCAAGGCTTCTGGAGTCAAGAAAGGTCCCAGACGAGGGGTGCAAGGCAGTGGTAGGAAATGTCACTACAGATACATTCTTTATGTCTGACTCATCACTTAATTAAAACAAGTGGGTGACTTTTCTGGCTTGCTTTTTTTGCGAACATGTGGGTGATTTCTGAATCTCTGTGGATACAATAATCTGTTTCTGTGACACTGTGCGTGTCCATGCCTCCTCTCCTTCAGCCAGGCAAGACTGGAAGGCAATATTACAATGCTCTTCCCTGTGCAAGTGAATATGACAAAGATTTTAGAATTCCAGGAATGTTCTGCTCCTCCTTATCTCTTCTGCCCCTTTCTTTTAAGCACACTCCAGTTTCTGTGCCCATCAACTCAGGCATCCTTCTTGTTTGGTTACTACCCTGGGCAACAAACAGCAGTATGAAAGCACAAAAAGCAACACCTAAACTGCCCCTTAGTCAAAATGTGTTAAAGTGAAATGTTTCCCAATCAACTTAGCTCTGAGAACAGCTTGTGGAGAACTCATGAGAGCAAAGAGCTAACCTGGGGACTGGCAGGGTCTTATACAAATCCCACTGAAAAAGGAAGTCTGAAGCAGAAGTCTCTCTGAGGGTGAGCAGAACTTGAGGCCCTCCGGTCATGTGGGTAGTTTTCAGACCCTCCCTACATTACTATAACATCTTTATTCCTATTGTGCAGTGATACTGAGGAGTTGTCTGGTATCCCCAGTCCAAATGAGATCCTTTGTGCTCAGTTCCAAGTAAACATAAAATGGTGCACCCTCTGGTGCAATCTGCATTATAACGAACAACCAAACTAGATCTATAGGACACACACGTATTGTTTCTGTCACAAGGCCTACCACTGCACAGTGTCAGAGATCATATTTGCTACTTTTCAGTGGAGCTAGTATTCTGCCCACCTCACAGAAGGACAGTATCTGCGCAGAGCAGGAGAGAACAGCATGTCCTAATTATGAGGTACAGGCTTGATTTTAACTGTGTGACAGGGGACATTGTGGAATAGTCTTCCTCCCATATGGAAGTCTGCAGAGGGTACAGGAAATATCTAAAAGGTGTCCTATTTTGATCACCATGGACCTTGTGCAGTCAGGTCAGACCCAACATGTCACCTGGCAGGCCCCTGCTCCTCACTAGTAATGAAGATCAACAACAGCCCTGAGCCCGACCTGCCATCCCATGGAGTTTGAGAGGTTTAGGTAAGTTGTGTCCCAATGCTGCCAGGGCCTTCGAGTGTCCTGGTGATGTGGGCACCACGCAAACCCTAGAAAACAAAGTCAGGCCTTCATAATCATGGGCAGGATACAAGAACAGAAAATTAAAAAAAGGGAATCTGCAAACTCGTATCCAATTCAGGGGGAACAGGTTTTCATGCCTGGACTCCCTCAAAGAGTCCAGCAAAAGCCAACAGGACTCAGCACTATAATAAAAGAACATATGTGCCTTCTTTCACTAAACCGCTAGATTTAATAAGAATGGATGCCTTCTGCTGTTCCAGTGGAGTCTGATACAACAAAACTGGGCACTGAGCACAATGTCTTGGCTCTCCCAGCCGGCAGCCACCACTGCAGCTGGTGTTCAGTGAAGAGGACAGCTGGGCATGCCCAACAGTGAAATGTTTTATAACCCACTTCCTGGTAGGTTAAAGGAATCCACAGGATGTGTGAACAGCTCTTGGCATTTCCAACCATATCATCAGCTTGGAACAAAGGCTTGTGTTTTGCTTCATTCCTCTCCCCTTCCTTACTGATATTTGGCATTCACTGACTATTTAAACTGACTGACTTCTTGTCACACATGGAGATATTGTGGATATCTTTAATATTGTCTCTCTTCAGTACAATAGCTCTGCATTTGCCCGGAATATGAGTGCACTGGAGGAAAGGGTCATTTTATCGCCTGGTGAAACATGGACCTTGGTAAGGTGCAGTAGGGTTCTTCTCTGCCTCTCTGGTTCAATATAAAAAAAATATTTCACTCTCTGCTGCCCTGCCTTGCTGCAGGTCAGCCATTCCCTTGAGGTATATTCTCTTCTGGGATCTCCCTCTCACTTTAGTAGGGCCCCACTCACCTATCAGGGAGAAAAAAGTCACACAGGTCATATGAACATGCTTCAAGAAATAGACTGCCCATGGCCAAGATATCAAAGCACCCAAGTGACTCAGGAACCTTATTTCCACTGAAAATCATTACACTTAATTCCCATTTTAAAATAACTCAGTCATTAAGGATCTCAGCTTCCACTGACTCTCAGTGAGAATTGATTACTTAAATAATTCTGCCTACTGTGTTTAAGATGCCACCTACTAAGGCACTGCTTCTTGTCACTGACTACTATCTACTTATATGGGGGATGTACAAGTTAGTAAGGCCAGACTCGAGATTGTATCACAGACTCACCATTCAAGAGAACCCTCTTGGGATATCAGAGAATCTTTTAGCAGTCTGGTTCTCCAGAAAGTCACCCTATAGCCCCCCTTTTCAGATAAAGATAGTGGCAACTGACCCAGCATCTGTGAAAACCCCTTCTGCAGACTCACTCCTGTTCCCAAGCAGGGGCTCACAAGGCTTCTCCCAGAAAAGCTCCCAAAATAGACAAGAACACAAACTAGGCACCCAGCCTAGGCATGAACTTGTTCATCTTCAATTCTTTATTCCCCTATAGCCACCACTTTCTAGGCTACCTTATTCAAATGTTTTTGTTATTTTAAGGCCTTTCTGCAATAAATAAATAAATACACTTCTGTAATTCTGACACTGTTTCTCCTCTGCCTCCCTTCTGACAAGTTCTTCCCAAAGGGTCAATTCCAGGATCTGCACTTTTTTCACCATCTTTATAACACCTAGATGAGACCGACACACCCTCTAGATGGAACAAACAAGCTTTCTGCCCCTTTTTGAACCCATCCTGAACAGCGAGAGGAAGGAACAATAGCCGAATCATCACAGGTAAGTCTGGGTCATCCCCCCTTTCACGGTCTACCCAGCCTCTGATACCTTCATTCTGCATTTCCATACTTTCCAGGTTTGTTTTTTATTAATTGTACATTTATCTTAAAAATCCTGGTTTTTAATCATTGATAATTTTGTAAATCTCAACGTATTTTAAAGGGTCTTTCTTTCCTTGTAAGTTATTAACATGTATGGTATTTACAAATTTAACTGCAGTGTAACAGTCTTTGATCTGGATCACACACTATTATCTAACCAGTTAGTCATGTGGTCACTCACATTCCCCATAAGTTTAATGAATGCACTCTTAATGCTTTATCTGATTTATGGCAGAAGACAATAAGGCCACTCAGGTCTTTTCTTTTTTAAGTGCAAAAACAGTTCCCCATATTCCAGCTGATGGGTGATTTACACAGAGAGAGACTGAGAGTGGCAGATGCTTCTACAAATAACAGGGCTTTGTTGGAAACAGAAGTTAAAGTTTCACATAGTCAGTAAATAGAGAATTCCAAGAGATCAAGGCCTGAATAGAGCTGAGAAGTGAGGCCTGATGATCAGATCCAAGGGGTGATGTAATAGTAGGCTAGATTCTGGCTTGCCCACCACATACCTAATTTTCCCATATAAGGCCAACAAGAGCAATAGTGCTCCTGGCAAGCAAATCAATAAAAACAGATGGTGGGCTTACAATTAGAGATTAGGCACATACCAATCCAGAACAAATAGACCATAAATCATACGTGAAGGAGATATTTATAGTTTATATCACATTCCTTAATTAGTTCAAAATGGCCCAGAATAAAAAAATCTGCTTTTTTCTGCTTTGCTTTTGCCTTGATTTTGCAAGGCTACATTCTTTTCTCTGGGGGAAGGAATGGAGTAGCCACAAGAAATATGTTTGTGAGATAATATACTCCTTGCTACCCAGAGAAGAAAGTGAAATCTGCAACTTTATATGGTTAGAGGAAGGAGAGACTTAACAGAATAAAGAAAATCGTTTGCATTCCAATGATGCAAAATTGTATTTGAATACGTGTACAGTCCAGGGAAAGAGGGCATCTGCATCTGAGATAAAACACCTTAGATTTGCCCCCTCAATACTGGCTTAAACCCTCCCACACACACAGCTTCCTATCTCTATGTCCCAAACCAGTGCCAATGGGATGGAACTGATCCAAAGAAAACGGATGAACATTGAGGAAGCTTTCCTAGCTGAAAGTCACAGGGGCATCTCAGTGGAAGAAGCACTGGGAGACTCATTCTCAGGATGTTTTGAATTACCCTGAATGCTGTTTCAGAAAGTATGTGGGAGAAGATCTTGTACTAAGGGGGTGCTATACTGCCTTTTACATATTAGTGGCAGAACAAGGGCGAGGTGAAAAATCTGGAGGTGGAGGGTTGGCTCCAACCCTACACAGAAACCTGGGAAAATTTCATCTTTAGTGAGGGTCCTAAAAGAACAGCTTCCCACTTGTAAGAAATTTGTATACAGACAGTATATATACAAGTTTATTAAATGGGAAAAAGAAAATAAACCATATCAAACATAAGAAGTATAAAACACCCCAACTATTAAATACCCCCAAAATACTAAGTAAGACCCCAAACAACAGAAGAAAACCCCTAAATAACAAACAACCCCAAACAATAAGCCCTTTGGGTCTCTGATATCAGGTTCTTTTTGAAAGTGTCCCTCACCCAGAATGTTACCTCACTTAGTAAAGGGTGAGAGGCAAGGAAGAGTCTCTCTCCACTTCCCCACTTGCTTCTGCTTGGGACTGAGGCTGGGGCTGGGGCTGAAGTGTATCCAGGGGTGTGTTGCCTCATGCCACTTTTTGGCTTGCTGTATCACTGCTCAAGGACATCACTCCGCCACCACTCTAGGGAGCACTGAAGGAGGCCACCTTCTGAAGTTGCCACTCTGCTGCTTCTTGCCCTCAGGTTCACTGCTGTCACTCCGTCTGCAATGCTGGGGTCAATTGAGATGTTTTGCCTACCACTTGAGGGTTTGGGCCCACACTTCAAGTTGTGGACCGTTTGGGAAAAGCCCAGCACAGAGCAGAAAAAATTATACATCTTGCCTCCCAGGTTCCTAATAAGGAAAAGTTGAAAGAGCTAGGATTATTTGGCCTGCAGAAGAGAAGACTCAGACAGGGATTTAACAACAAGCTTCAAATACCTGAAGGGCAGTTAGGATAAATAAAGGTGGGTTTTTCTCTGTGAATGCAGGGGAGAGAACTAGAAGCAATGCCCTTAAACTGCAGCAGGGAAAATTTACATTGGAGATTAGGAGGAACTTTCTGACTCAGAGGGTGGTCAGGTCAAGCACTGGAGCAGGCTGCCTAGAGAAATTGTGGAATCTCCATCTTCCAGGTTAGACAGACACTTGGCTTGGGTAGTTTAGTCAGGGATGATTCAGCCATGTGCAGAAGGCTAGCCTAAATGACCTTGTGAGGTTCCTTCCAGACCTATCTTCCTATGATCCTATAAGGAATTCACAAAGGGTTTCTCAATAAAACAGATATAATATTAGCACTGTTTCACACTGAAGTCAGTGAAAAGATTCCTACTAATTTCTCTAGATTTTAGACCAGGGCTTGGCACACACGAGACTGCAAGACTTACCTGGTTAAGTAATGCGTATACAGTATCAAGGGCAGTAAGAAAATTAGTGTTAGCATTGCTTCAGAAATTCCTGTGGTTCAGGAGTGGTTGATGGTTCTCACCCTGTGGCCTCCTAACATACCTGAAACATATAGACACTGGGACATGACACAATTTTCCATGCTGTCCTAATTCCCTGCCAATGTGCCCTTCCTTTGCAAGAAGAACAGAAAGAAGAGACTCATACATGTTATGAGTAGTATTAACAGAGCATTTAAATTCACATGAATGACTGAATGTATTGTTAGGCAGAAATTATACCATTAAATTAACCAGCTCAATAAAAAAAGGTTTGCCTCTTGAGGACACAGTTACACAAAAGGTGAAATACAATGTGGCAAAGAAGGAAAGCAAACAAGAGGCCAATTAGCTGCTAAAATAGAACAGAGCCCAAATCTGAAGTAAAGAAATAAATGATTGATCCACCAGGAAGCCTCAAGCCATGATGGTTCTCTCTGTCAATGGAAAGATTATTAAAACTCACAGAACAAATAAGAAACTTGCTGGTCTGCATGGATATCATGATGCCCACAGGCATCACACTAGGTATTGTATTACAGAAAGGACAAGCCCAACAAATAAAGTACTGAACACCAGGGCTAAGGCACAGACAGTCAAAAAGCTCGAAGCTAAATCAATTCAATTTTTGCAGGTTAGTCTAAACTGCGTAGATTGAACTGGTAAGCAAGTGAACAGATACTCACTTTGGATACTGGAAATGCAGTAACATGCCTGCAGTGGTCCAGGCCAGTAGAGTAAACCTCCCTGCTCAGCTGAAGCAGGCAGTTTGAATCTGGAGGGGATCTGGGACAGAAGTTCAGTAAACTGATTTAATCTAAATTTGTTAAGTATGATACTACATCCATCCAAGTTTATCTCAAACTTGTATCAGCCATTTTGGTTAATTACAGACAGTCAAAAAGCCCAAGGCTGAATCTATTCAATCTTCTCAGGTTAGCCTAAGCTGCATAGATTGAACCAATAACCAAGTGAACAGGCATTCACTTTTGATTCCAGAAATGCACTCACATGCCTGCAGTGGCCCAAGCCAAAAGTTGTGGGGGAGGGGGCACTAGAGCATGTGCCCCCACCCACCTTGCAAGGAGAGGTTTTCAGGGAAGTGCAAAGCATCCTGGGATGCTGGGGAACTGTGAGTTAACTTGAACTGGAGGGGATCCGGGACAGAAGTTCAATAAACTGATTTAACTTAAATCAGTTAAGTCTGGTACTACATCCATCCAGGTTTATCTTAAATCAGTTTTGCCATTTTGAAAGTAGTTTATGTGCGCTGAACTTCTGTTGTGTTATAGACTTGAACCATTCTCCAATCACTTATACTGGGGTATGTGTCATTTCTGCCCCTAGCCCAACACTGCTTAGAACTGGGCTTGGATTTTCAGGGGAATCTGATGGACTTCAATGCCATTACATTTCAGAAGGAATGGGTTGCCTCCCCCACATAGGTTCTGTAGAAACCCTTGGCTTTGTGCAGTACACTAGATAGGTGTAGGATAACATTTTCAAAGATACTTAGGCTGTTTGCAGACATTAAAAATGTTTTACTGGAAGCAACCATGTGTTACTTCAACCTGGCTTTGCAGCATTTGTTTAGATCGGGGCCTTCAGTGGGACTTTTTGGAACTTCTATTCAATCAGCTATTAGATAAAAGTACCAAAAAAGCCCCACTCAAGCATTGGATCTATACAGATTCTGGGCAAGCCAGATCCAATGAACTCCCTCTTCTGGGGTTGTGCTGGGCTCAGTGTGGGGGCACATAGAGTTTCAAGTAAAGCGACATTTTTTATTTTTTTGTTTGATTGCTTTTTTAGCTGCAAGCAGCCCTTGTGACTTCATCCCAGAAGGCTAGATGCATTTAACTCTCATCAGTTGGTAGCCATGTTGGTCTGAGACAAAAAGACATACAAAAAATTAGACATACAAAAAAACCAACAGTTCTAGTTTTTTGTATGTCTTTTATGGGAAGGTTAGGCACTTAAATACCTTCAATGATCTGGACCTTTGGAACCTAAGTCAGT
The DNA here is from genome assembly GCA_030014935.1 of Caiman crocodilus. Classification (NCBI taxonomy): domain Eukaryota; kingdom Metazoa; phylum Chordata; order Crocodylia; family Alligatoridae; genus Caiman; species Caiman crocodilus. Next base: position 19,932,293 of record JAGPOW010002173.1, read on the forward strand.
TTGTTAAAGATTAATACGTGATTTAGAAACCTACATCCTAAGTTATTTTTATTTTTTCCTATCAACTTAAAAATAATATTCAAGAAAAATCATATTCACTAGGAATCTACATGATAGTCCAACTGAATTTCTTATAAATAGTACACTTTTCATCTTTATCACTTATGCTGTCTGTTTCTCTTCCAGAGTCAGTGAAACTTTCTAGGCCAATTCTTCCTCTCACACTGGTGTAAATGCAAAGTAAATCTATTGATATAGCAATTCCCACATGCCAAAATGAAAATTTATCCTTGCATCTTATGTGGTCAAATAAGACACAATGCTATGGCAGAGCCATAACCACCATCAGTGACTGAACATTAACAATTAGTAAATGAAGGCCTGACCCTGAAAAGTGCTGCACCCTAGGAAGGGCTGATGGCATAAGCCAGCTGTGAGTAATCAACACCTCACTGGTTCAGCTGTTTAGGCCCAGATCTTTGAAGTTATTTCCATCAGTGTCTTTGAAGCATCCAAATGCACCCAATTTCCATCAATAAGAGGACCTGGGGAACAAGAGAACAGTGAGTACCAGACTTTTCTACAAAGCATTTTGTTGCTGTGTGGTATTTATGAATGATCATTCCATAAATGAGTCCAAGGCACCTCCTTGTTCTGTGCCTCAGTTTTCTTACCTGCAAAAGGAGAACAGGAGCAATGTCACATGATGACAAGGTCAGCCTTATAAAATTTAACCCCAAAGTGCTTCTATAGCATGGGATGGATAGCACTCCAGTAAATGGAAAATGATTCTGTCTCACTGTTGAAGCAGGGTTTTTTTTCTCCTGTATGGTGGTAACTCAACCAATGAATGCCTGAGATATCCAAGGTTCACTTTACAGTGATACAGTCAGACACAGTAGTGTAATTAAGTGTGGTAACGGAGGGAGGGGCAACCAGGGAAGCAACTCCAGGAGCTTGCCCTTGTGGGGGTGCACAAAAATAGCCACAGCCACAGCAGTAGTTGCTGATCAGCACTGCAGCAGCCAACTCTGCCCTGGGCATTGCATAGCTGCCTGGCTATGCCCCCAGTCAGAAGGATAAGCAGATTGCATCCTTCAGCCTCTATTCAATTTTCATTCAGGCAAAAATCCAACTGACTGCATGAACTAAATAAAAACCTTGGGGTTTGACTCAGAGTGGATAAAATTAGGGTGCACTGCTGTGAAGTGATAAACACCAGATTCCAGCGCATACAGACCATAGCTTCTATTGTATAAGATGTGTTTTCTTCTCTAAAAAGAAATGTCTAAAGCTAAGGTGTGTCTCAGGCACCGAAGACACACAACAAAAGAAACTGAAATAGTTATAATACAAGTTGGCCAAGATCCAAATAGAGAGGCAAGGAATTTTTCCCTTCTATTGAACTAGCTGCATGGTTGAGATAAACACGCTTTAAAGCATTCTCCGTCAGAACCTACTGAAGAATCAACCAATCAAATCAAATCAAATCAAATAATAAAAAGAGGCTATCACTTAAAAAAAAACCCTTGCCTCTTGTATAATTTCTGGACTCTCATATCTATAATCTTTCCAACACTACCAAAGTTCAATAATATTTATGATTAAAGATTTATTCCCCAATATTATCCTTTTTTGGAATGTATACATAAGAAATACAGTAATAATATATTAGATACATCTGGTCCATAGAAATCAGGCTAAAAACGATCACCTCCTTTCAAGCCCTATGCCCTTTATCACTGTCAGGAGAACAGAAAATCAGAATAGGCATGAATAAAAGGAAAATTCTTTGGAGCTGTAGATTGTAGCCATGCTGTTCTAAGGACCAAAGAACCTTGTCACCCTTTGGAGCTAGCATTTGTCTCTTGTTATGTCATCTGGATCACAATAAAGAAAATGAGGTACGAAAGCTGAGCAATGACCAGCGTGCCTCCACTGACCACTGGTTATGAAGGAAAACCTGAAAATCAAATAGTACCACTGACCAGACCCAAAACCCTTTGAAGTGAATGGAAAGATCTCTCAAGCCTTCAGTGTGCCTGGATCGGATTCTGTCAGAGTGGAATCTGCACCATCGCTTCTGATAGTCAAAACAAGACATACACCCCCAAGTGTAGCTTGGAGCAATTCAGTTAAACTTCAGGATACAGATTTGATTGAACAATTTATGTAAGGGTCTGCAAGAGGGTCTTTTATCCTGCTGCCTTTCGCAGGTCAGTCACTCAGCTGTTAGTTCTTCAGGAAGTTCATTTTCCACCAAACAAGCATCAGTCCCTAACAGATAATGAAAAACAAACTCAAGCCCCTCGTTCTCCCTGGACATTAGGAGAAAAGCTACCATCCACTCATGCTTCTTCCCAGCATATCAGGCCAACTCCTCGCAGCAAATTTTTTTCACACAACTTGCTTCACTTACTCCCTCTCTTTTCTCGGAGCTTTCCAGAGCTCCTAAAACTCTCTCATTAACTAAATCCCCCATACCTGCACTCCTCCACAGGCCTGGCTGCCCCTTCTTAAGGGAAGGGAACCCCCTTCCACTAAAGGCCCTTGCCCATTGGTTCTGTATCTTTCCCCATCTAGGAGCTCCTCCAGTGAAAGCACTGCATATGCTCTTTAAACCACAAATCACTGCTTGTGGTGTGAAAGATTTTCACTATCTTAGTGCTATAAGGCATTGAGGAGATGAATAACTGGTCCTTGCATACCATCAAGCTATTCATTGACAACTGGTGAGGAGTGAATGGATGGGAATGTTTGCTCACACCCAGTCTAGCCAAATGGAATCAGTTGCCTGGGATGGGAGTTAGAATGAACAATTTCAAGTCATGAAGCAGCTAAGAACAGACAAGGAATTAGACAGAAGTTCAGCAGACCTGGATTTTGTTCTTAGTTTATCCAGTGTATACAGTAAATATGTGTAAACAGTGCTATCCGGGTCATAAGTAGCCCATAATGGAGATGCAGTCCCTCAGGTGATCTGGGCTCTTCAAGCAGAATAGGGATATGCAGTACCCAAAATACAACTCCCAGAAGGCACCAGAGCAGCTCAGGCAGATGCCACTTAATGTGAACTGGGATTTTTAAAAGTTTCCTTTTAATTTTCTTGATCAAAATTTTATTTAAGTGTCAACAGGAAAAAAAAATTCACCAGAAAACACCTATTGTGCAGAAATGCATTTTCCATACATCAAAACAAACAAACAAAAATAAAGTAGAAAATAAAAGAGAAAGTCTTCCAGGACTTCCTGATCATCTCCCTCTAACTCTGAGGCAGCCCAATTTCCTGCCCATCAGATGTGGATGGTATCTTAGTAGATGCCTGCCTTTTTTTTTTTTTTTGTACCAGCTCAAGGGTTTTGTTTTAGCTACAAAGGCAGCAGGAAAAATGGTCCAGGGGTTGACAAGCTCTCTCTGATAGCGATCATGTAGACAGTATCTGGCAAAGAAATTTAATCAGCCTGCAAAGAAGGATATTAACTCTCCTTATCATACAGAGTCAATCAACAGTCTCATGCAGTAAATCAGCACTTTAAACTACAAGGATATTAATTACTCTCTCCAAACTGTTCCTGCAATTCTTGCGGCAGGCTGACTACTGGGTGGCGCCTCTCTGGGCCTGTAAATGGACAAAATGCCTTGAAAAGGTCTGGTTTGGAGTGGACCATGACAGACTGACTGATGGGATGCAATCACAAGGTCTTTCACTGCGATTTGCCTTTGGATAACACATTGCTAATCTGTGTATAGCCTCAGAGAGTTGAGAAGCAGTTTTCGTTCCAGACCATATAGAGGAGAAAGCCATGCAGGCAAAGGCTGTTTTGGTTTCAAACAACTCCCTAATAATATCCAGAGGGCAGCGAGCTCTGACCATATTTTCTCCTATCCTTGTGATATGTCCCCTTCCTCTCAGCCACAATCCCATCATACTTCCAGAGTGCGTGGTTATTCCTCCCGGTGTACACCATTCAGGAAAGCCTGCTGTGTCAGGGAGATTGCTAGGTGACTGGTTTATCGAGATGTGTCTCCCTGGATGTTGACTCCACCAGCAAGAAGGTGACATGTAACCCAGAATCAGGGCTTAACTTTTCATGGCCTCCTTCCATTGCAAACTACCTACAAAGATCCATTTGCAATCAGGGAATCCCCGGTATATTTGCTAGATACAAGCTGCACACTTCCATCCAAAGTTCTCAGGATTTTATCAGAAAAACACCCTAAACCCAAACTCATTCAGCTTTTTAATGAAAAAAATCCTAAAAATAGAACCATAGATTCTAGGCTGCCCCCAGCCCACAGCCCCAGCTCTGGTAACAAAGCCACTGTGCTCCCCAGCATGTCCCAACAGCTGCTCTGGCCCTGCTTGCTGCCACACACAATCACACACACAGCCTCAACCCTGCAGCTCCCAGGTTCCTGCCAATCTGGTAGTTTTGCTTTAATTTTCTCCAACAGCTGGGAGGCTGAGACAGCCTATAAAATTCAGGACCATCCTGGTCAATCTGGGACATACAAGGTTGTTTCTACATATGCAAATGGTGCAGGGTGGGTTTACACGTGCAGAGATGCAGCAGCAGTCAGGAGGAGTTATAGGCTCCCCCTGCATGCTAGCCCAAGGGCTGGCAGGGAGCCTGGGGCCAGGAGACAGCTGTCTCCTGGAGAGGGGTGAGATATAGCTCCCTGCCCACACAAGCTGCCTGCTGCCGGGGCATACTCTGCCACTGAAGCCTGAGCAGGAACTTGCCCCAGCAGCAGGGAGCTTCTGGCTCCAGCTCCCTGATTGGAGGCAGGGTGCTTGAAAAAGTTGCAGGTCCCAGCAGGAGTGACTGGTGCCTCCTGAGTCTGCAGGGGCACAATTTGTGGGTAGGGCCAAGGGCAGGCCAAAAGACCCATATCCACTTCTATACTTACATTGGCTTAGTGCCTCTCCCCCTCAACATGCCACTGCCTGCATAGCAAAAAAACTGCACCATCCTGAGTGGTGCCGAGACGGGGACCAATCTCGGGGGGGGGCACATACCCCCCTGTATGCCCCCTACCAGTCACCTGCGGATCCCAGCCCCCCGCCCCAATCCACTAGTGGGGCAGCTAGAAATGAGTCCCCAGCTGTGTGGGGATTCCTCACCCAGATGAGGGCTCACTGCTAGCTGCCCCACCAGTGGTTTGGGGCAGGGGGCTAGGATCTACCCTTCCCCTGCAGCTCCATCCAAGTCCCATGCTTTGATCACCCAATTGGGGTATGGAGCTGTGACCTGCCCCAGACTGGAACAGTTCCCAGACAGCCTGGGGCTGCATGGGGAAGTCTGCATGTGTAGCCTGAAGCTGGCTGGGGACTACCTGAAATGAGACAGTCCCAAGCCACTTCCAGGCTCCATGTGCAGACTTTCCCATGCAGTCTGGGGCTGGCCGGGAACTGTCCCAGTCAGGGGCAGGTCCCAGCCAGCTTCATGCCGGGCTGAGAACTCTCCCCACACAGGGAGCTCCCAGCCCCTGCTCCATGATTGTGATCCCAGAGAGATGGGGCTGGGAACAGGCTAGGAGCTTGTTCCCAGCCCCAGCTCCACCATCACAGAGCAGGAGCTGGGAGCTTGTTATCTCCCAGCCCCCACACCATGATCACAGACCTGGGGCTGGGAGATGATTGTTCTAGTGGCAGAACAATCCAGGAAGCTCCTGAGGGCAGGGAAAAATCTCCCACCCCCTGATGTCCAGGTGACCAGGAGCAAATTTGCTCTGGGTTGGCCATCTACATGAGCCATACTGCATAGTAAATACTTATAAGTAAAATTTCTACTTGTATTTCCAGATAACAAATTTACTCACGCTTAGAGCGACTTACTGTGCAGTAAACATTTGCACGTGTAGATAGTGACACTAACTGTGCAGTAAATTTTTTCTAATCTTATGTAAAGCATCTCATGACCCACAGTCACCCTAACCATAGGCATAGTTATGCCTAGATCATCCTTAGTTTCATAGTTTTATAGTTGGTAGGGTCAGAGGGGACCCAAGGAGATCACCTAGTCCTACCCCCCTGCCATGGCAGGAAAGAGTACTGGGGTCAAACGACCCCGGCCAGATGTCCGGCCAGCCTCCTTTTAAATACCCCCAGGGTAGGAGCCAGCACCACTTCTTTTGGAAGTTGGTTCCAGGTCATAGCCGCCCTGATAGTGAAATAGTGCTTCCTAATGTCTAGCCTGAAACTACCCTCCGCTAGCTTGTGTCCATTGTTTCTTGTAACTCCTGGGATTGCTTGGAAGAACAGGGACTCTCCCAATGCCTGCTAGTCCCCCTTGACTAGCTTGTAGACTGCCACTAGATCCCCTCTCTCTTGGAGGCTGAACAGGTTCAGGTGCCTCAGCCTCTCCTTGTAGGGCCTGTCCTGCTGCCCCTGATCATGAGGGTGGCCCTCCTTTGGACCCTCTCCATATTGGCCACATCCCTCCTGAAGTGCGGCACCCAGAACTGGATGCAGTACTTCAGCTGC
>JAGPOW010002173.1:19938879-19998074 GCA_030014935.1 Caiman crocodilus
TTGGTGACCTGGTCATAGAAGGCCACCAGGTTGGTTTGACAAGACCTGCCCCTAATGAACCCATGCTGGTTGCCCCTGAGCATAACCTCCCCTGCTGGCTCTTCCTGGACATGTGCCAGGATAATTCTTTCGAAAAACTTCCCCAGAACCAAAGTAAGACTCCTGGGCCTATGGTTTCCTGGGTCCTCCTTCCTCTCTTTTTTGAAGATGGGGACCGCATTGGCCCTTTCCCAGTCCTCCGGCACATTGCCCAAGCACTATGAGTGCTCATAGAGCTATGCCAGAAGTCCCGCAATGACTCCTGCTAGTTCCTTCAGCTCTCTGGGGTGGAGATCATCAGGACCTGTGGATTTAAATACATCTAGTCCCTCCAGAAGTTCCCTGACCAGGTCCTCATTAACCCTAAGCCTGGGTGTGCCTCCCACAGGGCCTTGGGGAGAGCCAGTGGGGGAGATATCCAGGTCCCTCCTCAGAAATACAGAGGCAAAGAAATTGACCAGTGGCTATCCAACTTCTTCTTAAACACCTCCAATGATGGAAAGTCCACAATTTATCTAAATGGTCTATTCCACTTGTCACAGGGCGCTGAGGTGCCCTGCTCCTATGAAGCGAAAAACTGCTCGGGCAGGACCCCTAGCAGGGAGGAAGGAGCCCAGCTGTGGGTTGCCAGGGCAACTGGAGGGAGCAAGAGGTCACACCTGCCAGCAGTCAGCTGATTAAAAGGGGCTGGGCCAGGCTCCCTTATAAATCCTGGTAGGCTTGAGCATTGTTATGGCTGGGCAGCTTCTGTTTACGTTATAGCCGATGGGCTTGCATTTTGTGTTGCCGTTTATAACTGGTGGTTTGGGTGAGGCTATTAGGGGTTGGAGGAGGCCTCATAGGGGACTCACAGTGGAGTGCGAGGACCCTAATGCCGGTGATGGCACAGCATTTGGGGTGCATAGACCCTGGCCCCAGAGCATGGGGCAGCATCACTGAGAAGGCCCCAATAGGGGGCACGGTGAGCCCCAGGAGAGGAGGTGTCATTATTGAGAAGTCCCAGTGTGGACACGGAGGCCCCAGAGAGGGGGCAGCATTGTTGATAAGGCCCCGGAGAAGAGAGTACAGAATGAGAGGGCTGGGAAGAGCCCTAGCACTGAAAGAGGTGTGTATCAAAGGAAGGAAGGCCCAGAGAGGACAAGAGGGGACCAGATAGTGATAGGGCTGAGACCTATCACTTATTCCATTGGCAAGGTGTGGACTGCGGTATAGGGGAGGAAACGAGCCGCAGCTCAGCTAGGCTGCCTCATCATACCCTGCACTAACCGAGCTGCCTTCCCATCTCCAGTGCAAGATCTGGCAGGGGGTGGGAAGTCAGCCCGGCTGGACTGACTTTCCATCCCTAAGCTATGGTCAAAACATTTTGACCAGCCTCATTTTGTTTTCGAGGCTATTTTGATGGCCTTTGTTTCATTTCGATTTCGCTGTTTTGACCTTGAAATGAGTCAAAACAACGTCAAAACGAAATGGCTGTTGAAATTTCGCACAGCCCTACTTCCCAATTTATCAAGATCCTCCTTAGTTGTGCTCCTATCCTCCAAGGTGTTGGCAGTCCTTCCCAGTTGTGTCATCTGATAATTTGCTCAATAAGCTCTCTGTTGCACCATCCAAATTGTTAATAAACATACTGAACAGCACTAGACCCACAACAGTCCCCTGTGGGACTCTATTCAAAATCTCCTGCTATTCTGACATGGATTCATTTATAATTGCCTTCTGCTTGCAGTTATTGAACTGGCTATCTATCCATCCTTTAGAGAGGAATGTTGCCTGGAAAAAAACCTGCTAAAAGGTGGATGGACAACCAGTTCAATAACCGCAAGCAGAGGGCAATTATAAATGAATCCATGTCAGAATAGCAGGAGATTTTTTTTTGTTTTGTTTTTTCCCCAGTCAAAAAAAAAACACTGGCTGTTTTGTGTCAGCCTTTCCTCCAGATGCTTGCAAATGGACTCCCTTAGGGTATGTCCATGTAAGTTCTCAGGTATTGAGTTGATGTTAGGTGGTCCATAGTTCCCTGGGTTCTCCTTTTTACCTTTTTAAAAAAAAAAGAGGGACATTACATTGGCTGTATTCGGTCCTCTGGTATGTTGCCCCAGCCCATTTTTTCCATTATCTATATTCTTTACTTTTTCATTTGAGCCATCCTGAATGTGCATTGTGCAGCCACATTAGTCTTTTGCCATTCTTGTGCTTTCATTGTGTCAGAAGAGTTTCTTGTCCCCTTTAAAAGTTCCCAGCCCTCCTGGGAGCTTCTCCACCACAGAGGAAAAAGCCTTACACATCAGGCACTAAACAACTATTCTACTAGGCTGTGTGTAGATGAAACAAGAGGTATGTTTGCACAACATTTTAAAGTGGTTTAAATGCTTTTGCACCATTTTAATGGTGCCAGTGCTTGCATGCTTTGGCAGTATATTGCACACTAATTCCAGTTACTGTAGGAAATTCAGTGGCATAATGTATCTTGGGGTGCAGCAAACTCAAACTCTTTTAAGGAGTTTTAGTTGGCTGCCCCTACAGCCGTGGAGCAAAGCACCAGGCTCTGTGCAGCTCCCTGGCTCTGCAGGAAGCCCTGCAGACAGCCTGTCAGCAGCCCGGGGAAGCAGGCTGCACCCAAGAAAAGCAGCAAACCTGATCCTCCCTCCACCTGGAGCCTGCCTGCCTGACCTGCCCTGGGGCCCAGTGCTTCCCTCCACAGCTGCAGCATCCTTCAGGACCACCTGAGCTGGGTGCCTATGGGCAGGTGCCACCTGGAGAGGGGGCCCACAGCTGCTGCAGAGGGAAGGACCAGCCCCCTTCCCAGCAGCCCAGGGACCGCTCCACCTGCCAGCAGCTCACCCTCCCCTGCCCACTGGAGAGACGGGTACATCAGTGGGGGGGTGAGCATGACACAGGGGTCTAATCAGTCCTAAATTGCAGCATTTTTTAAAACCCACTACCTTAATTTAGGGCCCCTGTTTTGTCTACATGCCCCTAAGCATCAATCAAACACTTAGTCACTAGCTTTCAGAAAAGCCTCCTCCGAGCAGTCCCACTACTGAGCTTCTTATCTCAGAGCAACTGCTTTCTGTATACACCGGTCTCCCAACACTTTGGGAAGTTATTTACAATTTTCAAAGAAAAATACTGTTTTCCTAATTGGCTGTAGGGCTAGGAAAACAAAATACACTGGATGATGATGATTATTATTATTATTATTAGTTCTGAAGGGGTAGCTAGCTCAGATGGCTGCTGATAGAGGGCACCATTATCGACTTAGTTTTTGACCACTACTGACTCTTCTATGTGCATTTTACTTGTTTCTGTAGGCCCCCAAGAAGATGAGCCCTGATTGTGCCAGTCATCTATTTATCTAATAAGAGTACAGTCCATGCCACAAACATCTTCATATAAATAGACAATGGAGCTACTTTAAAAAAAAAAAAAAATAGCTATCCCTGTTTTACCATGTGGAAAATGGAGGCACTGAAAGATTAAGCAAGTTGCCAATGGTCACGTGGGAGATCTGGAAATTGAACCCAGATTTCCAAGCATAAATTTTAACCACAAAATTCTTTCCCTCTGTAACAGCTGTTCACAAAATTACTAGATATTGTGAATCCAACTCTTGGCAAGTAGCTGCCTTCACAGGCAAAAAACATATTTCCCAATCACTACTAAAAGAGCTCCTTGTAGCCATTACTGGCCAAACAGACAAGATGATTAAAATTATAGTGTCACAATCTGGATGCTTGCCAGCTGGTAAAAATGTCAGGACGCACTAGCCTGAATGTGGGGAAAGCTTACACCCTGGGTGCTGATTGCCTGAACAAGATAGTTAACTTTAAGATGGAGAACCTTCTGGCAGAGACAGAGCCAGGGTTTTTAAAGGGAAGCAGAGACCTGGGCTGCAGGGCTTGTTGCGCTCCCTGATCTTGGCCTCCCCCTCCTTCCACCCCAGCTTCTGCATGCATATTGTCATGGGAGCCTCCAGGAACTTTTAAGTCCCCAAATAAGGCAATCTATTCCTCCTCTCCCTGCCCAAAGCCATGTCCCTTCCTCTCCCACCACCCTACCAACCATTGCAGCTTTCCCTAATGTCCTGGGGATGGGAGGAGCTCCAGAACTGCTCCTCTCTGCTCCAGCTGGGATGCACAGAGGCTGAGCTCAGCTGGGGACAGCAACAGTGGGCAAGTGGGTTCCCCCTCCCCATGCCTGCTCCTTGGGGACCAGGCAGAAAGAAAGAACTTGCCTAGCGCCACTGCCACTGTTATCCCCCAGCTGAACCCAGCCCCCACATGGCAGTGAGTGGAGGTAAGAGGAACAGCAATGGAAGGAGATGACTTTGAACATAGAGGGGAAGGAGAGAATAGTTAGTTGCCTTGTTTGGGATGTAAAGTCCCCAGATGATGCCTCTGTGGTGCACTTCAGTCCAAAAGCAGGGTGCAGTCACACCACTGCAGCCCCTCTGGACTCATCCCTGCCTTCAGCAATTCTCTTTAGCTCTACAGGGGGGGGGGTGTGCGCGTGTGTGTGTGTGTGTGTGTGTGTGTGCGCGCGCGTGTGTGTGTGTGTGTGTGCATGCGCGCACACACATGCAGAGCACAAAGAGTAACTTCCCTTGTGCAGAGAGATAGCATAAGAACCATAAACTTATATCAATAGCCAGCAACCTTTAAAAACCATGGGCTGGAACAATCTAGCTCTGGCACAACATGGGACAGTGGCTTTGGCAATTTATCAGTAGCAGGAAGCTTTGCCTGCAGTTGTACTGAGACCAGGCATCTGGGAGCTGTGCCCACACCACTGCCACTTCTCTCTACTCCCTGTTTCTAGGCTGCAGTGTGGGCGTAGCTTCTAGCCAGTGGGGAGCAGCACTAGGGCTGGGTACCTGGAAGCTACATCCACTCTGCTGCCGCTCCCCTGCTTCCTAGCTGAAAGCTGTCTGTCTAACCCCTTGAGCTACAGGCAAAGCCTCCAGACCTGCAGACTGGATCCAATGGCTCCATGGGCCAGATCTGATGCATGGAGGCATACGTTGTCTACCCTAAACTTGCATCTTGCTTCAGCCTAGATCAATGCATTACCTATGTCTCCATTTAGCCTATGGGGCTAAAAGCCTGTTTGTGATGAACAGGCTTTGTGTTGTCTCCACATACACAAAAATACTATCCCTGCCCTGATAAGTCTCTTAGCTGGGCTTTCACTGAGCAGGAATTTCTGCTGCCAGGCTCAGAAATGTATAGCATCCCATCTTTATTAGTTACAGACTCTCTTCAGCGTTCTCCCTCCCTGCGGTTGAGAGAGCATTTTCCAAAACCACCATCCTCACTACCAGCTATTAGCAGGCTCAGCTGTATGCTTCCCTTTGGGTCTTTCTGGCAAGACAAGGTGAACAGAGGCTAATTTATGTAATTCATCCTTTTGGAGCAGAATGTATATGGTAGTGGTTGCTGAAAGGACAAAGCAATTGCTGTGGATTTCATGCTGTGATGGTGTCTCAGAAGCATTATCTTCAGTGCAAAGATCAGGATCAGGCCTGTTAGTTATCTAGCTGAGGACCCAGGTAATTAGTAACAGCACAAAAAAAAATAGACAATTTAAGATGTTTCTACTGAGACTCAGAGTAAATAACCATGAGTTCATATAGTAGCATCCATACCAGTAAAAACCCTCACATGCCCTTCGATTCCAGGAATGGTGCTCACTTGAATTCTGAAAATTTGCTTCACCTAAATCCAACTTTCTTAAATTAAGTTTGCAGGCATAACTACTAACAAGTTTTGCGCCCTGGGCAAAATCCTGCTGGAGAGCAGGATGTAGGGGTGTGGTCAGTCTTCCCTATCCTGGGGACTGAAAAGTTGTTGCTGTGACAAATCATTGTGTGCCCACCCTCTGCTGCTGATACTGAAACAGCAGCAGCTGCTGCAACAGCACGGTGTCCCCAAAGACACTCTGGGGGGTCTACCCTTCTGGCATCCCCTCTAAGTTGGCACCTGTGGGTGGTTCCCAGCTCACCCACCCCTAGTTATGCCAGGGGAGTACATTGCTAACCTCATCTTTTCTCTGTCTTTGATAACATTCTGTTAAAGAAGAGCTATTTATGGGCAGCATTTGTGTGACAGCTGCCATGTTAGCCAACCCATTGGTGACAGAACTTGGGGCCTCCAGAACTAATAGCATAAGCTGCTACACCTGGAGCAAAAAAGGTAGGGATCTTTGGCCAGATCAGTGACACAGTCTTAATCCCTATGGATTAGATACACAGTGGAACCTGTAACACACTCTCACTCACAGGTAGGCATGACCTGTGAGAAACTGGGGGGGCCTGGTACATCCTGGTAGTAGTGAGGGAAACAGGAACTAGAGGAAGTCTATTTTAATTTTAAGCTGAATTTACATATTTTGAAAAATGCATAGACAACATACTTCTACTTCATTTACCCATATTACGTGCAATACTTATTTTGCTTCTTATATTTTAATATCTATGAAGAAAAAATATTCTTATATTTTAGGGGCCACTTTGATCTTGGGGGCCAAGTACAACTAATATTCTCATTTCTCCCTCTCATAGGTGCTGTCAGTGAGTTGCATATTTGCACTTAAGTTTTAACTTTCCCTTAATGGAACGAACTGGCATATACTTAAAAAATGTTGATTATAAAGTTAACCTACATTCCACTCCTGTTCAACCATATTCCCAGGCCCCTGAGCCAGATTTCCAGATGAAAGATGGGCACTGTCAGCTTGCTGCTTTGACCTAAAGAAAGGCATGCTGGGTTGACATTGGCCTGGTTTTTTGGGGGGTTTTTTTTGTTGTTTTTTTTCACTTGCTTCTAGGGCAGAATCCTATTTCACTTTACTTTAAATGCCCAAATAGCACTTGCCCAGCATTATGGATTACTGTTTGGGGACTTCAGTAGATAATAAACAACTATTTTAATCTTTTGTCTCTCTTATCATTGATCTTGTTTTTATTGTAAGCCTCCTTGGGCCTGTTCTGGAGAGGGCAAGATATACATTTAATAAATAAAATGCGGTGCTCCCTTCCTTTTGTTAACAGAAACTGTTTACACTGGGATATAGTCTTACACAGCTACATACTCAGAACTGTGAAAACACTAGTCCCCATTCTCCCAGAGCCTCCTCAGCAGCGCTAGAGGAGTGTCCGCATTCCACATTCTAGCTACATTCCACGGTTTTGAATTCATGTTACAAGCCTTGCTCTTAACTCTGAGAAATTGCATTTGGTTAAATGGCTGAAAGCCTTTCATATCATTGTTAATGGGAGGGACTGGAGGATTTGTTTGAATGGGGCATTTAGTAAAACATATTAAAACTTGTAGGCAACTCAAGCAGAGACGATCCCATTTTTTTTGTCTTTGTTGACCTCCCTGTACTAGTTTGAAGCAGTTCATGTACTAACCAGAACCCCAGCAAAACACATTCCATGCTGCAGAGAGCATAAGACTTAACTGTTGCATTGCAGTTTGTCCTACATGGATGAAACAAAGTATCTTCTCCACCTCAGTGGAACCCTGAAGAACCCATGCAGAACGCTGCTCCAAGCAGCCCAGGAGAGTAGTGGAGTATTCTCAGTCCCCCGAGTGGTACATGACGGCGGCCAATCAGGAAAGGTCAAGCAGACTGGAGGTGTGACCAGAGCAGAATCCCATCATGCCATTAGAGCAATGCTAGATACATCCATGTGGCATTTTTTTGGCATTCAGGACATGCAGATCAGAAATGGGCATTTATTTATTAATGACTTGGATGAGGGAGTAGAAAGCTCAGTAATTAAGTTCACAGATTATCCCAAGCTGTGGGTAAATGCAGGCACATCAGAGGATAGGGTAAGGATCCAGGATGACCTTGACAGGCAGGATTTATGGGCTGAAAAGAATCAGATGAGACTTAAACAGGGAAAAGCACCAGGTTCTTCATCCAGGTGAAAAGAGCCTACACCCCATAAATGACATGTAGAGGGGGCACAAGGGGGCACATGCCCCCCCTGACATTGGCCACCACCACTGGCTTCTGCAAGCAATCACTGCCCCCCAGGTGCTGCTGATGTGGCCACCAGTGGCTGTGGGCAGTCTCTGCTTGCCACCGCCAGCAGCATGGACAGCAGAAACAGGCAGTCCCCGCTCACCACCTGCTGCTCACCACTCCCACCTCCTCCCCCTCACCACCAACACCCACCGCGGCCACCTGCGGGTGGTCCCTGCTAAGTCTACCTTTGCTGCCCACATTCCTGCAGCTGCCTGCAGGCGGTCCCCACCACTGCCACTGCCATCTGTGAGTGGTCACTGGGCCCCTCTTCCCCCACCTCAGGAGGTACATGTTGTTCATGCTACACCATACCTACATGATGGGCATGGGTCCACTGATTAGCACAGCATCTGAATGGGACCTGGGGGTCACAATCAACCAGAAGATGAACATGAGCCAGCAGTGCAATGAAGTTGCCAGCAGGGCGAATAGAACTCGGGTGTGCATCAGCCAACGTGTTGTCAATAGATCCAGGGAGGTGCTTGTCACTCTACTCAGCATTGGTGAGGCCACAGCTGGAGTACTGGTGTAGATAGGTCTACATATCAGCAGGGCATAATGAATTTCATCCCAGTGTATTGAAGGAACTGGCAAAAAAGATCTTGGAGCCCTTGGAAATTATATTTACATGACATGTATTTGGTCACAGCCTCAAATCTAGGATCTTGGCCTGACCAGCATAGCCACTGGACTTCAAACGAGGTGAAGGGGCTACAGCCTGATGCTCTCAAGGTTAGTATGTGCCACATCTTCCCCCAGTTGACAAAAGGGGCAGGTTTTAGGGGTGCCTGTGAAGCGCTCCAGATACATAGCAGTGGAGATGGCTCCAAGCAGAAATTATCTGGGCAACAGGGCTCAACCCAATTCCAGATTTCTTTACTGGTCCCGCTGGCGTATACTTTGACTCTGCTGTCTGCTTGATTTCCCACCTTCTTGACCCAGATTGCTCCCTGACTCTACTCTGCCTAATCTCCTGGTTTCCTGACTTGGCTTGTTCCTAGACCCCACTCTTAGACTGACCTTCTGGCTCTGACCCATCTTGTCCCAGGATCCTGCTTGCTTATCTCTTGATAAGCACCTCAATTCCCCTAGTGGGGCCAGACCTGGCCATCCATGACCCATGTGACATTGTGGAAGACAGGCAAGGTACCACAGGACTGGAAAGGAGCCAACATAGTGCCCCTCTTTAAAAAAAAAAAAAAGGCAAAAGGGAGACCCATGGAATTATAGGCCAGTTAGTCTGACCTTAATACTCAGGAACTTACTTGAAATGTAAGCTAAAGAAGCCCATTTGCAAGCATCTGGAGTAGGAAAGGCTCATCTTAAGCAGTCAACATGGGCTTACCAAGAGCAAATTGTGTCAAAAAACTTAATCTCCCTTGACAAAGTAACTAGCTGTGTGCATGAAGTGAATGAAGTAGATATAGTTAATCTGGGCTTCAGAAAGGCTTTTGGCAAGGTCCTCCATAACCTTCTCAAACAAACTGGAAGAATGTGGGCTGGATGAACTATTTCAGGGTAGACAGACACCAGGCACAATTGTTTCAAACAAAAGATAATTATAAAAGTAGATCCATTTTAGAATGACAGGAGATTTTGAATGGAGTCAGGAAAGAATTTTACCCCATGGTCAGACTGGTACATACAGTGGGGGGTTTACCTTCCTTTGTAGCAGGGGGCACAGCCCTCTTCCTTAGATCTCTCAAGTGCATTTTTAATAATCCCTGCAACATCTGGACAGTGAACACTTCCACTGTCCCCCTACTACTACCTGTCATAAATTAGGGTACATTTTGGTGTCTTTGGGCTATACACTTTTTAGTTGTGCAATAGGTTTGATTGTGTAGTTTTAGGTATAGATTAGACAAGGAATTGCATGGGATGGTTTGATAGGGAAGCTTATATTTCCCATCCCCCTCCCCCTAAATGAAGATGTTATCCAAACATAAATTTCATACTTTCTAAACTAGTGGTGCCTAACTCATTCAGCCCTGTGAGCCAAATGATAGAGTTGGTCCATAGGCTAATGAGTGGTACTGAGCTAGTCTGCAGGCAAATCTAGCATGCAGAGCCTCATCTGGCCTGCAGGGCTCCCCATGGGTTGGGAAATTTGGTGACAGGACAAGCTGTGGCAATGTTAATTGCAACAGCTCCAGGAGCCAGAGCCCATGGACCACATGACACAATAAAAACATTTGAATCATTCTTAGTTCATCTACCTATAACAATTAGAAAATAACAGCTGGTGTTCTTTTGAAACAGTCATCTCTGGAAATTTCCTGTGGAACCAGCTTCAAAAGTACCCATGTCCACAGCCTCAGTGATATAGATACTGCCCTAGAAGCACAAGGGGCCCTGGTTTTTTAGCTTGGGCCACTGCCACCAATTGGGCAGAGTCTCTTCCAAAAATATGTATATATTTTATTTAATAAAATGGAAAGTGCAGTGAACCAGCTTCAAGAGGAGTGCTGGAGAGAATTCCAGCTAAAGCCTGGCTCAGATCCTATTGGTTTGGGCATTTTGTTGGAAACTGCAAGAAACAGAGTGAGCATAGATACTGGGTCTCCTGCTCCCAGGGCAAGTGCCCTATCCACCAGGCTATTTGGCTAAAAGACTGGAGGGGTGCCCACCTCACCACTTCTTTCAGGAGTCTGCACAAATTGGTTCTATTCCACCACAGGTGCAAACAGAACCTAAACAGTGTCCAAGTGCCAAAAGCTGCAGTTTTGTGGTTACACAAGTATTACCTAGTCATATGAAAGTAAAATAGCATTAAGTCCCACATACTTCAGAACCAGTTATTAGCCTAAATAAGACAGCCTTCTGACTGTCTTCTACCTTTCTGCTGGCAACACCACTTGCAGGTCATGCCAAACATGGTTCAAACTGTCTTCAGCTATCCTCCATATTTCCAGGGAGTTTTAACACTTATGGACCTTTTAACACACTCAAGGCATCTGACAAGAGTTCTGCCTCATTTGGATGTTTCAGTTCTAAAGAATCAACTTTGTTTAATATGAGAATACATAACACAACAACAAGTTCCAAATGTCTCATGCCTAAGCCTATTAAAGGCACAATTCCCCACAGCACCCCACATCAAGGCTCTCTGTGGCATTGATTTTACCTTATCTGGACAGAGCACTTTAGAGCATCTCAGCCTAGGTATCTTATCCCCACATCTCTCTGTGCTATGAACAGAAACAGTGGTACTGAAAGCATGGTTTGGCCCATTCTCTAGACTGAGAGCAAATTCTTCAAAACATTTGAGCATCTGATCAGATGGATCCTCCCCACAATCGCATCATTCCCTCAAGTCTCCCTGGGGAGCATAAAACACCAGCTGAAAAAGCCCCAGTGCCAGCAGGCTTTACATTCCAATGCCCAGAGCTCACAGAGAATCCAACCTGGGAACCTGGCTAGTCAGCAAAGATTCCCAGACAAAACCCTTCCCAGTCCTTCCTGAGTCTCACTGACATCACCCATCCATGTGCTCATGAAAAGCAAACACAAGTACATACCATCATAAGCCAGATGTTAACCTAGGGCTGCAGAAGAAAGCTGGGAAAATTAACACACCTTGCATTGTAAATCCCCAGCTGTTAGGAGGACACACTAGCTGCAATGTTAAATTTTTTTTTTAATTTTATTTAATGACTGTAGTTATGAGGTAAGCAAATTCCATTCCCAGAATGGCAACTAAACATTTTTTCCAACAGTTACTAGATAAGAGGTTTACCTCCCAGAGAAACACAGCACTAGTGAGGATGCTGTACTTGGGTAGGGCTTTAAAGGATGGATACTCACTTTGGAGCAAAGCTAACCTGGAGAATCCATCCCCCAGGCTAACTCTGCAGTGAAGTGACCCATGTGATCACCTAGAGAAGGCAGGGCAGAGGGAAGCTATGGGAAGGGCAGGGGCCCTGGGTAGGGGAATAAGGATCATCTTTCCCTATTACAAGTGTTTTCAACTTTTTTTAAGGAATGTACTCCTTCTGGTGGTGGCAGCTAGATACAGAGCGGCAGGGCAGGGGGAGGCAGCAGCAGCTGGATGCAGAGTGGGAGGGGAGGAGGGAGTTGGGGGTAGGTGGTGCAGGGTGGTGGATGATGGTGCTCCATCCCTGCCCACCCATGTGTACCCCTAGCACCTTTCCAAGTACCCCTGGGGGTACGTGTACCCCAGGTTGACAACCCCTGCCCTATTACAATCAACAGAGAAAACTGGAGTACCAAGAAGGAAATGATTTGCCTGTAGGTAACCAAGGCTTGGGTGTCAAAGCTGGGAATTGGGCCAAAGGCCTGGATCCTCCTTAACCTGCAGTGTGTGCGGTCATTTGTACCAGCACAAAGTATGCGTGAAATAGGGCTGTACAAAATGGCACGGTTCCACTTCGCCTTGTATTTTGATGGTCCGAGGGAACAGTGTTTTGTCTCGAATTTCATTTTGAGTCGAAACACTGTTCAGTTCCATTCCAACAAAACATAAAGGCTGTTCTGACACTCTTTTGAGTTTTGCTGGGGATGGGAAGTCAGCCCAGCCGGGCTGACTTCCCATCCCCAGTGCTAGATTGCACCAGGAGCAGAAGGCAGCCCAGCTGGGCTGCTTCTCGGTGCCCCGCGCTAGATCACGCTGGGGGTGAGTGGCAGCCCAGCTGGGCTGTTTTCCTGTCACCTGTGCTAGATCCCACTGGGGTGGAAGGCAGCTGAGCTGGGCTGCTTCCTGGTGCCCCATGCTAGATCACGCTGGAGGTGCAGTCCACCCCCAGTGAGATCTAGCATGGGGTACCGGGAAGCAGCCTGGCTTGGCTGCCTTTCCCCCGCCCCACCATGAGCTAGCACAGGGGATGGGAAGTCATCCCAGCTAGACTGACTTCCTATCCGCAGCCTGTGGTCGAAACTTTTCAACTTTCAAAACGTTTCGACCAACATTGTTTTGTTTTGAGGCTATTTCGATGTCTTTGTTTCATTCTAATTTTGCTGTTTCAAACTTGAAATTGGTCAAAACTGTTGGAGTGAAACAGCCAGCGAAATTTCACACAGTTCTACAAATCATCATGAATCACAGTATTTCCCATTGATGAAAATAGTGCTCAAGGTGTTAAGCACAGGAGGACCATGGTAGTACACAGGGCTCCTGGCATATTTGGAATCTTTCACAGCCACCTTGTGATCTACTATATGGGTTGAGGTAAGTTCAATCCATTTCTAGTAAGTCCCTTGATCGTTGGTGATGTGTAGGGAAGGGATGCACATGGGTGCACATGTACCCCCTGAGTGTGGCGGAGCACCCCCTACAAAAAGGTGCTGCTGACACTGTCAGTGGTGCCTGCGGGTGGTCTCTGTCCACCACCCCCACTACCGACACTGCCAGTGGCATCTGCAGGTGGTCACCAACCCCTGGTCAGCGCTTGCCACCCACTTCCCTGCACCACCAACAGGACCAGCAGCATCTGTGGGAGCTCACTGCTTACCACCACCATGCTCCCACCACCATGCTCCTGTCGCCACCAGTGCCACTGTGCCCCCCAGCGGCCAGGGGTACATGTTTACTATCAAGGGCATGAACAACAACAGAAATGGAAAGAAAAACACTTTTCTAAGAACAGGCAGAGGAAAAAGTTGGGGTCCCTAGTAAGCCCCCATCTATCTTTGTGTTTCATGCTAACTTCACTCAGAGAGGGGCTCACACTTCCTCCCCTTCCCTCCACAGTTTCTTTGAACCCATTATTTTGACTGAGGCCCAATGTACCCTGTTATACAGCATGCATCTCTGTTCAAGGTTTGAGAGGTTGTGGGGGGAGGAGTTGCAGCTACTAAAAGCCTGCTGCTTCTTAACATCCATCTAACCTAACAAGCTTGGATAGTGAGGTTCAAATTTCCTCTCCACAGAATTCAGTGAAAGCTGTAATTTATCACTTCCTGCATACAGCGTTTCCAAAGACCTAACTGAAACTGTGTTGTGTTCCTGCACAAAGAAGTTTACACACTTTCTTCTTCCCTTGGTCACAGGACTGAATGCAACGTTACTAGTTGACTCCTTGAAGAGCCATAATATTTGACAGCAATTTTTTTTTCCACCCAGAAATCCCAATGCACGTATGCACCAGTCCTCAGAGCGGAGTGGCCAATTATTTTGACTGAAGGACCACTTAAAGGGTTTTGGTGAGCTGTCAAGGGCTACACATGTAAAATCTTCCAGAAGATATCATTTTAACAAGTTATAGATAAAACACATCCATTATAACATTTTTTATTTTAATTCAAAAAATATTTTTTGTCCTGATTAATGATTTTTTGAGTAGCATATATAAAGACAATTGCATGATAGCTCAGAATTAAGTCTTTCTATTGGGAGGAGAATGTCAGAGTGCATGGGTGGGTACACGTGAGTTTGAAGGACTGCCTGCACACTAGGTGTTGGGAGCCAGCAGGCTGCAGGTGGGGGAAGAGGCAGAGGGCACTTGCAGCAGAGCTGATCAGAGAGGTGCAGGTACAGTCCATGCCCCCCTCCCCTCCTAGCCTGTGCTGCCCCTGCAGCACTCTGCATGGGGCTAAGCCCCATTTGCACCTGCCAGCCCCAGCCAGCATGCGTAGCTTCCCAGGGAAGATGATGCCCAGGTGCTGCTCAGCCTGTCTCATCCCCTGCATTCTCCTCCCAGCCACCCCTGACTCCAGCAGCTACTCCTCCTCCTGCCCCTGCTACACTGCTCCAAGTTGGGGGGGGAAACTTCAGTAAGGCAGCTCCTGCCCCAGCACAGGGGGCTCCAGCTCCTGTTAGCCTGCCACCTGCAGGTGGCTGCTCATCCCACTTGGTGGGCAGAGTGGGTGGAAGGCAGCCAGGAGCTAGAGCCTTGCATTCTGGGGCAGGAGCCGCCTGGCTGCAGCCCCCCGCTTCTCACCCCCTATCATATTCCCTACTGCCACCTCCAAGCAGCATAGCAGGGGCAGAAGGAGGAGCTGCTGGAGGCAGGGGGAGCCAAGCAGTACCCAGGCAGCTGCACCTGCACTGACAGATGCCCCACTGGGAAGCTGCCCATCATGCAAAGCACCACAGGCCAGATCCAGTCAATTGGCAGGTGCCCACATGCAAGCCAGATCCAATCAGTTGATGGGCTAGATCTGCCCTGCAGGCCATATTTTGCCCACCCTTTCTCAGAATTATTATTGCCATGTCACAGAGTCATGGGAAGATTAGATGACTTGCCCAAATTTACATCACAATATATTCTCAAGACTATAGAACGCCAAAAACAAAACCAGATAGGAATTACTAAGACTCCATACCTCATGGAGCTTGCGGAGGTATATTGCTACAATTGCCAGATTATTAAAAGTAAAAGATTACTTTTAACAAGTGAATCCTTAGAAGCTGACTGATCTTTTTTCAAGGTGAAGAATACTTTGAAATATTTGGAATCACTTCTAGCTGTTTTCTTTGCCAATCCTGTATTCAAGTCCTGAGGAAATGTCTCAGCCAATTTCCAAGACACTTCCCTAAACTCAGTGAAAGCTAAACTCAGTGAAATGCACCAAGCAATGTTCTCACAATATATGATCACTGATCTAGAACAGATTTTGTTTAGGATCACTGATTGACACCAAAGGTTTCCTTCTCAGCCCATAAATTCTTGTTTAGTCTCTTGTTTATAGGGAGGCATTACACCTGGTGATGAAAGAAGAGGATTGGGAGTCAGGACATCTGGGTTCTGTTCTTAGCTCTGCTACTGACCCAGCACATGACTTAGCAAAGGATGATCTGATTGTTAGGATGTTACTGGGATTTAGGAGATCTGCACTCAGTTCCTGGCTGTCACAAACTTTCAAGTCTCCTTCTCAGTCCTCCAGCTTATACTAAAGTCTATAGGAGTAGTACACACTTAAACCCAAGCAAAAACCTTTCCAAATTCAGGATGGAGATGATAATACTTTCCTACTTCCCTATTCTGAGTCTAAATTCAACTTTCTCTGTGGTAATCTATCTGGGGAATCTGTCTCTGTATACCTTATGAATTTTGTTTGGTGGTGGAGACTCAGTGATGCAAATTCAATTTTAAATGGGGCTAGGAACCGTCTCTGTTGCCATCTTCCTACCTCCAGGTTGGACTCCAGGCTGACAATGCAGAAGCAATAATTAGAACAGCTTCCATCCTGGCGGACAGTGGAAGGCCAAAGTCTGGGAAAACAAATTATTTCAAAGTTCTCTGCAGAAAGCTGGCGTCAAGACTACTAGAAATTCCCTAGGGGCAGAACAAGGAAACTAGGTCTTGGAACAGCACTTTAAAAATTTAAAGGATGAGAAGTTGGGGAGGAGACTCAGTGACATGGGAAGCCCAGTCAAGAGGAACAAAATGAGCTTTGCTTTTGTAGCACAGAGCATCCTTGGGCCAGGGCAGAGCAATGTGTAGGGGGTGCACTTGCACCCCAAGCATAGTGGTACACCCCCTGAAAAAACTCACCACTCGCCACCCTGCTGCTGACACTGCCAGCTACATTGGCAGGTGGTCCCCAGTTCCCGCTGACCACCACCGACATTGCTAGTAGCAGCTGCAGGTGATTCCTGACCCTAGGTCGGTGCTCGCCACCCCCCACCCTGCCGCCGCCATCACCAACAGTGCCAGCGGGGTCTGCAGAAGCTCCCCACTCCCCACTGCCATGCTCCCACCACTACGCTCCTGCCACCACCGTGCCCCCCCGCTGCCAAGGGCACAGGCTGTTCATGGCCAGGTGAAGGAGGAGGAAACTGAGTAGAGATGGGAGAGAGAGGGGAAGACAGACAAACAAATATACTCTGCATAATTCAGTGGAGAAGCCACTAGCTACAGGAAAGGGATCATAAACATCTAAAAGGACTCACAATTTAACAGAGAAAGCTCCTAAGTTGTGAGTCAATGGAGGCACTGCATAGAGGGTTTATCATTCTTTGCCTATTTTTACACTAACTAATGTAAAGAATAATGTGAAAGGCACAGATTTTTGTGGGTGATATCTGTTATTGGACCAAAAGTATGATTGGGATATGTGGCAGGGCACTGGTGGTGCCTGCCACTGTAAGGGCTGAGTCAAACAGCCATCGAGTGCTTAATTACAGTGGCCATTTTAGAACTCTGGCCACCTAGATAAACACAGCAGTTTGCTAGTGGCAGGCCAGGCAGAAACATCTCCTGGCTGCAAGGCTGAATGCAATGTCTTGCTGGTAAGGGCAGCAGCTTACGGGGATGGTTTGGAGGCTCCTGGCCTTGGGTGTGACCTAAAACTGCATACATTGCTGGGAGTGGGTGGCCAGGTGTGGCTCCCAGTGGTGTGGGAGCCCCCAGGAAATACCAGGCCTGTTACCACCCTGGTGAAAGGCAGGTTGGGGACCCTACAATACTGTGGGTACAAGGGGACCAGGCATGGCTCTGGCCACCTGAGCCCAAGGAGGGTGTAAGACCCAGACAGGGTCAGGCACAGCTACGGCCACCTGAGCCCCAGTGAGGGGGAAACCAGAAGGCTGGTCACTCAGTATATGTGTGTGAGTGTGTATGGAGTTGCCCTGGGAAGGGCCAGGGCAAGTTTGGCCCTGGTTGGGTAATTGGCTGGCCACTACCCCAGTGAGAGTCACGAGAGGCCCAAAAGATGGTACATCTGCCACCCAAGGTGCGTGCTAGGTAAAGCCTGTGGTCAAAGGGGCCCACTTCAAAAGGGAACAAGGCAGTACAAGTTGTTGATGCACAGAAGAGACCCTGTGAGAGAGGGTGGAGTGTGAGAGGAAGGCGGTATGGAGGTGAGTGTGTCTGAGGCCTGACAATGAGGGCTAAGCTTGGTCCAGCTGGGTCCAGGCTGGGAGCATTATCATCTGGATGTCATCTGCGAGGCTTAGGCTGCGGTGTAGGGGAGGAATGGAACTGAAGATAGCGCCCCCTGGCATTGGGGCAAGAATGGGTAGCCTGCCGCCTAATTAACACCATAATTATATATCATCAAGGTGTGGCAGGAGAGGAGGTCGGCAGTGGGCTCAGAAACGAGTGGGAGGGCGAATGACAGACCAACCCCAAGAGAGTCCCCTGCTACAGAATAGATTTAAACAAGCTTTCGACTGCAGCACAATGATTGTGTTTAGAAACCTTGGTAAAGCCTGAGGGTTGTTGATTGTAGCTGTGTTGGTCTAAGGGCATAGGCAGACAAGATTCTTTGGGTAGGTGTGATATCTTTTATTAGACCAACTAAATAGTTGGAAGAAATGTTTTTTGCAAGCTTTGGGATACAAACACCCTTTGTCAGGCATAGGAAAAGTCTGATTCTCCCTATGACTCTCCCTATGCCTGAAGAAGGGTGTTTGTGCCCAAAAACTTGCAAAGAACAATTTTTTCTGACTATTTAGTTGGTCTAATGAAAGATATCACACCTACCCAAAGAATCTTGTTTGCTTGGTAAAGCCTGTGCACTATTGCCAGCATCCCCAGTTGGCTAGAAGGCTGACAATGAGCTGGTCTCATACCTTCATCATCTCTTAGCTGAACTAAAGCAGTGTGATACATCTGGGCACACAACCTTCAGCCTGTAGAAAACTTCAACTCATGCAATATGCTGCAGTACACTTCTTCAGCAGTGCTAGCTTCTGACAGGACATCACACAAGTTCTCTGGCTCCCCACAGATTTTCAAACCAAGCCGATCTTACCTTCAAGTCACCCTAAGTCTGGTCTGCTGAGTATCTAAAATACCACCAAAAGCTCAATGATTAAAACTGTGGCCAGCAAGTACTATCCTGCAGAATAATGCATCTCTGTATAACTAAGATAAAACTCATCTATGCAGGAGGCAGAGCTTTCTTGGTGAACAGTCTGTGACTAAGGAATAACTTCCCACAAGGACTAGTGACCATCCCAATCCTTACTGCATTTTACCCCAAGTTTAAATTACATTTCCTTGACCTTCCTTCACTAACAACTAAACAAGGCACTCCACAATACACATTTCACTCCCCTTAAGAGCTGCATAAGAGAACAAACAATATGTGACAAAAAGCCAGGGTACAGATACCCCTTATAGACTAACTGCATCACAGTGGCATAAGCTTTCATGAACAAGATCTCACTTTATGCCATGAAAGGACTTGCATACAGCAGACTATCAAATGGAGAAAGTGATTTGAATACAAAAGAGAGAAGAGAGGGAGGTGAGAGAGAGAGTGGGGAGGGGAACATGGTTGAGACAGATGTTAGTCACATTGCTTCGTGCACTGTTGGAAAAAACTCAGAACCACTATTAATGAGATGGTGCTAGTGATGGTGGAGTAAACTACAGCATAACTGCACTGAGAGACGTAATTACATCCTTCATTATGGGGTTTTCTTCAGTCCAAATGCAGCATAATGCAAGTCTCAGAAAGATATGAAAAGTCAGGCAAGTATCTGAACTCCCATCTTTAATCTCAGAACATATAATTGATGCAGTAAGAACTAGTTTTCCAGTGCAAGGAAGGAATATTTGCCAATCCCTTTGTGTTCTCAGCAGAAACAGTAGCAGCTGAACCCCTCTTCCGGTGCAAAGGCAATAACACTGAGCACAGCAGAGCAGATAAGCAATGTGCAAATGCTAAAGGTGGCTAAGAATGCTGTCCTGGTGTTGGAGGAATCCATCTATTAATAGTTTGATGATGAGAAACCATCTTAAAACTGATTGCTGCATAGTACTGTATGAAAGTGCAACAAGCGCAATGCTGGGATGGCAAAGCCCCCTTCTCCTGGCCACTATCCGGCCCCCACTGTTTCCCCCACTTCAGCTGCTCAGGATTCCCACCCTGTTGTCTCTCCTGCCACACCTTGATGTTACAAGTTAGCAAGGAGGCTGCCCCTACAGGGTAATTGGGGTTTTAGATGGTAAGCCCTTGTCTAGGCTGCAGCCCCCCTTGTCTCCCTTTATTATGGCTGGGCCCACTCTTCCACTGTCCCTGGACTGCAAGCTCCCAGGCCCCAACTTCAGCCATGCCCTTACAACTCTGAGTCCCTGTTCAGGCCCTTACAAGTTCTGGGCTTCTGGGCCCCTAGTCTGACCTTCACAAATTCTGGGCTTGTATCTCAAGCTTATCTGTGCCCCATCCCTCAGCAAGCTCTGGGCTTGCACCCTGAGTCTCTACAATCTGTCACTAGAGTTCTTCTGCCAACAACAGCACCTAGGATCTGGGGTGCCCCTGGGCACCCTGCTCAGTAGCTTTCTCCACCCCTATAGCCACAACCAGTCCTCTGGTATAAGTAAAAACAAAAAACCAAAACATGAGCATCTACCCCAGACGAAAGTTCCCCTCCCAGGATTAATCTTGCCCTGTGGAAACCCTTGCTCAAAGTGCCTGACATATCTATCTATTTCTAGCTCAGGCTGCAGGGTTTCCTCAGCCCCACTACAGCTCACAGTCCTTTCTCCAGGCCACTCCAGCTAACTCCTTCCCAGCACACTGGCTCCTACAGGTCCTAGATTCCCACTCCCACTCTACCTTGGGGCTTGTGCTTATAAATCCCTTCCTGGGTCACCTAACCCTCCATATCTGCCCCCAGCCACTGCTTGCACTTGGAATGGGTAGCTAGTTCATTACAAAAAACAATAGCAAAATCTACAGCACAAGATGCAAAACAGCAATCTGCCATGAATGACAGCAGGGCTTTGGAAACAAAGAGTTCTGAACAGAACTGCTAAAGATTTTTTTTTCCTAAGGGATAATTTCACTTTTTATCAGAAATCCAAAAAGCTGAATATTTTCATATAAAACAAAATGTGTGAAAAATGCTGTTTTTCACCAGAAATACTTTTCATGGAAAAGAATGTGCACAACTTTCATGATGAAAATTTGGAGAGATTTCACACAGAAAAAGAAGAATGTCTATCACAATAAATCCTGACAACAGGTATACCACATATATTAAAAATTAAATTAATTCAAATTTACATGGCAGAGGTCTTTGTTCCTGCCACCTGGTCCCCTACCCAGAACACTTCTATAGGTTTATGAGTCTATTAGCCAATTGCCCATCAAAAATAATGGGGGGTTGGGGGGAGGGTGGCTGGAGACAGTAGCCTGTGTCCGGCCCTGCTCCCCCTCACCTTCGGGACCAGGCCTGCTTCCCTTCTCCCCTTGCTATTTCAGGGCCAGAGCAGGGGCTGGGCCATCCCTGCCCCCCTCTGTCTTCTTGCTGCACCCCCACCTGCAGGGTCAAGGGGCCAGGGCCAGTGGTGTTGGGCTTGCTGCAGGGGGAGGGGAGGTGGAGCCAGCGCTGCTGGACCATCCACTTCATCACCTGCCAGGCAGGGGACAGAAGCCCAGAGCCAGGCTCACTCCCCCCACCCTTGCTTCTGCTGCTTTGGGGCCAGAGCAACCCCCCCACCCAGCTCTACAACCCCATTCCTCTTGTCTGGCCTCATGCCTCAAGTCGGGCCTGACCCTGTTGCCCCGCCCCCCCATTGCTTTGGGCCTGACCCCATTCTCCCCCAGCAGTTCAGGTTCAGGGCCACTCCCCCTGCCTCCCCCTTGCCGCAGCAGCCTGACCCTGTTCCTCCACTCATGCCACTGTCACCTCCTCCACAGGGGAAGCACCCTTTCACCCTTTCTCCCACTCTACCGCAGGCCTGGGTCCTCCCCATTGCTGTTGTGGGGCCTGACACCCCCCCCCATAACTTCCATTTTGGGGCCAGGCTGGGTCCAGCATGCCTCCCCCACCACCACTGCTGCCACCTCCAAGGAGCAAGACAGCTCTGGTGCCGCTGCATCCAGGGAGTGGGGCGGGGCAGCAAGGACAGCTCTGCTGCGCTGCCACCTCCTGTCTGAACACTGTATTCGCACTCTGTTTGGTTGTTTCCATCAGCCAATCAGAGTGTGAATAAAGCATTATGGGCAAACAGACAGACAATGGCTTTCATAACATTAGAATTAAAAAAGAATTGGAGTGTCTGGGTTCCTCAACATAAAGAAAAGAAGGGCATGTTTTTAAATGTGTAAGTCTTGGGTTCAATGTTTCCTGGTAATGATCTTTTGATCCAAGATGCACAAACAGCTATCTTTCATCCCAGTTAGCTATAGAGATCCAAGACCATGGAATAAGGGTTGGAGTAGCAACACACCTCAGTATGACAAGTCCTGAGGCCAAAAAATTCAGTCATTTGGATTCTGCTTCAGCAAAGCTAGCAGCAAATCTAGTTTGATGAATAGTTCAGAGTTGATTACAGATAATAATTCCTGGATTTGACATGGACTTTGGGGGGGATTTGCCTTTCTCTGTAGTAGAAAGGATGGCCCTCTTCCTTAAATGTCTCAAGTGCATTTTAATAACCCTTGCAGTGGTAAGACATTGACAGTGTTCTCATCCCCTGCTTCACTTGCTGCAGATTAAGTGTTCTTGTGTTTGGAGCAATATATATGTATTAGTTGTTGGACCAGGTTGTTTGTATAGTTTTAGGAATAGGTTAGCCAAGCCCTTGTATAAATGTTCAAGGCAAGATCACCCCTATCTGAATCAGGTGGTTGGATTAGATGGCCCCTGCAAGTCCTTTCTAGCCCTGCTTTAACCAGGAAAGTGAGGCGGCATTGGGAAGGGATTGCCAAGTCATCCTTGAAGGCATTCAGCATGCAGTCTGAGTACAAAGACTAATGCATACAGACAGAGAGGCACTGACCAAACGGAGGAAAGAGAGGATCTCATCTCTCCTTGCTAAATAAGAAATAGCTGATGTACTGTGTCTTGTGGAAATCTGTTTAGAGGAAATTTGAAGACATAGCCCTGCACTTACCATGATATATGCAGAGGGTGCTCAGCTGGCTACCACTTAAAAATCTTGCCAACAGCTGAGACAGTGGGCCAGGCTGGGCCTAGATCTGACTAAGTGCCCAATGAAGGGGGACTGGGCACTAAGACCACTGATTCACACACGGGACTTTGCTCAAGAACGTGAAAAGAAGGATGGTATTATTAATGAAAAAGTATAGGCAAGTAAAGGGGACTTAAAAATAAGCATTGCAGCTCTTTATGAGTTGTGACAAGCCCCACTGTGATGCGAGCACCTGCAAATCTCTGATAGCAGCCTCATGTGCAATGCCTGAAGGAGCTGTCATTGCTGGTCAGGGCTCTGAAACAACCATTATGGCCGCATCCAGACAAGTGTGGATATGTGGTACATGGTGCCGCAGACCCATCTGAGGCACCACACACCGCACATGCAGGCGTTCCCCATGCTGCTACCATGCAGCACAGGGGTGGAGGGGGTTTGACCCCGAGAGATCCTGGGGGCAAAAAAAGCCATGCCAACAAAAGGCATGGCAGTGCAAATGGCAGCAGCGTGCATCACCCAAAACCAGTGCCTGGTCAGCTAGAGCCACACTCCGGCTGCTGGCTGGGCTTCCTGCCATGGCTGCAGCCCCAGGAGGCCCCTCCGGACCCTAGGTAAGGCTTCTGGGGCCAGCACAGTTACTGGCCCCAGCCTCCCTTACCCTACCTGGGATAACCTGCTGCTTGCCAGAGCACACATGGCATGGTGTGCCCCTGCTCCTTGTCCCCAGTGAAACAAACACCTGTACTTATCTGGACGTGCCATATGTGCCTATGCTATCTTGTCCCAAAGCCATCAGTGAAACTGTGTGGATTTTGGGAGTAAGGGTCTGTACTATGTGTCAAGGGTCCTTTGTAGGTATGAAGTTGGAAGCTGTGGGAGCTGTAAAATGAGTGAATCTATCAAATGTGGGTATTTTGGGTTTGTAGGAAGACTCTATCAAGGGTGTCAAACATATAGCCTGAAGGCCAGCTCCAGCCCACAGAACCTTTCCATTTAGTCCACCAGTAGACCAGTGGGCTACCAGAAGTCGGGGGCAGGGATAGTGGGTCACAGAAATCAGGGTTTCTGGGTCCCAGTGGACATGGCCATTGGCAGTAGGAGGACAAATGATGCCTGTATAGATACAGCCAATGCTCATCCTGCAGCTGCCCAGCCTATGCTGCTCCCCTGAACACAGACTGCTGCCTGACCTAAGCCACCACCACCAGATCCATGCCGCCACCACCACTACATCCACTGCAGTGGCTACTGGCCCCATTTATCTGGGCTGGGAGGACCCCCCACCTAATCTATAGGGCCCAGAGGGAGTTTGTCACCCTCTACTCCATATCATTTAAAAAGGGAGGTTTTGCATCTGTTGTCAGAGGTCAGAATTAAATGGGTGTTTTCGGCAGGAGCAGAATGAATGTTGAGGGTAGAATTAAATAATCTGCGGGAAGCTGCAGAATTAACTGATACTGGGAAACAACAACTGGTCTGTTTCCAGACAGCAGTGGAGTTTCATCAGTGGGCTGGGCTGTCACTATTACAGTGACTATATATGAAGCATAAATGGCATATTGAATCCATATGTGGAAGTACTACTGCACTCTGCAGGCAATATTGAATTATTAATGGCTGTGAAATGTCAGTTAAATGGCATAAATTTTCCAAATTATGGCCCCTCTTTCACATCCAGCTTCCCTTTGCTCCATGATGGTTGCTAAGTGATTCAATCTTCCTTCACTACAAGAGTTTAAATGACTTCTAGCTTTGTACTATGCCTATGGGTATTAATGGAATACTTTGTTCTTATCTGCAGTCTTTCATCTGAAGATCTCAAAGCACTTTATAAACATGAATTGAGCCGTGCAACATGCTTGAGAGGTGAGTATTTTGATCTTGATTGTACAGACTGGGAAACTGAGGCTTGACCAGGATCACACAGCAGGTCAGTGACAGAGCCAAAAATAAAAGCCAGGAAACTGAGCACAAATGGCCAGAACTCACCACTGAAATTACAACTCAGCAACTATCAACCATTGTCACACAATCTCATAGCCTCTCCTTGACAGCCTTACCACTGTTAGACTTTGCTCAGTTTCCATTAGAATGTGCCAAATGAGAGAATTCAACTGCTGTCTTCTAAGCAAACCTAGCAGTGCAAATTATAATGGAACTACTTGTGTTTCAGTTTATTACAGTTCAGCTATTTGGAAGGGTCTGAAGAAAATTAGCTAAAAGCAAGGGGAACACAACAGGATACAACCAGGTGGAATAGCTACTTCAAATTTTCCATTGCCTGTCAGAGAATAAATGACTGCATTAGTTCTCTTAAGGTAAAGCAATCTTAGTGCACAAGTCTTTTGGGAACATGCTGTAGAATCCTAAAATAAGGAGGGAAAAGGCAAATAAGACATCCTTTCCCCTCACCTCCTGCCTTCTACAATGGTTGGCACACATCTCCTATCCCACCCTGCTTGCTGGAAGACCTCTGACACTGCCAGGTACTACCAGTCTGAGCACTGCAACATTTGGTGGCTAGGCCGGGTTGCAGAGGGCACCAGGACCAACAGTTGGGAGGAAGACAGATTTTCCCATTTTGGGGACTTCCACTGTGAAGAAGGTATATTAGTGTTAAGCAACTTTTCCATGAAGTTTTGGGAGTGCAAGCAGTACTGCAGAGTGAGTTTTTACAAAGCTCAAGGATAGCAATGCAAAAAGCCAAGAACACACAGAAATCAGGAACAAGTGCCTAATTCTTTGCTGAGATAAGATAATGGCTAGGGACAGACTTTCAAAAAGCCTGAGACTGAATTGATTCAATCTTTGCAGGTTAGTTTAACCTGCCTAGGTTGAACTGGTTTGCATCTGCACAGACATTCCCTCTGGACTGAGGAAATGAAGGCACATGCCTGCAGTGGCTCAGGCTAGAAGCCAGGGGGCACTAGAGCAGCCCTCCTTTTCCTTTCATAGTGCTGAGCTGAGGGGGCGGGGAGTGGCCAGGGGATGCTCTGATTAGGAAGGTGTGTGAACCCCTACCCTGCCCTGCACAGTCCCGGGCTCTTCCCTGCTCAAGGGGTGGGAGTGTTACCTGACCTCAGCCCCTGGCCAGCACTCTGAGGCAAAGGCAGGGTGTGCAGTCCAGGCATCTTTTGATGATACTGAACTTTTCAATCTCCCTCTCCCTGCTTCTTCATACTGTCTGCAAACCTGACAGCCAAGGGAGCCAGCCAGCATTTACCAGCCCATCAACAAAACAAAAGCCTCTCTCATTAGTTCAAGCCAGATGTGGCTGGTGAACTCAGACTGGTAGGGTGGTGGAGTGTCCCATGGGAACGGGGGCAGGGTTTGCAGCCCGCCAGCTGTAGGACGGGGGGTGGAGGGTGATTGTTACAAGAGTGCTCTGCCATGGAACAGTCTGTATATATCAGTAAATACTTAATAAATGTGATGCCATTTGAAGATGTGGGGTAGGCAGCATTGTTTACAAATTTTGTCTGACCTGTGAATGGCTTTTAGCACACAGCGTTTTTCATGTAGTGCTAAAGTCTCTGAAGAAAACTGTGTGGATTGACTCACTTCTTTTTTAGTCTAACAGGATTCATGTACAATATCTATATCAGGTTAATTTAAAAGACAAATAAACAAACTAAAATACACCTGACTGCCTCCTTGATTTCTCTAGCAGTGGAACCTGACCTGCTCCAAGGCCTCTAGCCCAGTTTCCATTTAGCTGAGAGAAGTGCCATGTAATAGAGAATCACAGAATCATAGAAATTAGGGTTGGAAGGGACCTCAGGAGGTCATCTAGTCTAACCCCCTACTCAAAGCAAGACCACCCCCAACTAGATAATACCAGCCAAGGCATTGTCTCTCCAGGTCTTAAAAACCTCCAAGGATGGAGATTCCACAATCTCTCTGGGTAACCTGTTCCAGTGCTTTGCTACCCTCCTCATGAGAAAGTTTTTCCTAATATCTAACCTAAACTTCCCTTGCTGCAACTTGAAACCATTGCTGCTTGTTCTGTCACCTGCCACCACTGAGAACAGGCCAGCTGCATCCTCTTTGTAAGTACTCTTTAGGTAATTGAAGGCTGCTATTCAATCTCTCTTCAGTCTTCTTTTCTCCAGACTAAATAAGCCCAGTTTCCTCAGACTCTCCTTATAACTTATGTCCTCTCAGCCCCCTAATCATTTTCATTGCACTCTGCTGGCCTGGAATGGGGGCCCACAACTGGACACAGTACTCCAGGCACTCCACCTCCCCAGGCCTAATAGAGGGCAATAATCACTTCTATAGCAGACACCCACCAGACCAGGAGGATGAGGTGGATGAAGCTTTCTTCAAACAGCTGGCAGAAGTTTCTAGATCACAGGCCCTGGTTCTCATGGGGGACTTCAGTCACCCTGACATCTGCTGTTTGGGGTCAGCTTCCTGGTGCAAGTGTTGGAGAGACCAACTAGGGACCATGTTCATCTTTATCTAATGCTCACAAATGGAAGAACTGGTGAGGAATGTAGAAGTAGATGGCAACTTGTGTAGCAGTAACCACAAGATGATTGAGTTCAGGATCCTGAAGAAAGGAAGGATGGAGAGCAGCAGAATAAGGTCCGTGGACTTTAGAAAAGTAGACTTTGACTCACTCAGTGAAGTGACAGACAGGATCTCCTGGGAGGTCAGTCTGAAGGGGAAAGAAATCCAGGAATGCTGGTTGTATTTTAAAGAAGCCTTACTGAAGGTTCAGGAATGAACCATCCCAACGAGCAGGAAGACTATCAAGTATGGCAGAAGACCAACTTGGTGATATGGTGGTGATTATGGCAAACCCTTATGCTCCAGCACAGTCACATGGAATTGGATTGATATCTTGCTTTCCCATGGGTCTTGCTAGATAGCTTATAGGAAAACATCTGAAACAGGGGGTGGCATTTGTGCAGCAGGAATGCAGACAAAGGAATAAACTTAGCCATCATAACAGTGTAATCAAGTGGTCTGCTCTTCTAAGGGCTAGGGCTCTGAGGCAAATCAACTCTACCCTGAGGTAGAACCTCATGAAGAACTAATTGCTGCCTGGTACCTTGCATAGATTTAGGTGATTGCCAGATAAGCACCTGCTTTCTAGAAATGCTGGAACAGGTAATTTGAGGGAAGAGAGCTAGAGGAGCAGGGTTTTTTCTAGATGGCCCTGGCCTGGATCTGGACCTCCAGGAGGATGGCCTGTAGAAGGACTGAGAAAGAGTTGCTAAAAGCAAGCAGGCTCTGGAAAGGAAGCCTCTAAGTCAGGAGGCAAAGGGCCTGGTTTAACTGTTGGATTTATTTTAAACTATTTACTTGGGGGGCTTTGAAGATTTTTGGTGTTTTCTAGTAAATGAAACCCTAAGAAAAAGGGTCTGTCCCTGAGCTGGGGAGAGCTAGCTTTTTATAAGGCCTAAGCAGAACCCCAAGAAAGAATCTTACTCAGGGCACTGATGAAGGTCACCTGCCAATCTGCCAGTGGATGCATTGCTGCTTTCCTTGTGAAATCACTTACTGTATGTGGGCAGTAGCTGGTTTAGCTATCACAATGCATTGTGACTTTCAGGTCATTCCTTGTGACAGTCTGCTTCATGATTGTTAACTGCTAACCCTTTCAGTACCGTCATGTATTGTACCCAACTAATTAAATGCTTTTTTTCAGATAGGCAGCAACTAAACTGTTGTGAAAGCAGCTTTTCAAGGCAGAGCAATGCAGCAGTTAATCAGGGTGGAATCTGGGATAACTGCATGTTGCTTGGAATCCTTGATAGCTGCTCATACAAAGTGTTGTAAAATGACAAATATTTATCCATACTCAGCAGTCCTTTATCTTCCCACTGTTATAAGGCTTTTACAGTTTTGCTTTTAGGAGGAAGAGTGTAAGTAGATGCTATATAAAGGTAAAAACTGGTTTGAGCAGCTGTCAGCGTTTGCATTTGCAACATTCTTTGGGAATCAAAGGATACAGAATGGGGAGGGGAGAGTGAAATGTAAAGGTAATCTATATACACCCAGGTCCCAGAGAACAGGATTCGCTTGCAAAGGGCAATCAAAGGCAGTTCTGTCTGGAGTACCTGGTTACAATAGTATTATCACCTAGTCTTCCTTGCAAAAGTGAGATTTAACCATGGCTTAGTTAAATATGGCTATGAGCTTTAATATAGTCTTAGCCCAAATTATACATGGCAGCTACTTTGTATTATGCTACTAGCAAGTGGTTTAAAGATGGATTAGAAGTTCCTCTACCATCATCTTCTGCCACAGTAAAACCTTGACTAGGCCACGGCTATTCCTACTCACAAGTCTCAACATCAGACCTTGGGGGCTCTTAGTATTACATACAGCTATAAACTACATTGGGATCCCCCCTCACCCAATGTCCCTTCTAAGTCCATAGCCTCTTTTCCTGCAGGCAGTCTACAGTCTATGCCTGTCTTCTAAAAGACTTAAATTCCCCCCTTGCCTCAGCGTGCGTGCGTGTGTGTAAAAAACAAGGAAATAATGGAAAGACCCTCATACATGCTGAAGGGCATGCTCTTGAGTGTTACCCTTTGGAGACGCCCCAAGGCAATGCCCAACCTGGGCACTTATCCAAGGCCTGCCAGCATTGTAGTACCTGCAAGCTGGCTGGGTCCTTCTCTCACAGTTTGGGTGGCCAAAATGATGCACTACACCAGAGCACACATACCTATACTGGAGCAATCCCTAATATAGGTAAAGTGCTGTGGTGCAAAGTAAGACTTGCACAGGGTGCTGACTCCAAGAACTTACTGCCATGTTGTATCAATGCAGCTGGCATAGATTCAAATAAGAACAATATAGACTGGGCCCAACTCTCCCATTTAAAAATCTTTGCCGGCTTCCATTAGACCACCATACTAAGCATACATTTGACTCTATGGTGCCAGAAAGAAGTCCAATACTTTTCCTTAAGAAAAAGAGAGAGAAAGAGAGAGAGAGAAGGGTACCCAAACTAACAGTGGTCAGGCAGAGTCTGGGGAGAGACTGTGTTCATTACAACAGGGAGGAGATCGGCTAAAATCCCAGTGTAGCCATGGAGGCCACAATACAGTTGCCTCTGTTATGGAAGTCTGACTGTGGGAATTCAGGCAGCTGGTCTCACTGGGTAACATTTGAGAAATTCCAGGTTTATCAGAAAGAACACAAGAATACTAGATAAAGAGTAAGAACTCACACTTGCAAAAGCTTTAACAAAAGTTAATATATAAGAAACAATAGTATGAGTTGGCTAACAATGTACCTAACACTTCATCTGACAAAATTAATACAGTGAAGAGACAAGATCATAGGATCACAGGAAAGTGACTGGAAGGGACCTCACAAAATCATCTAGCCAAGCCTCTGCTCAAGGCAGGATTGTCCCTCACTAAAACATCACAGCCAAATGTCTGTCCAACTGCTCTTGAAAATTTCCAAGTCTAGAAAAGAAAAGGGACCCATGTATCTAAAGTATAATATAAAAACAGCAAAAATTATACCCCAGATCAAGAAACTGTAATAGCAAAAGCAATGAAAGTTGTGGCAAAACACCATGCTACCACTAGCGATAATGTCCAGCAATGAATGTAGAATGCAGAAGATGACACAAGAAAAGACACTTTGTAGGGGTGTGCAGATTATCTATGCTTGTGGAAATAATTCAGGAAGGGGAAATAGCATCAAACAACAGGTCTGGGTTTCTAGGTAATATATTCTCGATGGAAGAGATAATACCTTGGTACACAAATAAACATTTCAATAGTTAAATCATTAAATTCGAAATAGATGCTAAAGCTTCAATAACTGCAACCTCTGTAAAAGATTATAATCAGTCCTGGATGGAGACTGAAATATTCCCATAAAATTCTGTGAGGGGCAAGTAATACTGTATTTAGAGAATGTAGTCAACTCCAAGGAAAACTAGAAAAAGAAGGAAAAATTTGTCACAACCTGTGACACAAGGATTAACAGTTCCCCTACTGATATTCCCAGCAATACATGGATCCACTCTAGCTTAACTGATCACGAGAAGACAACTTAGAATGTCGTTACCTGTGGTACCAATACAGTTTAAACCTAGATGGGCCAACCTGAAGGAATACAAAAATAAGATTTTAAACTAAAACTGTACAAACAAAAACTTCAGTATTAAGCACTAAGCAAAATCACTACCAGACCTGCTGCCAGAGGACAATTTGGCTCAGAAGCTCCCAACTGTTTGGAATTATTCAAAATATGGAAAACACTACTAGATCCTATATGAAGATGCCAGAAGGCTTTTTCCTGAAAAACAATTTTCATCTTCCATCTTAACAAAAAGAGAATCAGACACTGATATGAACAGGTTACAAAATGAAAATGAAGCCCCTCCTCAAGGAAGTCTTCAGGAAAGCTCAGTCAGAGAGGGAAACTCTTCAGAAGTTAAAACAGGATCAGGAAGCCTGAGCACATCTTCTCAGACACTTGACCATTAGACATTCATGTTCTTAGGTTGGTTTAGCAATGTCAATAGATCTAAGGGTTATATGTTATTGTTAATCTTTTATAATGACTTGTAATCTAATCTTGTTGTTTGTAAAGAAAGGGTTATGCGGAATGATCACAAAGTCTTGATCCTTCCCACCCACTAGAGAGGACTAGAAGGCTGTATTAAGGGAATAGTAATACATTTTGGTCAATCTCTGGATGGAACCAGATTATGACTCATACTATGGCTCCATGTGTGTGCCTGTCACTTACACTATCCTCATGACTTTCACTTCCTTTCCTTTCTCCTGATTGTCACTTGTATGTTCTTTCATAGGATTTAATTTATCATTAGTTGGGGTCAGACTGTAGAGTAGGGCAAGGTTTTCACAAGAAGAAGCCTAATCTTAACTTTCACAACGCATAAGTAGGCAACTAGGGGAGGGATCATTCAATAAGCAGCCGAGTGACTTGATAGTATGGGTCTGGCTGGTTTTTAATAAGATGTGTACAATTAAGTTACTCAAGGCCTCTGAAAATCTCACCCCTATAAACCAACTTATGGGCTCCTGCTTTTGAAAATGTAGTCTAAAGCCTGAATTATAAAGTTATCTTCTTTTGTCCCTAAAATGAGGAAGCAGGACCTGCCAGTCTTTATTTGCAGCTGATTTTCAGAATCACTTTTCCTTTTTTCTTTGTCAGAGTTTCAAGAAAAAAAAGTCTCATTAAAGAGAAAGGGAGAGATTTAAATGGTAGTGGCCTTTCTAATTATTGGAAACAAATAAATCACGAGATGCTTTCTGGGATGTTAAATAGTGTCTTTGGCTAAGACGGACTGCTAGGTAATTGCTCATTGCTTTTCACTCTATGAATTATCTTGCTACTATGGATTGCAATATTGTTCTGAACTTGTCTCAGAGACATCCTGCAATATCTTAACTTCTATCAAAGACTGTGTTTTTGTAGTGAACTAGGCTAGGACAGCAGCCAATGTCATTTTTAAACATTATCAGAAGGGCTGGCAAGGATTCATCACTAACTCATTATGGTTCCTTCATACCTTCTGCTGGGGATGGCAGTTGGCTTTTTTTGGGATCCTGACAGAGAATTTAAATTAGAAGGGGGGGGAACCCTCTAAAAATAAAATTCCTGACATGTATGTGTATATTAAAAAATGTCAAACATGCCTCCCAATATAGACAAATAGCTGTGTTTGCTGTAGCATGGACTGCTTTGATTGAAAACACATTTGGTAATTGAATGAGCCACTGTGCTGATGACAAGAGTATCTGACATGTGCGCAAGTAAGATCTATAACCTTTGGGATCTTTCCCTATCCAGAAAAAATGGCAAATATCCCCTCAGGGCTGCTTCAGTTCCTTTGGCCCGCTCCATTGACTAGAAGGACATCCAGTACGCACAAGGTCACAGACCTTATTGCAGAATGTGATGACTCAGTGTCTGTCAGAAGTTCAGATGCAAGGATTGGAGATGTTTGAGGCCCCTTTCTGTCCTGCTTCTTCCCCTTCAATCTAACCCACACTCGGATTTGAACCATGTCATTCAGCTAAAGCAATTTCTGTGACCACAGTACTGTATAGGCAAGCATTGATTCTGTAGCTCAGAACAGGCCATCCACCCAAGTAATGAAAATTTGGGACTTAGGCTTTTATATGCTTCAGTCATTTCTGTAAAGTGGATTTAGACTTTTCACCTACGCACTTTTGAAAATGTTGTTCCATGTAAATCTCACTCCATCACATGGTCTATCAAAGACCATGTTATGTTATGGTTAATTTGTCTTCCTTGTCAACCATTTGCTTGTTTTCATACTGAGACTAAGGAGATTTTTTTTCCCCCCCATCTTATGTTTGAATAGTGTTAGAGGAAGGATAGTCCAATTATTAGGGAGTCATCTCTAGAACTTGGGAGAAGAATGTCCAGTTTCCTGCTTTACTACAAATTTGCTCTGCAACCTTGATTATGTCACTTAGTCTCTCTGCTCCTCTGTTCCGCAGTGGTATAATAGGGATAACAACAATACTGTACCTCACAGAGGCTTGTAAATAGGGATGACTGGGAATTTTCAACCAGCAAATGCCCAGCTTGAAAAAACTGAAACTTTTCACAAGAAACTATTTAATTAAGCTTTTGCCAGGAAAAAAAATCTTAGGTCCAGGATAGCATTTCAGGTAAACGCCAGAGAAACCCTCACCCTGGAGAATAGGAGGAACCCAACTCTTACCCCTTTGGATGTAAAAAACCCAGGTTCAAGTCCCTGCATTCTGCCTGAATTGTGGCATGGACTGCAAGTAGTCACCCTCATTCTTCAACCATAGTAGCCACCAGACTACTAGATATTGCAGACTGAGGTTCTGTCAATCTATCCTTTCATAGCTGTTTCATGTTGTATAAATACATATTTATTGGACCATGGCAAAAGAGACCGCCTATATATACTCACATAGTTACAACACTCACCTAAGATATAAGACCCTCAGTTTCAAATTGCTGTTATGAATAAGGAGAAGCAGGGATTGAACCTATGTTACTTATTCCAAATGAATATTCTAACTACTGGGCTATAGGTTATTCTGGGGCATAGTTTACTCTCATATTCTGTGAAAAACTTTAAAATGTTGCTGCTTGATTGAGAAGTAGACCAAAAAAATGCCTGAAATTGCCAGCCCTGTTGCAGGGCATGAAAAACAAGCTCTGGTTGTACAGTGGCCAGGTAGTATAGCAATGGAGACCATATAGGTACATAAGATAGAAAGGTTAGAGGGTGAGTATTGTTTCCACTGAGAGTAGCTGAGGCTGGTTGTTGCTTTGTTTCTAATGCGTGTGACATCCTTTAAGCCACAGAAATGGGGCATGATATATTATTCTACAAATAAATCCTACATCTGAAATACACAGATAAGAATCTCTCTAATCTATCTGGCTAGTTATGATGAGCTCCTCACCATGGCATTTGAACATCTAATCTCATAGTTATGCAGAATAAGCTCAGATAATGGAAGAGGAACAGGAGGCATAGATCTACATTAAAACACTAGCATTTTCTGTGAACTAAGGCTATATCTACACTGCTTCTGTGGCACCCTAGAGCACAGAAGTAAAACCAGTCTGGGGATCTCTCCCTGAAAACACTCTGAAGACCTCTGCTGCCAGTGTGCTTGAGAGTAGCTGTGGGGACATCTCTACAGTCATTTTACTCACACATGTCCCGATTTGGTGCGAGGCGGAGTAACTGGGTGAGGTATCCTCAAGAGCATCCTTCATCAAGAATGCCAGGGATGTGGTGTAGACATATGCAGAACCTTTCAAGGCATGTACCCCAAAAGCAGTTATCCATTGTGACAAAACCTTACAATGCTAAAATGCTCCCAGAAATACACCCTTGGGTTGTGTAAGCTTATTGGTCCCCTACTCTGAACAGGTATGCCCAGGTAAGCAATAAAAGGGAAGAAAAAAGAAGGAGTGAAGAGTGAATTTGCCCAAAAATCATGATTTACCACAGGCACTTCAGTAAAATAACCAAAAAAAAAAAAAAAAAGAGTTTCAGAAAGAAGAACAAATAGTATAAAAAAAGAGAAAAAAATTAAATTCTTTGACAGCAGGGTATGGTAAAAACAAAGCTGATAGAATACTTATCCTATTATTCAGACAACCACCTGGCCCTCATAAACATTCCTGTGAACATCTCCCAAGGTCAGCGTCCCCTCACAGTCACAGCTAGCTACCTCAGCCAGGACCCTTGCAGAGACCTTTCTCTAGCCACCCACTGAGGGTCACTACCTTGAGAAGATCCCACACAGCCTCCCCCCACCTGCCTTCAGGGGAGGCAGAGAATCCTCTAGTGTTTCTACCTGTGGATCCATGACACTCAACTTCTCATACCAGTTGGCCAGCTATATTCTTCTCCTTTCTATTAACAACAGTGTAAATCCTGGACTGACTCCACCGATTTCTGTACATGTGTGGTGGGGACGTTGCCATGGGTAAAAACTTACCTGAGAGACGGGAGCTGAGAAGAGCATGGAGCTGGTGGGATACCACCAGGGACCGGAAGTGTGGCAAGACAGAGGCCACCGCAAGAGAACGTGCCATGCCAGAACCAGAAGGACAAAAGCCACAGTGGGCCAGAGGAGAACCGGCACGGATACTTGCATTGGTGTGGACCTGCTTTATGGTGATGTGCTGACGCCAGATTGCCAGCCAGCCCCCTGGAGGGAGAATAAAAACCCCACCAAACAACAATCAGGGAGGACTGGAAGTGGGTCCTCCAGAAGGCCCAGAGCAGCCAGGATCAATTTGTAGCTACTATGAAAGTGTGTGGTGGCAGACCCAGGAGGGGCATGCCTAGACAACACTGGCTCAGCAGAACCTAAGTTCTTACCTAGGACAAAACCCTGGATCTTGGACACAGCCAGCCAGGGGTGGAACAACGATGAGCCTGGGTAGAGAAAAAGAAGAGGAACCTTAAACTCCTTTGAGTCAAAACCAAAAGAAAAGGGAGTGTACCTGAAAATAAGGCAACCAGAGATGGATAAACTTACCAGTTTGGCTAATGTGAGGCCTGAAGCCAGATAGTACACCGTCTGAACTGGACTTTGAACCTAGGAGGGCTAAAGCCCTTACCATGACAAGCAGACTTTGTCTTAGTTGAAGCTTGGAATTAACATTTCTGGCTGGCAGAAGATACAGGGCAGGCAGAGCCCCAAAACAGGAAACCAGGCAAGAAGACCGAAGGAGAGAACCAGGGGAGGCAGGACTTTAAAATATCCTCCTAATAATAACCAATACCAACAAGACGTGGCAGGAGAGAATCCCTGGGGACCTTTCAAGGCATCTGCCTGGATAACAAGTTGTCAATCAGAAAAGGGATGGCAGCACCCAAAAGGCCAGAAAGAGCAAAGCATGCAAGCGAGTGACATGGGAGGTTACAACATGACTGCAGATTTATACCGGCGTGACCAAGACAAGAATTTGGCCCAATGAATTGCAGGTTTTCAAGTTATCAGAAATATAAGGACTGATCCATGCACCTGTGGCAAATGGGATTTCCTATCTTTCCCACCCAGACCATGGGGGCTAGACCTGATGATCACATGATATCTCTTTCAGCCCTAAACTTCTGTGAATATGTGAAATGATTTTCCATTTCAGGTC
Source organism: Caiman crocodilus (assembly GCA_030014935.1). Classification (NCBI taxonomy): domain Eukaryota; kingdom Metazoa; phylum Chordata; order Crocodylia; family Alligatoridae; genus Caiman; species Caiman crocodilus. Next base: position 19,975,389 of record JAGPOW010002173.1, read on the forward strand.
TAAGGTAAACTAAATGGGAGAACAAGGATTCTACAGGCTGCTTCCTTTGAGGTGTGGAAATGAAGGGTCAAACTTTGGCTGTCTTTAAGAGAGACTTGTGAATTATTTATCCTCTTTTCTTAATGGAAGAAAAACAGACACATCCTACTTGCACTGAAGGTACAAACTACACCTTTGAAAATCCTATAACAGCCCTCTGCTTTTTCCAAGTGTGACCATCACCTGTAGAAATGGGAAAGGGAAAAAGGGTGGGGAGAAAGAGCAAGAAGCATGAGAACATTAGGCCAGGGAACAGGGAATTAGATCAGCTTGGAGGATGGTGTGTGTCCAGCTTGTTGGCAGTTGTTCCTTATATGTTTGCAATGGTATACTCTGACCTGGATCCATCCCAGTTGATCCAATTTCTGGACATTCATGTTCAAATCAGAAGAGCTGACATTCTACAAAGCAGACCTGCTTGCAGTATAACTGTTAGTAAATGACCACACAATTGTCAGATAATAACTCAAATGGGGTTCAAACCTTTAGCTCTGCTGTTCTGATCGTGAATCATTTGCTGAATAGGTGGCTATTTTTGCTAATCTGACATCAGTATGACAGCAGCCTGTCCAATGAACTATTGTGGAATCCCCCTTTTGTAAGACACTAACTTTCCATTCCAGATTTAGCTAACTTTAAACTATCCAAAACTAAAATACATGATTGGTGAGACAATGAGGCTTTTTGGTACTGATCTCTGTAAGGCATCCTGGAGAACACTTCATATTTCAGATCTTTTTGTATTGAAACATGAGATAAATTAAATGGAACTGTGATAGAGGATAGTATAATTTGAGACATAAATTTAACCTCTACTGCATTGTGTTACATTCTGGAGAACTGTTAATTCCATGGATGAAGTATGAGTCTAAATTATCACATTACTTTCACAACTTTTCCCTGTAAATATTTATTATTAAGTTTTTTTCACTGGTGAATATTTTATATTATTCTTTACAAATTCTTGACTTTAGATCCTAATGGGTTTTTTTGCATGAAACATCTAAATAAAGCAACTTGCTTTTTATGGAAATAATTCATTGTATTTTTTCTATTTTTCTTCCACTTGAGGATCTGAAAGTCCTTATTCACATTCATTAATCAAGTTATAAGGCACTGTATATGTTTTTTATTTTTTTTTTAGGGAGCTAAACTAACGAACAGAGATAAAGTGGTCACACAGTGAGTCACTGGAAGTCAGAAATAGAACCCAGGAATCCTGACTCCATGTGTCCCACTGTAACCCCTAAACAGAATTGACCCTATTTGTTTCTATTTATTTTAATAGAAATCCTGGCCCGGTTAGATATATCACATCATGATTCTCAACGTTATTCAGTGTTTAAGATTATGATCAACAAATTGATCAAGTGAAACACAAGAACATTCCCTTCCTGTCAGTCTTGCTATTTCCTTACAGCTATGGAATAGAGATCCAGTGCTGGAAAATATAGCAGTGGTAATGTCCAAAAGCCAGGCTGGAAATAAAAGATGCAGTCAAATATTTGAGGATTAAAAGTATTGGTTTATGGGTAGAAGCTGGGTAGAGATAAAGAGCAAAATAAAGGATGTCCATGGGATTGTGGATATAAGTTCTCACTTTCAGTTCTTTATTGTTACAGAAGTGCCCAAAACAGTGGATTTAGCTACACATTGCCCAATTCTTTCTCATTTCAAGTAAAAAGTCTTTATCAAAGAAATTTATTTATATTAATGGGTGAATATAACATTTTGAAAAGAGTTGTGCAGAAGGTGTGATACATTATCAAGCAACACAACATACTCTTCTCCGGTTAAACAAGACACAAGAAGCTTTAATAATATGCTAGGGGCCTAGGGCCATATTATTCACTTTAAGATTAAAGCAAAAACATATATAACTTTGTTGAAATGTGTTTTAATTTGCTATATTATATGTTATGTATAAAAACAACAAACTAGGCAAAAATAGCAAAAATGTTTCATTAGTCCTGTAGTCATTATAATTACATTGACATCTTTTATTCAGATTCATAAAACAAATCTAGCTTTCTTGGGCATCTTGACAGAGTATCCAACTCATTGAAATTTATTTTCATACTTGAGTTAATATTTACCTGAGTTAATGGTTTTAGCTAGAGCAAAAAGAATTTGCAGGGTTATGAAGGAAGAGCTACATTACCTGGAGTAACCAACAGACAGCCAAATTGCAGAAGAAAGGATAGCTTGGTTAGAGAGACCATTAAAAAGGAGAGAGGATTGTTGACATCTGTGGGATGAAAAATGAGAGGGAATCAGGTAGATTATAATGATCCATTAAGTAAATCAACTCCATTAGTGCCACCCAAGTAAAAATGATGCAGCCACTGTCAGGCAATTGGTTTTAAACTCTAGACAAATCAGGAAACAAAGGGTGTGTAGCCATGCCACTACACCCCATGGATCCACACTTGTTTCTGTTCTTTTAAAACTGCTGCATTTGGGAAAGCCACTAGTTCTGGAAAACGCCTTCATCATTCCAGTTTGTATTAAAATAATTGCAAAAAAAGAGTGACAATAATAATGAAAAGTAATACAGGGTATCATTTGCAGTATGTCCACATAATGTAAAATACACAACATTCTCAGTTCCCGCTAATTTCAATGGAACTTGATAGTGCTCATTACTTTCCAGCCATTTTTCAGAACAAAAATCAACTGGAATTAACTCCTGATTCACTGGAAAGAAAAGTGTCTCTGCATAACGCTACATTTAGGAAGCTTTGAATTCTTTTATGACAAAAATTTGGGGCTTTCAAAAGATAAAGCAACCACCTTTCTGGTAGTAAAATCCATGAGACAGTCCTGGGTGTCCCCAGACTGTATGCAAAGGTAGCCTATACCATTTCAAATCCTGGTGTTACGCACAAACTAACTAGCTATGCTGTTTCCTGCTTGGGAGGTAACTGGTAGCCCTTAACTGGAAACAGAATTGTTAGGTTCATTCAGCTGTCTGTCTAGGACAATTCACTCTGCCTTTCAGCAGAACTAGTTAATATAGCTGCCATTCATAGAACACTGAGAGGAAGTGTTCAGCAATTACAGAAAACTACAGGCTAATGTTGATCCAAGATCAATCTTTCAATTCCAGGACAGCAGTCCTGTTCCAGGGAGTCCTTGGGAAGCCCGAGACAGTGATTCAGGTCTGTCTTGGAAAAACTGGGAAGGTTGTCTGTTTTATTGTCAAAATGTTGAAATGTTCCCACAGAGCCTCATAGATTCATAGATGCTAGGGTCAGAAGGCACCTCAACAGATCAAGTCCAACCCCCTACCTAGGCAGGAAACAGTGCTGGGGTCAGATGACCCCAGTCAAATGCCTGTTCAGCCTAGCTAAAAACATCCCCTAAAAACAGGGGGTGTGGGACGTGTTTTGGGAGTGTACATATGCAAAAGGAGTGTGGGAAAAGGATTCCACGTCACCCCCTAAAGAGCAGCAATGTACAGGGGCTTCTGCTTCCATACATGGAACTTGCTAGTTTGTCACTTCATTTTCTACTTTCTTCTATGTCTAGGCCTCCTTGCTAGATTATATTTCCCATGCTGTACCACCTTTCCTCTCCAAAAGGGGAGGCCAAAATGCATCATGGGATCAGGACACTTGGTCATTAAAAGCTTGAGACCCTTGAACTGCAACTCCCAGGAGTGACTCTAATTATGATTTGACATTAATATTCCAGGATTGGTCCAAAATATTTCAACATTTGAATTTTTGTCATTTTTTCCAAGGGGGAGAAAATGTTTCAACAAGTTCTCCTTAAAACTCTTGCGTTTCCAGTGAAATACATGATTTTCCATAAAACCTTCCTGACTTTTATGAAGCTGAATAGCTCTCTTGGCTGCCTGAGAAGAAGTTGTAAACACTGTAAATTTTAGGTTTTTAGCAGATGTCATCTACAAGAGCTCCCACTGAAATGGATAATTCAGAGGAGGCCTTTCACATAGATCCTGGTCATGCAATGAGTTTCAGGACACACAAATAACAACAGAATATCCAGCAGTGTCCAGTTTATTTTCAGTAAAGTGGCTCTCTGCATTTTTCCACTGTGGGTAACATGTTTTTACCCCTTTTGACATAAGCAGCTTGCCAAAAATTTGAGGATCTTGTAAAATGTTCCAGTTAGGAGGAGAAACTGATGATGGAATTAAGCATTTCCTTGCAGGAATTCTATTTACAAAGAATGTACAAAGTCCTGTTGCTTGAGCACAGGGGAATTAATCAACCAGCAGACTGTTTCTTGTTCACAGTCCCAGTGCTTTGTTATCCAGTATCTAAACCAAAGCTCTTCTCTGCAGGGTTCTCTCAAGCCCACATACCCATGCTAGTTTAGGATTCTTCTCCTCCTCCTGTGTGTGCTTCTCTTTCTTGCACATACAACCAGAGCAGTCTAATTTACACACTTGCATAAACTTATACTTACAACAAATCTGCTCTGCCTAGATTGTTCAAATTCCTGTGCAGCTTGCATTTGCCTTTGTTTTGGGTGGAGACCTGTGCCTGTGTTTTGGGTTTGGAAACTGCTCTTATTTCAAGTACTTGCCTCCATGCAGGACCTTACTGCTCAGAACTAGTCTAAGGGGTGCTGGTTACACCCTTGAGCTTCAATAGTTTTCACCCAAACTATAATAATAGGAAACAAAACTTGCGGAACAGACCATATTCCAGTAAGACTAATAAGCACCAGAAGACTTTTCAGAATATGAGGAAAAACACTATGTTGCTGAAGCCTCATATCTCTAAAGCACCAGGTACATTAAGCTCCAGTTTAATGAAAATCATCTGACAGGAAGGCACCTCTGGTACTAATGAATTAGAGCAGGGACACCCAACCAACGGCACCCTAATTTTGTTAAGGAGAAGTATATTGATGATGAACTGTTAATGTATCCTTCAGCTGTGCCATGTGATTTTTAAATCTGAAGTTTTTGCATCAGCCCTGTTGCTATGGGTGGAAGGTGTCATCTACCTATTATCTGCCATTCTGGTGTGAGTCAAGCAATGCTCTGAGCAGCTGCAGTTTCTTCTCTGCTTTAGCTACTCTACTCACCTGCTTCCCATAGTGGGGGAAGAGTGTAACTCCATTTCTTCCTACCTTGCCAGGTTGTCAGAACAGAGAACATGACAGTAGCACACAGTTCTTTCTGCCTGGGCAGTACTAAACAAAAGGACAGTTACTTTCCCCACAGGCATCTAGGACAGCCAAGGAGAAAAGATGAGGAACTGCAAACTATTTATGACTCTGGTTGTCTGCCCCGATCAAGTTAGAGTAACTTGGGGATGTCCTTTTTTTCCAGCTGGATATTGCTGCCAGATACCACATACCAGGGCTAGTCAGTGCACAACACAAGCCAGCCACTCCCCTTGTTTACCCTCAGCACACTCCAACATAAAAAGAGTGGCAATTAAAAATCATTGATTAAACCAGTAGATAAACAAAAGATTGAGGGAGGAGATAAATAATAATGGAGACAGGCTAATGATATAGAATGATGGAGATTTGTTGGTGAACTAGATGGAACGAAAAGTACCATTTAATGCAGTCAAAAGAAAATCCATACATATAGGAAAAGGTAATATAAATCATATTCCCTGGATGTGGAACTCTGTTCTGCGAAGTAATGACACTTAAAAAGACTTGCAGGCATGGTGGGGGCAATCAGCTAAACTGACTTCCCAGTAGGATGCTCTACCCTCCAAAAAGGGTAAATGCTATCATTACCTGTATAAAGAAAAGAGTGGTAGTCACAATTTCTGGCACAGGTACGGTGAATTGAAATACTGCATCCAGTTCAGGTAGTCACAGTTCAGAAAGGATACTGATGTATGGAAGAGATTCAGAGAAGAGCTATGAGACTGATGAAAGGATTGGAAGACATGCCTTACACTGAAAGACTCCCAGGAGCTCAAAGTCTTCAGGAACATCGCTTTGGTAATGGACTCTTAACAGAATTCAATGGCCAGGAGCTGAAGCTAGACAAATTCAAGCTAGAAATAGAGTGCACATTTTTAACAATGAAAGTGAATCGTGTAAATCACTGGAATAATTTAACAGGGCTTGTGGTACACTTAGCATAGCTGGCAATTGGTAACTCAAGATAGAATGTTATTCCCAAATATATGCTAGGATTCAAGCAAGGTTGTTCCATGGCATATGTTATACAGGAAATCAGGCTGTCTGGACCTTACTGACTAGGAAAATACACTTGTACCGTACCTGCTGAGGACTTTTTCTGCTTACAGAATCTCCTGCTGGTGACCCATGAGTTGGTTCTGCTCCGTTTGCACCTCCTGAGAAACAGAAGTAGAAAAGAGGAGGCCAGAGATGCTGTCCTAATGTATTAATTGGATCCTTATGAACAATTTGAAGTAAGTTTAGCCACAAGTCAAAGAGGTTATTTCTCTGTACAACAAAGAGTATATTGGAATACCACAGGAGTTCCTAACCCCATAGCATACATGTAAGAGAAACGAAGCTTTGTAACATTGTGGCATAATCACTGGGCAGTTGGTTCCCATAAATGGGATGCTCCTGTTCCTTGGGAAGCGATTATCCATATCATGGAGGCTGTTGATACTCCTTTTGGAGTTTTCCATTTTCTTTTAATGTCAATGGAAGCAGCTCTGCAAGTCCAGTATCCTATAAAAACCTTCATCAAACCAGACCATAAGGCCAAGGAGAAAGAAGGTGCCAGCTCTATTTTCTATAAGTATTTTCCCTTTTAACAGGTGTTTTTCTTCTGTCTCTTCCCTTTAAAAAAATTAAATTTCCTCTGTGTCTGGTTTCCTTTAATTTACGGCGTACCTGGAAAGCCCCAGTCCTCAATGTCAGTAGAACTATTCAAACTCTAAAAGAAGAAGGTACTTCAGTAATTATAGCTAGCAAGCCTAACCTGTTAATACTTAAGTGAAACTCTAGTGGAGTTTGATAGGAAGATTTCAGCAAGGAATGCAGCAATGATCCCATTCATTTCTTTTTCTGTATTCATTTTTTTAAGCATTGTTTCCTTTCTATATTTTCTGTCCTTTCCATTTTTAAGATCCTTTATTTTAATGTCAAAATTGACCTCATTCCTTTAAAATATATATAACATCTGGGTTTCATTTTCCATCAACCATTCTCTTTCAGCTATGTATTCCTTCTTTTTTTACGTATGTTGCCTCTATATTTTATTACAGCAGAGAGTCAATTATCTGGAAGTTGATTATGAAGAAAGTCAATTAACTGGATGGTTTTGTATTATGCAGGCTGCATTTGGGTTTTACTCATCAGTGAGATAGCTGTGCATTATTTATTTACTAGCGCTTTGAGATTTTAAAGCATTATATGGCATGATACCTTTATTTCTTGGTTTTTAATATTTGCTGTAAAATACAGTAATTAAAGTATACCACACTTACTTGAACCAAGCAACAAGTGGTGGGCGCAGAGGGGGAAGAGCTTTGCCTTAGATTTGAATACCTGTCCAGGCAGGCAGTGGGCAGCTTCAGCTTTGCCCTGGGCTTGAAGCCAAAGCTAGAGACACTGCCTACCTTGGGCCAAGGTGGCTTGTGTGGTAAGGGAGAGGGCTTCCTCCTGGGGGAGCATACAGGACACCATGTGATGGGGAGAGGGAGGAAGTGCAGGAAAGACCTGTCTTTGAGGCTTAGGGGAAAAACTGTGTAGCCTGCCTCCTGCTTAGTATCTTCTCGCCCACCCCCAACCTGCCCCCATGCCCCTTGCTTACCTTTTACACTGGTTCTGACCCCTGCAGCCCCAACACAGCTGGGTCAGAGCGGCAGCTGCTCCTTTTGCCTGGCTGAACATGCCTGGTAGGGGACACCACTGCTCTCTACCACAGAGTTGGAACAGAGCAGCAGAAGTTAATTGCAGGGGGGAAGGAGTATGGGGTGTCAAGGGGCAGGCATGCAACAGGGGTGTGCAGGGGAAGCAGGGGCAAGCATAGGCACAGGGGTCAAGGGATGGGGGTCAGGAAGAAGAGGTCAGAAACAGGAATGGAGATAAGAGGTATTGGCAGGCAGGTATAGGGATAAGAGTGGGGCAAGCAGCTGGAGGGGACACCTGGTGGAGGGCAAGTGACAGGAGACAAGGACAGGTGGGTGGCAGGCAGGAGGGGGAAAGTGGCAAGGGGGCAGGCAGAGAGGGCAAAGGGAAGAGGGACAAAGGATGAGGGGCGGCCCATATTCTCCCTGCTACTGTTTTCTCACCCACAGCTCTTGAGAGTAGTAAAAAATTTAAGAAAACAGCCCTCCATTAATTAGATTCTATACATGAAAAATTATAACATATTTATAATTCTCCACATATAAAATGTAATTACTTGGGGGTCATATTAAATTCAAAGTCACTTTGGATTTGGGTAAATACAGTAGTTTTCAGTACTTCATATTTTGGTGTTTGATTATCTGGAAAAAATAATTATCCAGAATGATGGTGACACTAGTTACTCTGGATAATTCATGTTTTATTCTATTGAATACATTTTCTAATACGTGTTCCTCCCATGCACACTTTTTTTTTTTACAACTTCTCAAAAGTGGATATTGTTATACTGACTCAGCAGCAAAGACAAAGCAGTAGTGATTCCATTGAATCCTGCAGAACATCACTCTTAAAAACGAATCCTCCCTCTTCCACTCCAGATCTCTACTACCAGAAACCAAATGGTACCCAGACTGGACTGGCCAAATTGGGTACAATATTTAACCATCTGCAGTGGAAGATGTGTGTTGGGATATGGTTGAAATGGTGCATATATGACTGCTCACTGAAGTAATGATTGTATGCACTTCTGTAGGAAAGGGTTAGGGCTGAATATATTTATATGAGAGGTCAGAACTGAACACATTTAGAGACAGCATGGAGCTGTGTGCCCTCCCTGCTAGGAGGTTTTGGGGTACATATATGGGTACAATTACACTTAGTCAGAGGTGTAACTAGCAAACTTAGTGCCATGGGCAGAAGTGCTCTCACGTGCCAGAGGGCAGCACAGGAGTGACTAACATAGGGAATGCTGAACATTTGAGTGCAGTAGGATGTTGCCGGTGCTGCCTTGATATCAGTGCCAAAGGTCAGTGCCCCATATTGTGCTACTGCACATAATTTTGTGCATGGGGTAGAAGGGGAGGAAGGCATAGGTTGCATATCCTTCCAGGAGTGAAGTGCATTTTATGTAGTTCTTCTGCAGTAATCCCTTGCAGTTGAAGATAATTGTCTTCCATGATTGTCTTATGTGTGTCTGAATACGGCTGATGAGGCCTATCTGGAATTGACAGACTCTACTGCAGCTTAGAAATGTGTTTCCGTGCAGGGCAGGTGGCGCTGGATTCTTGATTTCATCTGCAACACGCTGTTTCTGCTGCTCCTACTTTTCCATCTCCTGTTTGTTTTCAAAGTACTGAGATGCCAGCAGCAGACTCTTTCTCCATTTGAGGTGGTCTTGGGTGGTAGTCTCCCACTAGTTAACATCAATGTTGCTTTTTTTTTTTTTTAAGCTGGCCTGGAGGACATCCCTCAAACATCTACACAGAAAGGAGCATGGGGATGGGTGCTACACTTTCATGCATGGAGCTATCTCAAGACTCTATGTAGTCCATGGACACTCCTACAGCAGCTCTATAGATCAGAATTTGCAAGCAAGCCCAAGGAGCCCACATCCAGGAGAGAGGCAGGATGGGGTCAAAAGCATGTCAAAAGCATCCAAGCCCAAAATGGCGGTGGTTGGGATGAAAAGGGTGGGAAATGAATGCAGCAGCGCTTTTCAACCAGTGCAAGCTCCCTGATGTGCCGTGGGAATTTGGGAATAATGAGAAGTAAGTTCTCCAGCCGCCTCTCGCTCACGGTTAAGCTGCATCAAGGAGAGTCCCAGAAGAGTCCGGCACACGTTGGCTGTGAGGAATGTGCGGATGGTAAGCCTCTGAACAGCTGCACTGCCAAATTTTACCACAGCAACAAGCAAGGTATGAGCTCCTAAGTAGGGGGATGGGGAATCCCTTCACGGATGTGCTGCAGAAAACGTTTTATTAGCGCACATGGGCCTTGAGCTGGAAAAGGTTGATAAACACTGGAATGCAAGTTGACGAAGGACACTGAGAGGGCTACAAGGCGACATGGCCAAGGGTGGGTTGGCACAGGGTGGACATGGGTTGGTCGTGTGTGACTGCATGCATTTTGCTGCTACGAAGGGGCAGGCTGCACAAAAGCCTTGTCTAATGTTTCTCCCACTGACTCGTCTTGTTTAATAATATCTTGCTTAATGTTCCAGCTTGTTTAGTGTCCTTCCCGGCCACTGGTGCTGGCCCTATTCAAGCCCTTAATCCTCATTCCTGATCTCCCCAAGGATGGGCGTCTTTCCTGCGCAGCTCCCTCACGAGCTGGGAGAGGCAACGGGCAGAGGCCGGCCGCCGGCCCCCTCATCGCCCCAGCACTGCCCACGTGCAGCCACCGCCTCGGCCCGCCCCGCCCCTCTGCCAGCACTAAGGCGGGCTCTACTGTCGCCAACCGCCACCCGTGACGGGCGTCCATTACCCACCATTGAGAGAGGAGGTTTAAATTGATAGGCGGATACAGACACCCAGTGGAAGCTGTAGGGCGGGGCAAAGGAGGGGGCGGTGCTCGAATGGTAGCTTGGCGAGGTTGCTATGGCCTGGCTGGAGATGGGCTCTGAGGCGAACCAATGAGCGTTGGCACGGGGCTGGATGGACGCCGCTGCTGACCAATGGAGAGGTTGGTGCGACCCTTGTGGGCGGGAGTAGTGGGGGCGGTGGGAGGAGGGGGGGTGTCCGAGTGGCGCTAAAAGACCCCCGAGGAGGGGGCGGAGCGGGGAGTGCGCTGAGGGACTGGGCGGGAGGCGCTGGCTCTGGGGGTGCTGCGCAGGTGAGGGGCCGTTGGGGGGTGGCGTGTGGCAGGGTCCCGCTGGCCGCATTGTGCGCGGGGGCGATGGCCGGGGCGGTGCGTCCCTTCCCCCGCCGCCGGGTGGGTGCGGGGCGCGGGGAGGGAGGGGGTGTCTCGGCAGACAAAGACCCTGCCGCTTTCTGGAGCCTCCTTCTCTCCCGCCTGCAAGCTGCTGCTGCCGGGGAGAGCGACGCGCTCCCTGCCCACCTCCTCGGGATCGATCATGCGAGGTGGCCATTTTCCCCATCTCCCCCCGCAGCCCGGGCGCGGGGTCCCCGGGGCGGGCGCTGCGCAAAGCCGGTGCGCGGGGTTGGAGGGGGTCCAGCCGCGCCAGGATCGTGTCCCTCTTGTCGGGGGGCGTGGGCGAGAGGCAGCCCGTCCGCCGGCGTTTGGCCAGGCAAACGCCACGGGCATCGGGCAGGGGGTGGTTTGCCTACCCTGGGAAAGCCGCGGTGCAAGTCGCAGAGCTGGGTCTTTTGTCCTTCGTCTGGGAAGTGGGATTTGTAGGCCCCTCGCTTCCCTCCCCAAGTCGTTGTGTTATTACTGAGCCTAAATCGGGGAAGGAGCCGGAGCTGGAAAATGGCTGGCTGGCACTCGGATGCTTTGGGAGAACGATAACGGTTTGAAGGGTGATCGTGTTTCTGCGGAGAAGGAAGAATAGAGTCTCTGGATATTCCTGCCCTTGAAAACGCGGTGACTGCATTGAGCGCTGCCACTCCCCATCTCTGCGCTGCTCGCTCTCCTCTTGTGCAGTTCATTGTTAGTAAAATATGTGGGTCTGTTGTAGTGTTTTTCTGAGGGCTGGATTTCTACATGTGAAAATGTAAGGTGTATTTTTTTTTTTATTTCACCCTCTAGTGAAAAGCCCTCATTAAAGCAAACCACTGTTGATTTTGTTTTTTGTAGAGGTGTCCCTGTTTTGGCAAACTGAGCTTACCCCGAGTCGCCCAGTAACCTTTGAGTTGATGCCAGAAATGGAAATGTAATCTCCTGCCTCCCCTCCACCCCCTATTTGTGGTCCCTTAATATTAAAATGCATATCAATTTAATACTAGTTAACCTGCTCCTTAAGAATATGTTCTGACATTATAATGTCCACCCTATAATTCTGCTAATGAATAATAACCATTATCTGGATTAATTTTGATTATAAACTTCATTTGTTTCTGAGGTCTAGTTTTCTTTAAGCATAAGCTTTGAGGGAAACAGGACTAATTGATATTACAAATGATAAATTTTATAGGAAGCAACTTGCCAGGCCAACTTAATTTTTCTTGGTGGTGCGTGCCTTACAGAGGAGGGGAAACTAGGATGTTGCAGATCTCCTTCTGCTACAGAGTGAAGTCATGATCTAGAATATAAGAGATGAGTAGCTTTTTGGAATCTGGTGGAAGGTGCTCATATTTTAAACTTGTCTTGACCTAAGCGATGGGTACAGTGTGGATAACAACTTTTTTTTTTCTAGCTGAGATAAAGAATCTACTAGAACTCCTCCTGCATCTGGTGGCACTTCCTGCAGCTCATTTTTTCTTCTCTACTAACAAAAGTCTATTGATGCAAAACTGATGAACTTCCACACCATTTGGAAGAAGCATCTCCAGATCAAGAGTTAACTGGAGTATAGTAAGTGAAGCTGTTTGCTTCACAGCTCTGTGGTTGACTGGATGACCTCATATTTGTTTTACACTAGCCTCCTTTAACGTGGTATCAAGTGAATATGCTGTAGATACGGATACAGCTGTATGTATGCTCACTTGAGAGTAGATCTATGCAATAATTGAATCTCCCAATGTACTGTTATATCAAAGGTAACAAAGGTCCAGTTTATACCCAACCACTTATTAGCTTAGCTGATCCTTTGATAGTCTAATGCCCTAAATGTTTGGAATAGTTTCAAATTTTACTATAAAAATAATTCTGATTAATAAAGCAAGAGACTTAGTGACCTGAATACATGGTGTGTAGTAAGAGCTTCAGTTTCTTTTTTTTCCTTTCTTTGCTTTTTCCTATCCAAAAAAAATAATCTGGCTTGATCTTCTTGGTCTTAGGCACTTAAAGCTAAAATTGTGTAGTTGGAGAAGTTTTAATATAATGGCAGTTGCATGAAGACACTATCTTTTTCTGAGTCTAATTCTGTCTTCTAGTCCAATGGTTCTCAATGTTTTTGGACATGAGGCACCCCTCTGAAAATGTCAGCCTTTGCTTTTCACTCCATCTTTTGACTATAGAAAAATAACAGTAATTCTTCTGTTGCAAAGAACTCTTACTGCAGCAGGTCAGAATGTTTTAACACTGAATTCCTATTTGAGAACTCTGGGTTGATCTTGTCAATGATGTTGGCATGCCTAACAGTACTAATGTTGTGAGGCACCCTGTAGGACCCTTGAAAGGATCTCCGTTCACCCCATGGTGCTATGGCACACTGCCTGAGAATCACAGTTTTAGTCTAAGGGACAAGATTGATACAAGTTCAACAGTGTTTATCAAGCGACTTCTTTCTCAGCTCCTCTCCAGTACTTTGTAGTAAAACTGAAATCAATTTCTTAGTTACTTTACATCTTTATTCCTAAAATAGCTTGAATTGTATAGTTTAAGAGTTTGGAAAAACTTCAGAACAATAGAAGCTAATACTTATTGTAGTTGAAATAGTAGAAATGTGAGGATATAAGTAAGCAGAGTGTGGTTAAAACTGGCCACAACTCAAGTATAAGTACCTGTGAAGGAAAATACTCTAAATTTTCCTAAAGCTAGACTAAAAACATTATCTTACTGTACTGCTTTGTGGTTTTTATCTGGTTATTTAATCAGAATTAGTTTTGGGGCAGTATCTTGTATTTGTTTTTTCACTAGGTATAACTTCACTTTGTGGTAGGTCTCGGGCTCTGTTTCCTTCTAAACTTAACAGTAACTTAAATATTTAGGTTATGTAATGTAAAGTTACTCTTGTTCTATGGTTGCGGCATGTTGAGGTCCCTGCTTACAATACATGGACTCAGTACCATAGCAAGTGGAGGGCGAGCAGGATGACCGCCCTAGGTGCTGAAGCAAAAGGGTGCCAAAAGGTGATGTCGAGTCAGGGGAAGGTGTGTGGTGGAGCCATGAGCACCTTGTTGGGGTTGGGGGCATGGGGAATGGGGGAAGGTGGCTTCTGCCACTGAGTGTACTCCTGGGCAAGTGGAGGTGGGTGAGAACATGTGCCCCCTGTATTTGTGCACATGGTGAGGGTAGGCTGCTGCTGTGGGCTTTGTCCTGGGTGCCAGCCTTCCCAGCTACGGTTCTCTCTCTCTCGCACTCTCATTTTAACAAAGGCCATTCCATGTGTTGATACTTAATAGTACTGCTATATACAAACTAAAATAATACTGTGTTCCTTATTTGGCAACATTAAACTCAGTAACTTCAGGATTCTTTTATAAATGTACTGTAACTTAGACATCCAAAAAAAGTAATAGAAAATAGTTAACCAATATTTTCTAAGTTCAGTGGTTTACTTATGAAATAACATTTGCTGAAGTTTTACTTATGACTGATGTATCTCTTCTCTGTCCAACAAGGTGACTGCTAGTGGACACCTCCATTTCTGTAATGGCGCAGAGATCCGGACAGGAAGACCCAGAGAGGTACCTCTTTGTGGACAGGGCTGTAATCTACAACCCTGCTACCCAGGCTGACTGGACTGCTAAAAAGTTGGTGTGGATACCTTCAGAGCGCCATGGCTTTGAGGCAGCCAGCATCAAGGAGGAGAGAGGTGATGAAGTGCTGGTTGAACTCGCAGAGAATGGAAAGAAAGCATTGGTCAATAAGGATGATATTCAAAAGATGAATCCCCCCAAATTCTCTAAAGTAGAAGACATGGCAGAATTAACTTGTTTAAATGAAGCCTCTGTATTGCATAATTTGAAGGATCGATATTATTCTGGACTCATCTATGTAAGTATTTGTCATTAAGTTCTCTTTTAGAAATCTTTGTAGTGTTAATTTAGCCAAAATTCATCAAACTGCTTCATTTGGTTTTTGGGGGTTTTTTTAATGTGGAAAGGAGGAAGTGGCCTGGCCTTTGGTTTGTGTTGGCCATAGGCTCTTTCTGTGTTATACTGTTTATAGTCTTAAAGGCTACTGTAACACAAAGAATAAATTCTTCCACTGGAATGTTATAACCAAGATGTGTTTTAAAGATATAATACTGATGACAAGTCTTGGGTGTGTTCCTAGTTAAGTATGTCTGAGGAAGTACTCTAAGTGACACAGTGAACAGTATCAAATTTCTAGTGAAATTGTGCTAGCTAGCTTTCAAAATCTAACATAAATTTAATTGCCATTTATTAATACAATGTATGAACAAACTGTTTTGTTTTAGTCTGACTAACTGCATGTTAAAGATGGTAATGAGATGTTGTGGTATATTCAAATAATGTAGGGGTAGGAATGTTAAATGTTTCTTTTGGAATCCAATATAAACTTACTAGGCCAGGAAAGAATGTATTCACTACTTAAAATAAACTGATAAGATACAGTTAACTTTTTCAATGCATTGGAAATAGAAAGTGAAACATCTAGTTTATCACTATTTTCCTTTTGGAGTTAAGTCACAAGGGGCGATTGCCTCCTCTCTAAAATAAAGTAATGGGGTTAGTGTTACAAGAAGGTCTGTAGGACTATGGTAAGACTGGCATCTGTTCTCTTTGGCAAATTTTAATTGTCATTTGCCATCAAGCTACAACTAGACACCATTTCTTTTTGGACAAGGAAACATCTGTTTGGCTCATTTTGGTAGACATTAGTTCCAAACAAACTCAAACTTCTTTAATTCTTGAGTCCCTTTACTGGAGGGCTAACCTGTTTTTGGTTTTGGAATATTTCACATTGTTTTTAAAACTAAACAAACTGGATGCTGAGCAAGGAATTTATATATGCACCATGGGCTAGTGCTTACAATGAAGACCTTAAATGTCAAAGTAGACAGTGTGAGGACTTGAACAACAAATATAGATATGAATGCTTCTCTGGATAAAATTGAGAACCTGTCACTTTCTATTTAAATAAATGGTGCTGTGTTTTGAAACATTGTGTGATTGTGTGGTGAATTTTAAAAATAACACTTCCATACGGGAGTTCGTGTATTTACATATGATTTCATTTAACTTGTATGTAGCTGATATACCTATGCCTCATCTAATTCCAAAAAAGGTGCTTGTTTGTTTCCATTCTTTAATCTGACCATTGATGCTGTCTCTAAAAGTGGTCTGTGCTATCAGGATTTCTTGAGTCACATCATTGCTACTGCAACAGCATCTTGCTAAAATAAGTTTTCCTTCAGTGTGGAAAGAGGAGAGCTTGAGATCAAGATGATTCCGCAGTTTCATGAGTTAAACTAAAGATCTGAGTGAAGAGGGTTGTGTTAATGGATGCTACCCTTACCAAGAATAGTATTAATTCTTTAGCCAGAGTGAATTGAGTTGAGGTCACAAGTTTAGTTAGTCAAAGCTATGAGTGGTTCCCTGAGTATTAAAATTAAATAGTAAAGACAAATGAGGGCAGCAGCAGCTGTTTTTATGGTGAGGAAGAAGTAGCTTCTTTGAAGTCAAAAAAAATATTTTCTAATGGTCAATTTTTCTTACTATAGTCTCTTTTTATGAACTGGTTGTATACAGTTGTATGAAATGCAGTGTTTGAATTCTGAAAAAAAATACAAAAGTGGCTATAATTACTCTACTAGGAGGGAGGAGGTAACTGTCTGTGCAAGTAGATGCATCTCAGTTCCTTGGTTTGTTTTTGTTTTTGCTTGTCCTTCTCCCCCACCCCAGCAGAAGGTCTGGCCCTCGTCCATAAATCATAGTTCAAGACAAAAGCGGAAGAACTGCTGGGGCACTGGGAGGTATCAAAGCTGAGCTCAGTGGTTAAATCTTGGAAAGATGGGATAACTGAGGGTCATTCTCCACACCACCCCCTCCCTTTATTTTATTTGGACCATCCTTTAGAACAGGAGTTCTCAACTTCTTTCTTCCTCAGCTGCACCCCCCACCCAGAATGCTCCAAAAACATGCCATGGCCCATCTGTGCCACAACAACAGTTTTCCTGCATATCCAGAAGATTTAAAGCCATATTAAATTGATAGTTATACAGTTAAACACACACAGTGCATAGTATAAAAAGAATAGATGCAAAACAATAGCATTTGACATGGATACACATGTATCTTTCCCCAGTGCAGAGGTGCGAGCCCAGGTGTGGGCATTGAGCAGATAGGTGCATGTCTAACCAATGCTTAGATCATTGGTTCCCAAACTTGAGGCACAACCCAAATCATGGTCATAGGGGGCCCTCAATAGGGTCACGAAGGGTCCCCATGTACCCTCACCTATAGCCCAGGAGTAGTGGGCATGATGAGGCTACTGCACACACAGGGTAATGGCAGCTCCCCTGCTGTTGCCACACCACTTCCTGCAGTGCTGGGTCGCGAGGTCCTGTTGGTGGCTAATTTTTCTGCTGCGACCCTAAAGGTTGGGAACCACCATCTTACATGTGTGCACTGGGGGTAGGTAGGTGTACTTGTACTCAGTGCAGAAGCGCAGGCATCCAGGTGCATGCACTCAGGAGGTGAGCATGCATTTGTGCCCAGTGCAGAGATGTGTGCACCAGGGAGGTAGGTGCATGTGTACCTGGCCCAGAGGAGTGCATTGGGGAGCTGGGTATTCATATGTCACCTGCAGAAGTGTGTGTGTGCCCAGACCCATGTATTGGGGGCAGGCAGGTATGGAGGTAACTAGTGCAGAGGTGCATGCACTCAGAAGGTGACTGGGTATACATGTATCCATGGCAGAAGTGCAGGAGCCCAGGTGCATGCATGTGTACTATGGGGTGGGTGTGCTGGCATAGATCCCATTTGTCTGCCCACCTGCTTATCACCGCCTGCTGATAGGTGCCTTTGGTGTAGGTGCCACTGCTGTAGTAGGCAATGACAGGGATCTTGTGGCAGAGCAGGGCACACTTGTACTGGTGCAGCTGGCAGTGGGAGATGCAGTTTATTTTGGCAGACCCCCTGCAACCTGCTTGCAGACCCCCAGTTGTGACTCACTGTTCTAAAAGATAGTTTTGATACTTCATCAATCTGTTCAGTCCTTCTTCCCTTCCCTTCCCCCCCACAGTTTTTGCTTGGACTACAGATGGTTCTGCAGTATTTCATATTTAATTTCAAATAAATAGTTTAGTGGTCTTCCTTGAGCATTGATACCACCGCTGCAGCTTTGTCTGACACTTAGTTAGGTGCAGCTGGGTGTAGCTGAAACTAATATGTAGCCTCAACATCCCTTTTTGAAGGTGTAGATGGAACTAACCATTGTATCACTAACAAAAAAACAAAACCAAACCATCAGTGCAAGATATTAACTTGCTGTTATACTACCCTTGTATTACTATGGAATCATGTAAATGCAAGAATTTAGACCCTGCTTTTATCTAGATTCAAAATTAGGGTGGTTTAGCTCATTTGTATTACTACAGCAGGAGGCAACATAAAAGATGCAGCATAACTACTATGTACTCCAGGACTACAGCAGTTCCACCTCCTTTTTCTAAAATGCCTCGATGTATGTTTGTCCACATCCTGAGATGGAGCATCAACTTTGTCCCTCCTCAAGAGTAGCGTTGTTGCAGTCTATAATGCAGATGGAGAGAGGCTCTAGTAATAACTAGACTAAGATTTTTAGTAATCTAAAATGGATCGTCATCTCACACAGCAATGAGAACATTCTTCCTGGCCTCTGAATAAATCTTGGGTGCTTCCTTGATTAAAAGGATAACTAATTTTTCAGCTTCTTGCCTGCCAAGTACAGGACTAGGATAACTTGGCTTCCTATCCTAGAAAGTGGTGGGTTTTTCTTTTTCTGTTGTGTAGCGTTCACTGCCTTTCCCTCCCTCCCTGTCTCACCCTGCCCTGCTTTCCTTTACCTGTCTATAGCACCTGCTGCTTTCCTGGTCCAGCAGTGGTTTTGTTTTGTTTTTGTTTTGTTTGAGGTTTTTGTTGTTGGATTTTTTTTGGCTTTTTCCCAGTGAATGTCTTACTCTGACTGCTTTGGTTGTCTGTGCTATAGTATCTTAAACTTCTTGAGGATTCCAAATTATTGAACATTTAAAAGGAACTATCAGGTTTTTCAGATTCAGAGCAAATGTTACTTTTAGGCCCCCTCTATACTTTACATTTAAGGTGCGACTAAGCAGGTAACTGCATCTTGAGTTGTGACCCAGCTCATGTTCAGCCAATTTTTAATGGCATGATAAAACAAGGCTAGGGGCAGCATTCAATATGCTTTGAGCCCTGCAGCCTGCACTGGATGCAGGGCTGGCAGTTGGGAATGCTGCCCCTGCAGCAAGCCCTGCCAAACCCTGTCTGCCACTGTGTTCACAGCCGCAGGAGCCAGTGCAGAGAGGGAGCCTGAGATTGATCCACACTTTCCCTTCACTGGCAGTAAGGTACAGTGGGATCTAATTTGCAATCCCACAACTGCACGTCCTGCCATGGCAGGAGACGTGGTTTTGTGGATTGCACATTAGATCTCATTGCACTTTTACCTGCATGTGTAGAGGGGCCTTTATGCCTGTACCTGCTTTGCTTCATGTTGTGACGCTCTGGGACCTCTGCTTAAGCTTTATATTGGACACCATTTTAGTAACTACTGCACAGAAGCTGAGGATGATGCTTATTTGGCGTGCCTTCAATCTCAAGACTCTATTGGAGTATATAGCCAGACCTTTTACGATCTGGCTTTCAAGCTCAAACTAAGGTGGGAATTGCTTGGAGCTCTTAAACTGATCAGATTCTCTGCACATCTCTTCAGGGCATTTTCCTGATGGTCCCTGATAATTATGGAGCAAACAAAGATTGTATCTTCATGACAAAGTTGCCGTGTTTGTGTTTGAAAGCTCCAAACTCAAGATTTCCTGTAAATGTTGTGACTACTGATTTGATGCAGTCTGTAGAAAAACAGGCTTTTGATATATGTGTTCTTAATAAGTTTTAAAGGTTTCTCTCCATTTTTAGCAGGTCTGTAAAATGAGATCTGATTTGTTTATGGAGATGCCATATTGTTTAGTTTAGGGTCCAGATATGCTAGAGAGGAAAGAGTTCCTCAAAACAACTGGTCACATCTTAGTAAGTAGAGGGCATAACAGTGGCAAGTAGTTAGAATATCTGACTTTCTAGGCTGAAGCTTATGGTGAAATGAGAATAACAACATTGTTTTCTATAGAAGAAAATATTGTGAAATGTTGAGCCCTTGCATGTGCTAGATGGTTAATAGAGAGCTCCTCATCTTGCAAAGAAGTTACTTGAATAGAAGCAAGTTGTAATTAGTAATACGGAAGTTTTTTTATCCAAGGTAAAAATCAGTGTTTGCAAACTGGAATGGAACCCCCTTGTAATACGTATTGAGTGGGTAAAGAAATGAGTGGTTTAAAAAATGAGCATTGAAACTGTTACATTTCACATTTGATGTTATGGCAGTCAATATTTAGAACTTAACTTTGATTTATTAAAAATAGTTTGAATAGAATTTTTACTTGAATCTAGCCTGTACATGTCTACTGAAACTTTTATAGGGGAAAAAAAAACAATTGGACTGAAGGAAGTTGTTAGCTAAGCTCCTGGAACTGATAGCAGTAGCTACTTTTTCAAGTGTAGAGATTTGTTTTCTTCATTTCAATGACTAGTTCCTTTCATAGCTAAGAAGATCAGTGCATTAATTTTAAAGAAAAAGGAAATCTGACTTTCTTCTTCAATCTGTGAATAAAAATGAGGACTAAAGGATAAAGATCATAGAAAGTTGGGGTTGGAAGGGACCTCAGGAGGTCATCTAGTCCAAACCCCTTCTGCAAAGCAGGACCATCCCCAACAATATCATCCCAGCCAAGGCTTTGGCTAGCTGGGTTTTAAAAACCCCCAAGGATGAAAAGCCCACAACCTCCCTGTAACCTGTTCCAGTGTGTTACCACCCTCCTAGTAAGACTCCCTCCTCAAAATACCTAACCTAAACTTTTCTTGCTACAACATGAGACTGTTGTTCCTTGTTCTGTCATCTGCCACCACTGAGAATAGTCTAGCTCCATCCTCTCTGAGACCCACCCCCCCATTCAGTTATTTGAAGGCTGCTATTAAATCCCCCCTCTGTTTTCTCTTCTGCAGATTAAGTAAGCCCAGTTCGTTCAGACTCTCCTCCATAAATCATGCTCCTCAGCCCCTGAACCTTTTTCATTGCCTTGTGCTTGACTCTTTCCAGTTCATCCACATCCTTTCTTTTAGTGGGAAGCCCAGAACTGGACACAGTACTCCAGATGTGGCCCCACCAGTGTCAAAAAGAAGGTAATAATCACTTCCCTTGATTTGCTGGCAGTGCTCAGACTAATGCAGGCTAGTATGCTGTTAACCTTCTTGGCAACAAGGGCACACTGACTTATCCATCTTATTGTCTGCTGTAACCCCTGGGTCCTTGGCTGGGCAGTTCTGCAGAAAGTCGGTCCCCAGCCTGTACTGGTGCATGGGATTGTTCTGTCCTAAGTACAGGACTCTGCACTTGGCATTTGTTGAACCTTATGAGATTTTAGTCCAGTCCTCCAAGTTGTCGAGGTCTCTCTGAATCCTAGTCCTACCCTCCACTTATCTGCTACTCCCCCCAGCGTGATGTCATCCATAAACTTGATGAGGGTGTACTTCATCCCATCTTCCAAGTTGTTGATGGAAACATTGAACACAACTGGTCCAAGGACCAACCCCGGGACATTCTGATTGATGCTAGCTGCCAGCTAGGCAGAGAACCATTGATTTACTCCCTTTCGAACCTGATAATTTCATCAGTTTTCCATCTACCTTATGGTTCATTCATCCAACTTGTACTTCCTTAGCTTGCTTGCAAGAATGTTGTGGGAGACCATATCAAAGACCTTGCTAAAGTCAAGGTAGAGCATGTCTGTTGCTCTCCCTGCATCTATAGAGCCAGTCTCCTCATTGTAGAAGGCAGTTGGGTTGGTCAGGCATTGACTTGCCCTTGGTGAATCCATGCTGACTGTTCCTAATCACTGCCTTCTTCTCCAAGTGCTTAGAAATGGATTCCTTGAGGACCTGCTCCATAACTTTTCCAGGTACTAAGGTGAGGCTGACCGGTCTGTAGTTCCTTGGATCCTCCCTTCTTCCCTTTCTTAAAGATGAGTGTTATTTGCCCTTTTCCAATCATACAGGACGTCCCCAGGCTGCTATGAGTTTTCAAAGATAATGGTCAGCAGGTCTGTAATCACACCAGTCAACTCTCTCAGTACGTTCAAGTGTATCACTTCCAGCCCCACGAACTTGTAAGCATCCAGCTTTTCCAAATTGTCCCTAACCTGTTCTTTCACCACTGTCAGCTGCTCACCTCCTCCCCAGGCTGTTGCTAGGTACAGTAGTCTGGGAGCTGACTTTGTCTGTGAGATTGAGATAAAAAAGGCATTGAGTACTTCAGCCTTTTCTGCATCATCTGTCATTAGATTGCCTCCCCCAGTTCAATAAGGGACCTGTGCTTTCCCTGATCTTTCTGTTGTTGCTGACATACTTGTAGAAACCCTTCTTGTTGACCTTCATGTCCCTTGCTAGCTTCAACTCCATTTGCACATGAACAATACTCTTATTCCTCTTTAGTCATTTGTCCAAACTTCCACTTCTTCTAAGTTTCCTCTTTGTGTGTTAGCTTACTGAAGAGTTCCCTGCAAAACCA
>JAGPOW010002173.1:20002718-20016905 GCA_030014935.1 Caiman crocodilus
TTTTTTAAATAACTTGGAGCAGGAGGTATGTCTTATAGCAGTATGCTGACCTACAGGTGCCTTTCCTTCAGTCACAAAGTCCCAAGCCTGAAAGGTAATGTTATAGCAAGATGATAATAGGATGTTTCTGTGCAGGGGGCCAGAAACTAGATTTTAATTGCTTTGTACTATAACTAATAGAACGGAAACCTTGGTGCTAACACAGTCTAATTATAGATTGTAATGAGGTGAATCTGAAATGTTTTGCTCCTTACAGAAGAATTGTGGATAAATGTTTAAACCTTTCAATCAAGATGCTTTGGTTACTCAAGCCTGTTTAGTATGTTATAGGCAACAAAATTTACTGTTTGCCTAGCACACTCTATACAATGGCATTTAAAGAACCATCTGGCTTGCATGTGTCATGTTGAAGTGAGAGAGCAACTTGGATGACAGCACAATAATACTAGATTTCTGCTCTTTTGTGTTTATAGTGTACCAACCTTACTGGGGGGAGGTGACTATGGGGACGCCAGTGTAGCCAAGGTTTATACCAGGGGCGGGCAATTATTTCAGGTGGAGGGCCGTTTACCCAGTTTTAGCAGGCTGTCAAGGGCCGCATGGGTAGCCCCGCCCTTTGACAGGTGCCCTGCCCCCTATCAGCATCTTGGGACCAATGTCCCAGGGCCAGCACTGGTAGGGCCCAAAGAAGGGCACAGGCTGGCAGGGGTCAGTGGAGCCAGGCTGGGTAGACCAGCAGGGAGAGGGGGAAGCTGGCCCAGCTCCATAGAGCCCCTGCCGGCTGGGACCCCGCACTCCTGTCACCCTGCTCTGGACCCCACCGACGCTGGCCTTGGCCCTGGGACACCAGTGTGGGCCCTGTGCTCCCGCTGGCTTATGCACCTGCTTAGTCCCACTGCCCCCCAGCCCTGTGGTACAGGCGGGGGGGCTGTGCACAACCCCAACCCCCTGCTTGCTGGCAGGGAAGAAGCTGGTGCTGAGCACAGGGAAAAGCAGCCCCTCACCCACCCCTGTGGCCAGCACTCCCTGCTGTAAGTGCTCGCAGCCCACGCAGGGCTGTCCGGAGCAGGCACAGGCAGCCCCACGTGGGCTGCAAGCGGCTACAGCAGGGACCGTCGGCCACAGGGCAGGGAAGGGCCTCTATCTTCCATGGCAGGAAGGGGTGGGAAAGGAGCCTGGGGAAAAGCTGAGCGCGGGGCAAGGGGAAGAGCATCCCTGTGGCCAGCGCTCCCTGCTGTAGCCGCCTGCAGCTATGCTTGTAGCCCGCAGTTCTGAGCAGGCACAGGCAGCCCCGCACAAGGCTACTTTTTGCCCCCTGCACTCAGCTTTTCCCCAGGGTCCTCCCCTGCCCTGAACCAAGAGCAGATACATATTCATTTTCTAAATTTTTTAGGGGCCCCGTGGGCTGGATAGAATGGCCTCATGGGCCAGATCCAGCCCGTGGGCTGTATTTTGGCCACCCCTGGCTTATACCAAAGCCAGAAATGGGGTTTGTTTGGTTTTTCTTTTTTCAAGTTTGCAATTTAGACCCACCAAAGTTGAAATTTTATACTGTATAGTTTTTATATAGCTGAAGACCACAGACGGCTGAAGATAAGATGAGGTTTCTTTAAACTTGTTCACGTTCTTTTTCTTAACCCTATGCCCCTAAGAGGCAATGCACTGTCAGAATATAAACCCCCATGCTATGGGGTAATGGTATAATGAACTCTGAATATATTTGGTTACAGATTATTTAGATAGTACCTCTTTATTGGCAAGATTGCAATGTAAAATATAACACGGTTGCCAGTTAGCTCTGTGCCAAAAACCTTAGTGTTCCATCATTGGATAGTATAACAAAATCCAAATTACTAAATGATATACTGCTGGCTAAAGACTTGTAAGCATCTGGAAGCATTCAAGCTCTACAATTAAGTGTCTTGAAGGAGACTTTTGTAAAACAAGCCTTTATTATAGCACTGCTTTGGTGTTTGTCTCTGGAACTTTGCCAGGAGAGAGTACATTCTAGCATTCCTGATCTCTCTCTCTCTCTCTCTCTCTCTCTCTCTCTCTCTCTCTCTCTCTCTCTCTCTCTCTCTCTCTCTCTCTCTCTCTCTCTCTCTCTCTCTCTCTCTCAACTGATACTACTTGTATCCTGTTCTTCAGCAAAACAAAACTTTGTACAATCCAAATTGTACAACAATCCAGTGCCTGTTTTGAAATTGAATTTTTAATCTTGGGTTGAACCAAAATCTTTGTTTGATTTTACATATAGGCATTTGTAATTTTAACAGAATCTGTTAAACTTGCTTTGGAGCTGTAGCCACTAAGACTTAAGATTTGCACAGTGGTTTTCATTCTGACTCTTTGGGTAAAGAAGTAGTTAGGTGTGTTCATCTGAAGTCGGGCAGAAGGCTGAGCACACTTGTACCTTGAAGACTAACTTGTAAGCTTTTTTGCTATTGATGAGCATCTGATGGTATAAAGCCGGGGTGGGCAAAATATGGCCTGAGGGCCAGATGTGGCCCGCGAGGCCATTTTATCTGGCGTGCGGGGTCCCTTTTTTTTTTTTAAAGTTAGACAATTTTAAAATGTATCTGTACTAAGTTCTTGTCAAAGATGACAGGAACCAAGGGCAGTAGGACCCAGGGGAAGCCCTGAAGCACTCCTTCAACACCAGGGCCTGCCTGGCCCTGCCCCTGCCAGCTGGACCATGTGGCTGTCCTGGCGTGGGAACCTCAGGTAAGTAGGGGAGGACAGGGGACAAGCTGGTGCAGAGCATGGGGAAAAGCACCCCCTCCTGTGCCCAGAACTTCCTGCTGCAGCCACTTGCACCCTGCATGAGCCTGTCCTGAGCAGGCACAGGCGGCCCCATGCAGGCTGCGAGTGGCTACAGCACAGGGCGCCTGGCACAGGGCAGGCAAGGGTCCGCTTTTCCCCCTGCAGTGCTTAGCACTAGCTTGTAACCTGGCCCCATGTGGCTCTGGGCTCACCTGTGAGGGCTATGCCACAATGGCAGCAGCTCCTGCTGCTCCTCCACCCCCTTCCGCTTTGGTGTGCCAGGCAGCGTTTGCCACTGCTGCCTCTGCTGCTCAGTGCATGTTGCTGCCGGCCCGGAGCTCAGCAAACACTGCCTGGCACAGTAAGCAGTGGGGGCCGCAGCTGTTGCTGCTGTGGCACAACCCCAGCAGGCAAGCCCGGAGCTGGTGCAGAGCCTAGGCTAGCAGCAAGAGCGGTTTACAAGCTGGTGCTAAGCATGGGAAAAGCAGCCCCTTGCCTGCTTCATGCCCAGCGCCCTGCGCTGCAGCCACTTGTTGCCTGTGCCTGCTCAAGACAAACCTGCGCAGGCTGTAATCGGCTACAGCAGGGAGCTGTGGTCACAGGGCGAGTGAGGGGGCTGCCTTTCCCCCCGTGCTCAGCACCGGCTCCTTCCCCGCTGGTGAGCAAGGGGTTGGGGCTGTGCTCTGCCCCATCCCCGCTTGTACTGTAGGGCTGGCAGGGGCTCTAAAACCGGACCAGGCCCACTTTCCCTGCTGGTGCAGCCCCACCTGGCTCCACAGACCCCTACCAGCCTGCGCCCTGCTCTGGGCCCCACCCAAGATGGTGCCCCACCCAAGATGGTGACCAGGGGACTTGTCAAGGGGTGGGGCTACCCATGTGGCCCTCAACAGTTTGCCACAACTTGGTAAGCAGCCCTCCACCTGAAATAATTGCCTGCCCCTGGCATAGGGCCATAGGCTGTTAACTATGAAAGTGTATTATGCCTCTTCTAAACAAGTTGGTCTCTAAAGCTACAAACAGGCAGCATATTTTGCTGTGATGCCAGTTGTGCAGTTACTTGTCCCTGGATGGAGAAGTCATGGGATGGGTCTGAAGTCGGTCTGACTACACATCAGTCCTCCAAGCCAGTTTTAAGAGTAACTGAATGCACCACAGTTCTGCCAGCAGGTGGCCAGAAGGAATACTCATGCCAGCATGTCTTGCACAGGTTCCCCTAACTCTGCCAGCACTGAGCAAAGCATCCATTGGTTGCTCAAATTGTGAGTGAGGCATTTTTTCTGGGAGGGATATCTGCGATTTCACTGCTCAGCTTGTACCTCTGACCACCTGGCTGTATTTCAGCTGCATTTTTGTTGCAACTACTGACCGTGACCCAGATCTTCCACCCTCTTTGGTTGATTGTCACTTTGTATGTGGCTGTCCCCTTGCAGACCTTGTTGGCCCAGCATTATGAACTCATGAGCAAGATGAAGCAGAAATGGCCAGGTAGATGTGAGAGGAGCTTCAAACTGTGAGTGCATTTCTTGACTGAGGAGATGAGCCAGCAACCAGTGGAAATGGATCATTGTGGCCACCTGGGATGACCAGTGGCACACAAACTTTGGCATGTTCCGGGGCACTTCTGCATAGGTAGACAAGTTCCTTTCACCACACATACAGCAGACTGGTGTCTTTTATCCATATAGTGATTGCCATATGTTTCTCCATGAAGGGTGGCAACCCCAGACAGCCTCCAACCTCTGGCAAACCATTTTGGCATGGGCAAGTTAATGGCTAAAGAGGCAGCACAGAAGGTATGCCTGGTGAATTCAACATGTGATCAGCCTGCATATTGTATACCTTGCCAAACCACAGGTCATAAACAAGAGATGCCAGCTTGGGGTTCCCCGACTGCACTGGGGCCATCAGTGGTGATGTGCATGCCATCGCATTATAGCTATGAATTAATCAACTAGAAGGGTGACTCTTTGATCATGCATCAGGCATTTTTAGGACCACCATGGCTGTTTCATGCGTTTGTGTGCCATGCCACATTCAATGTCAGGATATTTTAGGAGCCCCCTCATCCCTGAAGTGATGGAGCAGAGTTTTTCCCAACGCATCCCAGGCTGAAGCCTTTCACTGGATGCCCAGAAGGAACTATTTAATTACCAGCTTAGAAGCTGGAGGATGGCTGTGGAATGTGCTTTTGCCCATGTCCTTAGGCACCCCCAGGAAGCCTCATGTGTAAGTGCCAGTGAGTTCAACATGCCCCAGTCTGTGGTCTCTGTGTGCTGCACAATATCTGAGGCCAGGGGAGCGCTTCTGACTGAGCTGCTGCCAGTTGAGGCAGAGCAGCTCTTGGCTCCTACAAATGCTGTGCCTGCAAATTCTCAGAGGCTAGTAGCCTGGTCTTGTGTAGGTGACATGCTGGCCGGCTACCCCACCTCAAACTCTGGGCTGAGGATGGTGAATGGTAGGATGATACAGTGTACCTATCTTAAAGGCTGGCAACTGAACTTATGCTCTTGTAGTAGTCTCCAGCATGGGCAGGGGGAGTTGGGGTAGGAGAGTAGTGAGGGTGGGAGGCTGCTATTGTAGCCTTAACACTCCCCCTGGGATCTCCGCTGCACTGCCGCTCCCCAGGAACACCCTGGGGCTGTGCTCACTGCATGAGGCTAGTGGCAACCTCTCAAACCCAGCACTGGCTGCTTCAGCTGTACCTCAGCCCTGCCTCATGGCTGGCCCAAGCCCTGTGTGGCCCCAGTGCCACAGGTGGAAGGAGGAAGGGTATATGCACCCAGTGGAGACTGCCCCACTGATGGTAGATCCCCCCGCTCCCTCCCCTGGGGTGAGCTGGGGAGGACCCAGCTCAGCAACACAGAGTTTGCCCGTAGTGGCACAAAGCATAGTGGCATGTGCAGGGAGCCTGTTCCTCTGCCCTTGCCCTGGCTCCGCCACTGCATGACCAGGAGTTTCGTTGCTGTGGCAGGAAGGCCCAGTCCCTCTCGCTCTCTGTGGCAGTGGGATCTGGGCACAGGAGAGATCCCCAGCCCCAGTCCTGCCTGTGGGTATGAGGGGAAGCCATGGTTCTGCAGTTGGACAGCGCTCCCTAATGACTCAGTTGCACCTGTCGCCCCCTGCCCATGGCTCCCCACCAGTGGCCTGGGGCCAACAGTGTTGGGAGCACGGTGAAGACATCTGGGGCTGGGGCTGGGGCTGTTCCTGTTTCTGCTGAAGGTCACTAAACTAAGTATGAGCTATCAGTTAACCTTTTAACCAATAAAATTGGAGGATGCTAAACATCCATTTTTTTTTTATTTTTTTTTTTTTAAATATTTACATCCCTAGTATGTAGCCCTTTCGCTTGCGGAAGTGAGGATAATATAAAGAGTTGTACTTATCTCCTATAGTAAGGTAGCTGGATTTTGTGGCACTCCACTTCAGCAAAATGCAGGACCTACGTTGTATAAACACTTCAATTCATCTGGGATGTGACATAATTGGTGCACCCTTACTAACTAAAGGTTGTAGGGAGGGGGTTGGTTTTTGTTTTGGGTTTTTTTTGTCTGTACCAGCAGCTGATTTATTAATTAGCCATATCAGCAGTTACCAATCAGATAGCTGATTATGCAGCCCAGCAGCTTGGAGAGCAGAGTCCAGCCAGTAAGTTGGGGGTAGGGGGAATGAGTGGCGGGGTAGGGGCATAGCTCCCCATTGCTGTGCTCCCCCTCACTCCCCAGACTTGTGCAAGTCAAGGGCAGGCCCCCCACTGGGAAGAAGCCAGTACAACCCCTGGTCCTGAGCCTTTAGCAGGCAGCCTGCCCTTGCCCTGTGCACAAATCTGGTGGTAGGGGGCATGTGTTCCCTGTGCATCTTTCAGGGTTGCATGCAGAGTTGGGGAGCAGCCCTCCCACCCCAGCTTGCCAGTACCTGCTCCTGTCCCAGCCCTACTCCTTCCCTTCTTCCTTCATCATAGGGGGGCCTTGCTGCCCCCCCATGCCCCTTCTCCTGCCACAGACTCACCAGCTGGATGCTGCTCTCCAAACTACTGGGCTGCATTTTTTGCCACGTGCATGCCGTGGCTGCGCACATGTTTGCAGTATTCATCGGTGATTATTATTGGCTACAGTGGCCAGAAAAGCCGACTGCCAATTTAATGTCAACTTTCCTTTTATCAGTGCCAATCTGATATATCGGTGCGCCTCTAATGGTTAGGGTTTGCCTGCTTATTTACTTCACTGTTAATTTGCAGCATTCCCCCCATCCCCAAAAAAGCCTATTTAAATCATTATTTGTCAATCTGTGTTTGCAGTAGGGGTTGGAGTTCAGTTTCTAGTGGGTTAATGGGCTTAGAGTTGTCTTTCATCAAAACTGATCAGTCTGAATTTGTATAACAAGCACATAAATTGCCTTCCGTTCAGTGTTGAATGCTATCCTGTCTCCTGATGAGTTGCTGAAACCTCTTGCTTCTCCCTACCATCTCTTTTCTTTTCCTGATGATTCTTCTAATGCAGTCATATATTTCAGTGCAACATTTTGAATTATGAATTGATGATAGAATCCACCTTCAGTTTTCTACCATCTCCTTCATAGCCATTTGATTCAATAAAAGATGTTTAAAAAAAAAAAAGTAGAAACTTGCCTATAAACTGCGGATCTACTTCTTCCAGTAAGTGTCATTGAATCCAGGGGCTCTGCTAAGAGAACTTAAGCCCTCATAGCTATGAAATACATGGAGTCTTTGGATTTGACTTATGAATTACAAAGAGAAACTGAAGGACCTAAACCTGTTCAGCCTCAGCAAGAGGAGGTTGAGGGGGAACCTGGTGGCTGCCTACAAGCTCATCAAGGGGGATCAACAACAACTAGGCAGAGCTCTTTTCTCCCCAGCATCACCTGGGGTGACAAGGAACAATGGTCATAAGCTGATGGAGAATAGATTTAGGTTGGAGGTCAGAAGGCAATATTTTACAGTTAGAGTGGCCAAAATCTGGAACCAACTTCCCAGGGAAGTGGTCCTCACCCCTGCCCTGGGCATATTCAAGAGAAGGTTGGACGATCACCTGTCTGGGATCTTGTGAACGGAGCATTCACTCCTGCCTGTGGCAGGGGGTCAGGCTAGATGATCTGTTCAGGTCCCTCCTGACCCTACCTACTATGAAACTCCTATGAAACTATGAATTGTACTGCAGAACTATAATGCCAAGTGTATTCTATAGCTAAAGAAAGCTAACATGCATTAGTGGCTAACTTATCAAAAAGTATATTAGAGACGAATGATGAAGGGCTACTGCATCCTGGAGTTTGCTGGGAACCCTGACTTTTTTTTTTTTTTTTTAATCTTGATTTTAATGGACACTTAAAACTGTCAATTAGCAAATTTTTGTTAAGCATATGATTTTCTAATATTAACAAGGAAATACCTATACAATCATAAAACTTCTGGGCCATAGCCAGGGCTGGGTAGCAAAGAGCAGCCTATACTGGCAAAAGGTTGCCAATCCCTTCTCTGATTCAGAAGCTCCTTAGTATATCCATATAAAAAAGTCTTTTTGACTGATACTTTTGCTGGGCTAAGAGAGCAACTTAAGGGTAGCACTGATATTTCAAGCAATGAATCCTGAAAGGTAATATCATAAGCAAAGATACCTTCCCTTCTCTCTGAGAACTTACTAACTGAAGTTGATAACTACTTACTTGGAATTAGACACTCAGGCTTGGAAGGGAAATTTCCTGAAAGCAGCATAGATGCTCATAAAATATTTTGAAGTTTAAGGTTTACCTCTTTTTGGTGAGTTTAACCTTTTGCTTGCTATAACAGATCTTTAATTCATAATAACCTCTGCTAGTGAGCCAGGTAAAAAAGTGGACAGTTTTGCTCTCACACTTTCTATTTTCCTTTCTGTGATATTATTGCTATTTCATTTCTGCACAGGGGGTATTTTAGCTTGCATTTCTTTATTTTCTTTTTGTAGGACCAGTGTATCAAATATGTCCTAGTTGACATAACCTGCTCATGACTTTCATGATGAACTCACTCTCTAAAACCCAGAATCAAGCAAATAAACAAAAAGCCCCAAAAAACCCTAAATCTTATCATGGCAGAGAGAACCTTCCAGATGTGAACAGTGTAAACATCTTGTTTCATGCTTTCTGTAAACTCCACGCATTTCAAACCCCTCTTTAGAGTATTGCCGCTAGAACACAAAGTTGATGCTTCAGTGTCTACATTAGCTCCTGAATCCTTGAATTCTACTCCATGATTTAGAATAGAAGGCCTCATACCTATACTCATTCAGGAATGTGAGTATTTTGATAAGAAGGAAATGCAGAAGGAAGATCAGAGGAGGTACAGGCAGTCCCTGAGACTTAACAACACAATTGGTTCCTGAAAGCTGTCTCTTAAAGTTGAAAAGTTGCAACTCGGAACCAATTTTCTCGTAAGAAACAATGTTATAAATGGGGGATTGGTTCCTGAACCAAAGCTCGATTACCCTATTTTCATCAAAAATACCCCAAAATTTTGTGCTCTTTCAATTTTATAGATGAGTAATTGTAGCTACATTAATTATTTATATGGTAAATAGCGATCATATTGATTTGGAAGGACTTCTTTGAGGTGATTTTGCTGGACATTTTGAAAGGCTCTTGATTGGACTTCTTGATGGCTTCTTGGTTGGAGTCTTCTCAGGAGCCTTGACTGCAGCTTTTTTTCTGGAGTCTTGTCTGCTTTCTTAAAGAAAGTGTCCAAGGAAGTTCGGACAAATGTTCTCCAGGGAGATGAGCGACGCAGTGAACTTGTTCGCTGACGTGGCGTCACACCGGATCAAGTGTTTGTAAAATCAAAACTGACATCATAAAGTTGAAATGGTGTCGATTTATAAACATTGCAAGTGCAAAACGTAAGTCAGACTGCCTGTATACAAATATGTGGGAAGAGGAAGAAGAAACATCTGTGTGGGAGGAAGAGAGAACATGTAACGGTTGGGGAAGAGTAGGCTGCTTCTCCTGAGCAGTGCTAAATGTAGTAAGTTGATTTAGTTCCTACAGTTTCTTTTCTTGCTCCCTTCAAAATTTCCCCAACATTAGCTGGGGAATCTTGGTTGAAAATTATTTTTGGATCTTTACCTACAAAACAACTCATGGAATATAGCTCCCTTTGCCAAGAGAGTTTAACCACTTTGCTCCTACAGTGTCATAGACAGGAAAATCAACTGCTAGTCAAAGGCCAACTATTGAGACCTTGGTACAGATCTGTTCATTTTTAAGTCTTTTCAAAAGTGTGGCAATTTGGAAATGTCCTGAAGAAAGAGAGTGCAACTGTGGTCACCAACCAGGCAATCGGGGAGTCCCTGGCAATATCTCAGCCTGTTGGCGGGGTAGTCCCCCACAGACTAAGATCTACTGTCAGAGACAGGAGACAGTATTGGGATTATGATTGGGAGCAGCAGAATGCACGTGGGGAGCGGCCAGGACACAGTCTAGGAGCAGCGGGGTGCATGTGGCTGGACTGAGCTGTGTCCCCTGTTTCCAGGGCTGGACTGGGTGAGTGGGATGATCCCCCTCCATGCTCCCTACTGCCAGGTGAGTGGGGCCCTGGCCAGGCTGGGGGAGGGTTGGAGCCTGGCTGTCCCACCCAGGCACATGGGGGCTCCTGCTGCTACATGCACCCTGGAGGAGGTCTGTGAGGTACGTGCTGGGACCTCACCCACCCCTGCCCTGCTCCCTCCCTCACTGCAGGAGGCCTCGATCTACCCTCCCTTATAGACCTGCTGGGTGATAGGGGAGGCAGCAGATCCTGGATTACTTTTTGAAGTAAAGGGCAATCTTTTCCTTAAGGTTGGAGTCTGCTGGCATACAGAATACGCTTTTTTTTTTTTTTTCCCTCCCCTCCTACCCTGGTAGTAGGAGAAACAACACAATTCAAACTGTGTCTACATGATTATCCTGTATTTGATAATTTTGAGTATCTGCATGTCTAGATTGCATCTGAGCAGCTAAATATTCATAAGCTTTACAAGTTTGATACAAAAATGTCTTTCCTTTCAAAGAAAGAAATTGTATACCTCTCCTTTGCCAAAACTGCTAGCTGTCCAAGCTTGAGGAAGAGTCAAAATTAAACAGCTGCTTTGTGGTTTTAGTGTGCTAATACAGTATCTCTTTTTTGGTTTTGAAAACTGCAGAAATTCAGATAGCTGCGTTTAGGAGACAGTCAAATTCTCCAAACTCTGTTATTTGATGCTTAAACTATATGTGACATTTAAGAGAAGTAAAACCCAATATTTTAAAGTAATTAATATGTTGAGGTGTTAAGTTTTTTAGGTTTAATGTTCAAGAACGGTACACAAATAGCTCACAATTGGGGGAAAGAAGGACCTTTCCTTACTGCTTTTTCTTCCTTTTTAATAGTGCATTTATGTTTAGATGGTTAGCCATTTCTTCTTTGACTAAATTTTCTGAAGTGCTGATATGTTGTCTGTCTCCTTTTAGACCTATTCAGGACTGTTCTGCGTTGTCATAAATCCTTACAAGAACCTTCCAATTTATTCAGAAAACATTATTGAGATGTACAGAGGGAAGAAACGCCATGAAATGCCACCACACATTTATGCAATATCTGAGTCAGCGTATAGATGCATGTTACAAGGTAAGAACTAATTTTGGTTTACAAATTAATTGAAATCATTTGCACCTGAGCATAGGCATGTCATTGTCACCTTGTAAAATTGCAGCGTTGTTGTCTCCTAAATGTGGGAATCTTCCAACTTTAGAGACACGGATGCTTTGGCATTTGGGAACCTTGAGACACTTCATTTTTACACACAGGTGTTTTATGAGTCTGACTGGACTGGTCTTTTTCAAAAGCTCTACAGAGCAGGTTTGGGATCGGGGTCTGCTGTACCCACCTTGTGTACTGTATTTGGCTTCACCCATCTGGCCCATGGGACTCAAAGACTCAGCTGACGTCAAAGTTTTTGATGACATCAGAGTTTTAATCATGTAAGTTTAGGCTCTGTTTACAGTATGATACACTTAAGTCCAATCCTATACCTAGATGTGTCTGCTGGTATATCTGGCTGTAAATAGAAGCTAGTCAAGGTCTGTGCTGTCCCTGGCCCAAAGTCTGTAGATCTTGCAGCTACTAATTAAGCTATGAAAATGGGGAGACGCATCTGATGCTTGTTTGAGTTGTTTGTAGAGAGCCTGAAAAAGTAGCTACCTCTTGCTCAGTGGAGCTGTATTGTCTGAAGATTAGACACTTCTTCTTTATTTGAAGAAGCTACTGTTGGAGCACAGTTTGAAAACTATTGTGTTTTGTTCCATCATTCAAAAGGCAATAGGGTGTTTTCAGAAATTAGGAAGCGTCTGTAACATGTATGGTTTGAAGTAAAATTGCTATGCCCAAAATTTAAATTGAGGGGAAACTTCAAAAAAACTGTTTGTTTTGCTCCGTTCTTCCACCATCCATAAGGAACTATTTTTTGTTTATTCCTTTCAGAAATATGGGAAGTATTGTTGGCCAATGGACTTCTCATTTATGCTATGCCTTCATGATTTCATTGTCAGGGCAAAGCAAGAATTAAAGTCCAGACATTAAAATATTTTCTAAGTGCAAAGTTTCTGTTTAACGAACTGCTCTTGGCTGCTTCTGTTAGAGGAAGAGAATTGCAAAAGAAGGAAAATGCTCCTATTACATCTATAATAAGCTCCCTACAGCCATTCCTACACAGCACTTCAGGAAAGAGGTGGCCAGCAAGGAGGCTGTATTGGAGACTTGTCTGTCTCGGGTATCTATTTGGTCTCATTTACCATTCCTGAATAATTCACCATTTTAATATTAATCCTCAATATCCCCCTGAGGCAATAGAGACTTGTTATGCTGCTCTGTAATTGTGGCATTGAGGCAAAGACAAGATTTACATAAGATCTTGGGTGGACTTCAGATACTCAAGTCCAAGAATAATTCAGAGGAACCTTTTCTGACCTTCCTAAGCACCTGCATTTTTGCCAGGTACTTTTCTTTAGTACTAAAATTTGGCTCATCCCCAGCATCAGTTCGTGGGCTTTGGCTACCTACCTCTTGAATTGCAGAACTGTCTCATACACCAAATAGGCCTTCTAGAGTTAGTCTCCAGAGGAGCCTGAAGGATCTGGTAGGTTTGTTCTGATTATGCCTAATGTTAGATTCCAATGTTAAGCTCAACACCAATAGCTACTGTCATTTGAAAACATTGGTGGTGACTATTATATAATAAATAATCAAATGATTAGAGCACTTGCCTAGGAAATTAGAGACTTGGCTATTTAAGCCCTGGTCAGCCTAATGGGATTAATTCTCCAAGAGAGTATCCTAAGAGTGCTAGGCTTAGAGGCACTGTCCACCCTTTGTGTAGCTAAGCCACTATGTACAAATGAATGCAAGGTTCACAGGCCCAGAGGGAACAAGCAAAAGAGGGTGCCAGACAGTAGCTCAGAGATAAGTACTATCTGGAGTTGGGGAGGGAGGAAAGGCCTAGTTTCCCGTCTCTGCTGTGAAGACTATTTAATTCACTTTTATCCAATGGCTGTTTTTGATACAAATATATGAACAATATTTGAAATGGGGACCAACACCAGAATTCTTTTCCAGTAATAAGGATACTCCCTGACCGATTACTGTCAGTCCTTCTTGTCCTGTTTCACCTGACAGAACATTGCATTCCTTCTTGTACAGCACCTCAGTTTCAACCCTAGGGGTTGAGAGAGTCCTCAGCCCACTTAGTCTCATAGCTGGGGCATTTTCTTGGAAGATGGAGGTTTGAATCACCCCAGGCTGAAGGTCTAAATTCCAGGTATGGCACTCTTAGACAAGCTCTCCACTTTTTGAGTTGCTATATAACAGCATGGCCACCAACATCACTGATGTTGTCATTGACTTATTTAAATAGTTGTATGTGAAAGGATGACTTGGGTCCCAAGTCGAGCTTTGTGTTTTGAGCTGTAAAACTTGGTCTCCCATGAGTGCTGACCTGCAGCTCTGAGTTGATAGCCATAGAAAATGCTTCTCCCCCAGACTATACTGTCTTAAGTGCATGCTTAATGTATTGAGTATATGTTCATTTCATGGCATGCTGGGATTGGGCCCCCAGTCCCAGTTTAGTTGACCTAGAGGTAGGCTTGCAAGTGCTGGTTGGGTGAGTCAGTAGATTATCCCCCCTTCCATCCCCCACAGTCAGCAGCTGCAAACTTATGGGTTTCAGCACTAGGAAGTCTGAAAACTGTATGGGGCACTGAGAGGTTCAAAAACTGCATATGTGCTGCACATTTGATTTTTATGGTCCCAGTGCACTGAGACCTCAGTATCCTGGAAAATCTTCCCCAATTCTAGGGTTTCTGTATTCTGGGTGATCTAAAAACAGCATGTGTGGCTTTCAAAGATGCTGGTAGGCAAGAAACCTGGGA